>CM062367.1:23294239-23894239 GCA_031216115.1 Senna siamea | reverse complement strand
CTCTTCCCAGCCCAGTCCAAGGCCTAATATGGCCGGTATAAAGCCTACTAAGCAAAATTGACCCATATATTCTATTTTGAGTGCTCTGAATGCTGTCTAGGCTCCAAATTACTCTGTTTATTGACGATAACTTGATAAAATACCTAAAAATGAAAATGAAGCAAACTTAGGAGATTTTAAAAATAAAATTACATAAAATGCTCAAAAAATGGTCAATTAAGATCAGGAAATTATATATAAAATAAGGGTCATCAAATCAGCCCACACTGAAACTTTTTCTTGTCCTTAAGCAAACACTAACTCAGTCTTTAAATAAACAGGAATAGTTCTCAAAAATCATATCTAATCCACAATTAATGATACTTAACACATCCCAAGTGAAAATCAATTATAAATCAAATTGCACAACCTTAACACAGGATGGAAATAATAACAACGCATACATACCTTAACCTACAATTCAATAACAAAAATTTAAGAACTAGAGCTTCACAGGGATCGCTCAAATCACTCAAAGTGTATAAGGGTAAAGCACAAATCCCTCAAGCTGTTTCACATGAATCTACCTACCATATACTTACTCATAAATCTTATCTCTGCTATTGCAAAAAATTGAATACCAAGATCAAAGGGTCTTGACAAGGTTATAATGTGGTTAAGGTAAAGGTGAGGAAAAATTTTGGGAAGGGGTGATAGATATGCTAGAAGTCATGAAATTTCAATACAATGAAAACTCAAAGGATTAAAAGCAGCAAAGCGCTAAACAAAAAATTTTCACCAAGTTTTAAATGAGTCAAGGGATGCTGAAAGAGTAATTTATCCAAAAGCAAAAGAGAATAAAGATTGCTCTAATTTTCTTTTCTTTTCTTTTCTTTTCTTTTCTTTTATTTTTATATATATATTTTTGTAGTCTTGCTACTGAACAATTTTGGATTGAAGGGAGCATCTGAAGAAAATACTTGGTGGAATGTTATCAATCAAGACAGTGCATTTTAATCTAAACATGAAAAGTAAATCACACGATCTCCAGCATATAAGGCAAAAAAGAAGACGATGTAGAGAAAAGTAATGTGAGGTGTATAGGTGCAACAAGTGAAAGAAATGTCAAGGCTCAAAAGTGGCCAACTAAGGGAAACACAGAAGGTAGGCTTTTTGGCCAAATGAAGTGTATCCTAAGTTACCCAAATCATCTCTTAATATTTAAAAATTCATGTAACTTTAACAAGCATTACAGAGCAAGTTCTAGAGGCAAAATCAAGCAAAATGAACACTCAAACAAGAAAGTCAAGAGTATACTTGTAATGAATACTCAAAATATGCTCAAAGCTTACATTTGAAGTGTGGCTAAAATTACATTTGGTCCTAAAAAACTTTAGTTGAATTATAAGTTAAGCAATGCATGCAATTTTCATTATTAACACTCCAAATCAAAGTTTTCACAATTTGAAAAAATAATTAAGTACCACCTGTGTAACCTGACTGGGGTAACCAGTATAGCCCGATCGAGATGATGTATTAAACATCACTAATTTTTTTTCAACATGAATTAAGGGAAACAATTTCTGCTAATAAACTGAAATTTAAATGCTTCAAAGACTAACAAAACTTAAGTGCATGTAGTCAAGCATAATCAAGTATCCTGTCCTATATCTACTATCAGCACAAATATAGCATTAGCAAAAAGTAACATCAATATGCAGCATCCTGAACTAGTAGAGGAGAAAGGAGTCAAAATAATAGCAGCACACCACCCCACACTTGAGGATTACACTATCCTCAGTGTACAGCTAAAGGGGATACCACAAAAATAAAAGCATAAAGCGCAATAATAAGAAAAGATAATCTAAAAGTTTTAATGTACCTCAACAATATGAAAAAGAAGAAAATAGACAAAAATAAAATAGCACAAATCAAGTAAATAAATAAATAAAAACACTGCTTCTTTTTGTTTAAGTTTTTAAGCTGGACTCGTTCCTTCCATCACTCATGCAGGTAAAGCACCATGTGCACTCGCTCCTCGACCTCCAATGGGTCTTCATAGTAGTGCTTTAGATGCTACCCATTCACTTTGAAATCTCCTTGCTTACGGTGATGCACTTCAACTGTACCATAGGGGAAGACTTACTTGACCACAAATGGTCCTGACCATTGACTCCTAAGCTTTCTTGGAAAAAGATGAAAACGTGAGTTATAAAGTAATACTTTATCTCCCACTTGAAAATGTTTAAAGCTACGAAGCCTCTGGTCATACCACTTCTTAGTTTGAGCTTTGTACATGGATGAGTTTCCATAAGCTTGGTGACGCCATTCTTCTAGCTCATCCAGTTGCCACAATCTCTCTTTACCTGCAGAACTAACATCAAAATTACATGTTTTAAGAGCCCACAATGCTTTATGTTCTAGTTCAATAGGTAAATGACAAGTCTTTCCATGTACTAGCCTATATGGTGTAAATCTAGTAGAAGTCATATAGGCTGTCCTAAAGGCCCACAATACATCATCCAATTTAGATGCCCAATCCTTCCTGCTCACCCCCACAGTTTTCTCTAAGATTCTCTTTAAACCCCTATTAGTTACCTCTACTTTCCCACTAGTCTACGGGTGATAGGGTGTTGAAAACCTGTGAGATACTCCATAATGTTTAAGTACTTTCTCAAGTTAGGAGCTATAGAAATAGGTCCCTTTATCACTAATCAGTGCCCTAGGTGTACCAAACCTAGCAAACAATTTTTTAAGGAACCTAGTCACTACCTTGGCATCATTAATGGGGAAAGCTTGAGCTTCTGGCCACTTGGAAAGATACTCAACAGCCATAAGTATATAATTATTACCAGAGGAGGAAGGAAAAGGGCCCATGAAGTTAATACCCCACACATCAAAAATTTCAACCACTTGCACACTCGTTTAGGGCATTTCGTCATGGGTGGAGATGTTACCTGACCTCTGACAAGCATTACAAACCTGGACATATGCTCTAGCATCCTGGAATATGGTTGGCCAGTAGAACCCTACTTCAAGCACCTTCCTAGCAGTATGGTTTATAATCTAGTGGCCTCCTGTTGGTCCTTCATGGCAATGCCTCAGAATCTGGCAGATTTTTTCCCCATGTATGCATTTCTTGATTACTTGGTCTGAATAAATATGGAACAAGAAAGGATCTTCCCAAATGTAGTATTTCAACTCAGCAAAGAATTTCTTCTTTTGATGGGTAGTCATACCCTTTGGTAAAACCCTTGCCACCAAATAGTTAGCATAATCACAAAACCAAGGGGAATCAGTACATACCTGAACTGCCTCCAAATGCTAATCTGGAAAGTTATCATCAATGGCTCTCTCATCCAAGGGCTCCCAGTTTGGATTCTCTAACCTTGATAGGTGATCTGCAGCCAAGTTCTCTGCACCCTTCTTATCCTTAATCTCAATATCAAATTCCTACAAGAGAAAAATCCATCTAATGAGTCTAGGCTTAGCATCATGCTTACTGAAAAAATACTTCAATGCTGAATGATCCGTGTAAACCACGGTCTTGGATAGCACCAAATAGCATCAAAACTTGTCGAAAGCATAGACCACTACAAGTAACTCCTTTTCAGTAGTGGTATAGTGCTCTTGGGCATCATTCAAGGTCTTGTTAGCATAATAAATTGGTTGAAACTTTTTATCAATCCTCTAACCTAACATAGCTCCAACTGCAAAGTCACTAGCATCACACATTAGTTCAAAAGGCAGCCTTACTTAGGTGGAACCATAATAAGGGCTGTGGTTAGTCATTCCTTTAGTAACTCAAATGCATGAAAATAGTCAATATCAAATACAAAAGGTATATCCTTGACAAGCAACTGAGTTAAGGGCCAAGCAATCTTAGAGAAATCTCTAATAAATCTCCTGTAAAAACCAGCATGCCCTAAGAAACTCCTAACAGCCTTAACAGAACTAGGGGGTGGTAGTTTTGATATGGTCTCAACCTTAGCCTTATCTACCTCTATCCCTACATGTGATATCTTATGCCCAAGAACAATCCCCTCTCTCACTATAGAGTGACACTTTTCCCAATTAAGAACTAAGTTTACTTCTATACATCTTGCAAGCATACATTCTAAATTAAGCAAACAGTGGGAGAAATAGTTACCAAAAAATGAGAAGTCATCCATAAATACCTCCATAGACTCCTTAATCATGTCATGGAAGATTGCCATCATACACCGTTGAAAAGTGGCTGGTGCGTTACACAGTCCAAAAGGCATGCTTCTGTAAGCAAATGTCCGATATAGATAGGTAAAGGTAGTCTTCTCTTGGTCTTCAGATGCAATAGGAATATGAAAATAACCTGAAAAACCATCCAGAAAGCAATAAAACATGTGACCTACCAAACGTTCAAGTATCTGGTCAATGAAAGGAAGAGGAAAGTAGTCTTTTCTAGTTGCATCATTCAGTCTCCTATAATCAATGCAAACCCGAAAACCTATTACCGTCCTAGTGGGTATCAACTCATCCTTCTCATTCTTGACCACTGTCATGCCACCCTTCTTAGGTACAACCTCCTTTTTCATCATTTCCTTCATGTTTGGGTTCAGTCGTCTTTGTGGTTGCACCACTAGCCTATAGCTATCTTCCATCAAGATCTTGTGTGAATAATAGCTAGGATTAATCCCAAGAATGTTCGTCATCTTGTAAGCAAAGGCCCTAGGGTATTTCCTGAGAGAGGTCAAAGTCATCTCCCTCTCCTCAACTATCAAGTTAGCTTATATAATTACTGGCAGCTTCTCTGCCTCATCCAAATAGGCGTAGCTTAAGTGCTAAGGTAACTCCTTCAATTCCAAGGCTGGGGGGTCCTCAATTGAAGGTTTCACCTTATACACCTCTGACCTGTCAAGAGTAACAAAAGGGTTAGTGGAATTACTGGGCTCCACAGCCAGCAAATGAGCTAGTTACTCTAACACTTGCTCGTTGGACAACTCATCCTCATCTCCTTATAATGCCACCTGTAAAGGGTCATCAAGTAAAAATTCCTACAATTCAAATTCAACCACATCATCCAAGACATCCACAAAATATATAGTATCATCATGATCTAAAGATTGTGTATTAGAGGTAGCTAAGTCAAAAGTAACATTTTCGTCCCCTACTCTAAGTTTCAACTTCCCATTATAGATATCTATAATAGCCTTAGACGTTGCAAGGAAAGGCCTACCTAGAATCAAGGGTATGCTACTCTCACCCTCTATATCCATCACAATAAAATCAATAGGAAAGATGAATTTATCAACCTTTACAAGGACATCTTTAACTATACCTCTAGGATATTTAACAGTTCTATCAGCCAATTGTATATTCATCCTAGTAGGTTTTGGCTCACTCAATCCTAGTCTATCAAACAAGCTAGTAGGCATCAAATTTATGTTAGCTCTTAGATCAGCTAAAGCATCCATGACAGACAGTTCACCAATTACACAAGGTATAGTAAAACTCCTTGGATCATGACTCTTAACAGGCAGCTTGTTTTGCAGGATTGTTGAGCACTCCTCATTCAGTGTCACTAGCCCCAAATCCTTCAGCTTCCTTTTGTTGCTCAGTATTTCCTTCAAGAACTTCGCATAGCGAGGCATCTACAAAATGACTTTAACAAAAGGAAGGTTAATCCTTAGCTATTTAAATAGATCAAGAAACTTACCAAACTGTTGATCCACCTTCTTCTGCTTAGGTCTAGCAGGGTATCGAATGGGTGGCTGGTACTCTCTTATAGGGCTCTTTTTGCCCTCAACTTGCACTGGCTTAGTTACCTCAGGCTCTTAGTCTTTATTAACAGCTGCATCCTACACATCAGTATTATCATCATCAAGTAAAAGTAAAGGACTAGATACTTGCTTGCCTGATCTTAGAGTAATAACCTTGCAATGCTCCCTTGGATTAGACTCTGTGGTGCTAGGGAGCGTCCCTGGCTGTCTTTCAGCCAACACCTTAGAAATCTGGCCTATCTGGTTCTCCAAGTTCTGAATGGATGCCTGCTGATTTTTAAGTGTTGTGTCTGTTGCCTGGAATTTGCTCTCTAAAGTGGACATAAACTTCATTGTTAATTCCTCCAGATTGGGCTTCTTCTCTTACCCTTGAGGAAATTCATTTGGAGTAGCTTGCTACTGGTACAATCGCTGAAAACCTGGTGGACCTTGGTTATTAGTATTTCTCTATCCAAAATTTGGATGATTTCTCTACCCAAGGTTGTAGGTGTTGCTATAAGGGTTATTCTGCTGTCTTAAGGCATTCCCCATGTAATCGACCTGTTCAAAATCAGAAGAACCACTATGAGAAGAAAATGAAGAAGAGGGGTTAGCAAACATACCTCCCGCATATAATTGACACTATAATACGGGCCACCACAGAACTCGTAGCTTAACTGTGCTGCCTGCACTGGCATTTGGAGTTGGTCGATCTTCTTGGCCAAAAGCTCCACTTGAGCTGCCAAAGTTGATATAGAGTCTGACTGGTTAACCACTCCCTGCTGTCTTAGCCTATCCCTTGAGGATTGCCACTGATAGTTGTTTATGGCCATTTCCTTTATTAAACTCTATGCCTGTTTATGGGTTTTATTATTTAATACACCCCCTGCTGCCGCATCTACCATCTGCCTTGTGGCTATATTTAAACTCCTGTAAAAAGTCTGCACCTGCATCCACACCGGTAATCTATGATGTGGGCAACACCTCAACAAGTCTTTGTGCCTCTCCTATGCATCATACATACTCTAATCAGCCATCTGCACAAAAGAAGAAGTGTCGTTACGTAGTTTTACAGCTTTAGCTGGTGGAAAATATTTGTACAAAAACTTTTCAGCCAAAGTCTCCCAAGTAGTGATGAAGTTAGGTGGTAAGGATTGTAGCTGTCTCTTTGCTCTGTCTCTCAAGGAAAATGGAAACAATCTAAGCAAAATGGAGTCATCGAGAGTTCCATTAATCTTGAAAGTGTCACATATCTCCAAGAAATTGGCTTTGTGAGCGTTAGGGTCTTCGCTGGGCATCCCTCCAAATTGTACAGTTTGCTGCACCATCTGGATTATATTTAGCTTGATCTCAAAATTGTTAGTTGCTATTGTAGGCCGACTAATGCACGTCTATGTCCCTTCTAATGAAGGTTTAGCAAACTCATACATAGTTCAGTTGGCATCATCATTATTATTTGCAGCTGCCATCTTTGGTGATGTAGGATCAGGGATCTCAACTGGTTCCTTCTCCAAAATCTCAACTGGCACCTCCTCCTGACAACGGTGTGCATGAGTCCACAATAGTCGTTCTGGATCGGATAGAGGGTTTACTGGTACAGGATTGGAACTCCTAGTCATAAACTACCTGAATCCAATAACAGTGAAACAACCCATCAACCAAATCAAAGAGTAATAAACCAAAACAAAAAGTAAAACAGGACAGCTAAAAACCAACGACAAAAATAAAAATAAAATAACTAAAAACCCAATAAAATAGCGAAATAATTAATCTAAGAATAAAATAAAATAAATAAGAGACAAAATGAAATTAATAAAAGCTAACAATTGAACAAAGAGAAAGACACAACTAACCAGAAACAAAGACAAAACAAAACAAATAAAAGTGGCTAAAGTAACAAATAGCAATTTCAATTTAGTTTTCACAAAAAATCCCCAGCAACGACGCCAAAAACTTGATGTGTTGCGTGCTGCCAATGCTACCTAAGCAACAATGCCTAAGGCAGTGTACCTATCGATGCAGCCTAGTGTAATGGTAAGTATCAAGGTTGTATTCCTCGAGACAGGAAAGCCCAGAGTTACTACTTGTTCTCTGTTATCTAGCCTAAAAATCAAAGTGATTGTTTCTAACCAATCCTAATAATGAACTAAGTGCAATAAACTACCCAGGATGAGGAACAGAAGAAAATATACAGAGGCAATAAATGCAAATCCATCAGGGAACCTACTCTGGCTGGTAAACATTCAAAGGATAATGGATTACTGAATTTAACTATGCTACTTGTGAGTGAATTCTAATTCAAATTAAAATTCTTTATCGGTCTCAATGAATTTCTTAAAATTAAAATCTACCACTGGTTGGTTCTTCTTAATGGTAAATTTTAAATCAACATTATCGGTCTAATTCACCACTATTAAGAGTCGTTACTTCTTAATCTAGCAATTTATTAACCTTAGTTCTAAGTGTTAACAAACTGTCCCTTACAATTAGTTTTCCAATTCCAATTATCATCTATCATTTTCAAAAAGGAATCTATTTAGCATTACCACGACGTCTCGTAAATAACGCTAATACATACATTCAAAATTGTAAAGAAGATCACACAACTAAATTCAACATCCATGTAATTAAAATAGCATTCCAACATAGTTAGGGACCCTAATAGATTTGACAAATTTAGCCACACATATTTACAAACAGCAAACAGTCCAACAATAGACAATCCATCAGAAAATTCATAAGACAATCAATTATATAGGAGATAAAAATAATGAAAATTATGCACGCCCCTGTCTTATTAAATGCCCAATGGTTATTGCACGGATTGGTCATCGAAAACCTACCAAAATCTCACCAAAAAATGCTAAAAAACCTCCAGAAGAATGTAGCTTAAATCTGTCTAGGAAGACAGGTTGCGAGTTATGAGCCAACAGGGTTAGATCTGAGTTCTCGGGTACCCGATGAAAAACAGCAGTGATGGCAGTTGAAGCTGAGGTGGAAGGTCATGGGGGAGGTGCAGAGTGATGGGAGTTAGCTTTCCGGTGGTGGTTCGGATGGATGGCGGCGAAAATGGCTGAAAACTCAACCAGATCGTGAATCAGGTCACGATTCGAATCTATCTTGGATTTCTCCAATCTAGTTATTCGGCGGCCGATGAGTTGAGGGATGGTAGGGGACGACTTATTGGAAGTTGTAGGAGTGACGGAAGCCGGTGGGTCGGTCAAAAAATGCGCAGAAGAGCTCGAACTCAGACGGGTTTTACAACTGGGCCGTGAGCTTTCTCTCGCGTTACGGATGTAATATACTCAATTTTATGATTTCAGGTATGTCTTAGAATCTTAGACTCAATTTTTTTATGCATGGAAAATAGTCTAAAAATTATTTATATTATCTTAAACAAAGGAAGGACTAAACTGAAAGGAAATGATTAAGGACTAAAATGAAACAAAATTTGTTTCACAAAATATCCTGATAGTAAGCACGCAAATTGAGGTACATTTATGGCACACATTTATGAGGTTTGAAAATGGTGCCAATGTCATGAATGCTATAAGAAAAATATTTAGGAGCAAAACGGTCAAAATTTTATCTGAAAATATGAATAAAATATTTATTTATCAGATAAAATGGCTAATTTTTATCTGGAAAATTATGAAATTACCTCTAGAATATTTTTCCAAAATTTTTTTTTAAAAAATTTGGTTCGCCACTTAAGAGGGGAAAATGGTCATTTTACCATGAAGGGCAAAATGGTAATTTTGACACCAAGGGTAAAAAGGTCATTTCATCACAAGGACATAAGGGAAAATTTACCTAAAGAAAAACTTTTAAATTTCTAAAATACCCTTACATGTCAAGGTTTTAAGAAGGAAAAAGTAAAGGGTATTTTGGTCATTCTGCCACCAAGGGCAAAATGGTCATATTAGCCATTTTAAATAAGTCACACTACTTCTTCTCCTCCTTAGCAAAGATGATGTGAAGGCTTTTGGAAGGGAGAAATTCCATAGGCTTCATAAGGGAGAAAAGGGAGAAAAAGCAAGGAAACTTCAAGGTTTATCCACCAAAAATTGTAAATCAAGGTAGCTTAGCATTCTTCCATCACTTATTTCATGTTTTAATGGATTTTTCCAAGCTTTTGAGATTTTCATGGCTGAATGAACAGTACATGAATAGTGATGTTTTTAAGTTTACATTCTTAAATTCTCAAAATTTCTATGGATTAATGCTTAGAAAGTAGTATGGAGTTGTTGTGATGGTTAATTTCAATTATGAAAGTGTTTATGTTCATTTCCCAATTTTGTTTCATTTGCCCTAAAACCCCAAATTCATGAATGTCATGCCAAATTGTTTGTTTTGCCTTGATTGTTATGGATAAATGGTGATTGATGGTTTTTAGATGATGAAAATGGGATTAAAGAAATGATTATATGAAAAATGATGATTTTTGCACAAAACCCCTCTTTAGGCCATGGCTAGAAAAATGAGATTTGAAAAATTGTTTGAAAAATTTTAAATTAGCTTATTGGTAATTCAAGTTATGGCCAATGGAGGGTAGAATAAGTGTCAATTGGTTGAAATGGCCAATTTTGCCTAAAAATCCCATCTTGACCAAGAGTATACAGGTTTTTGGTGAAGGAAGTGTGCTGAAATTTCTATGTGTGTGTCTTGGTTGAAGCAAGATTAATTGGCAATTATTTTCATGCAAAATGATCCCATTAAATTCCATGTAACCTACTTGATCAATTTTAGGACATGGAAATATTTATGGAAAATTTTTGTACAAAAATGTAATGAAATTGGTTAAAGTATACAAAGGAAATAATATGACGTTGCAATTAAATTTTAATGAATATGTTGTGCAATCTTGGCAATTCTAGCAATTTGTGTGCATACTTAGGTGAGAAAGGGGGAAAATGGAATAATAAGTAGGAAATGGAAAAGATTCAACTTTGAAACCCTTTAAATGCAATAAAATGTGAAAAAGGGAATTTAGTGTAAATGGGAAGGAAAAGTAAATTTATTTTGCTTATTATATGGCAAGAGTGACAAATAGAAATTTTTAAGTATGAAAATCTTAAATTTCTTAAGGATTTCTCTTGAACAAGAATGAACCTTCCTTTTTATACAAATTCAATAATGGAATTGTTATTGAGATTTAAAGGTTTTCTTTTTAGAAAGTGAGAATGATAGTATCATCATGAATGAGGAAAGAAAAGGATTGATTTATGACATAGATAAGGAAAAACATAGCATGGTATTGGAAAATATTGAATGGAAGGAAAATATTTGAATGTTCAATAAAGAGAAACATAGAGGAAGTAATTCCAATATATATTCTAGGGTAGATAGGCTTATAACCGAGTGACCAATTGTTGGTATGGGACGGCCGTTGGACATTCCACGGTTATATCATAAATTTGAATGGTGAAACATCTGCTCGAAATGAAAGAATTTCAAAAACGCTGTGATGATTGTGAATTCTAAGTTAGTGTAACCTATATGGCCAATTGAATAGGGGAAATTTACTTAGAATTTGGCAAAATTATGGGATTAAGCCTAATCATCCTAGTTGATATATATAGGAAATAGCATACTGGGAAATGATCCATGATGTAGGTTGTGGTGATCTATGGCATCATGAACCGCCCATAAAGTAAGGAGAAGATAATCTGTGTGAATAACAGTGATTCCATGAGCTTAGTTTGACTAAACCCTGGGAGAAATTCCCATTTAGATCTGTCTTTATGACATGATCACTGAATGTGAATGGGTACTCAGATCCACTGAGGGATGCCTCAGATGTACTAGTGGCAGAATTGTCACACACTTGATAGAGCGGCTATCTCATTCATGCACGCTGTAGTATGTGGAGTAATTTATACTTCTGATACTCTTATGTCTCTCTGAATTGAAAATATGGCTTTTAGCCAAATATGAATGTTTATTTTCCTTATAAATAATACAGTTTTCCATGAATGATAAATGTTGTGTCTTCTAAATTATCTATATGTCTGAATGGAAATTTAATGAATGTACTTTCCTGATTTTGGTACTAAATGGTATACGGTGAACTATGGTTGTGACTGAAATTGATACTATTTTTATTTTATAATTGATATATTACTGATATACCTCATAAACTTCATCCTATACATCTGACTGGTTTATTTATAGCATTTCCTAGAAATGATGAAATTTAAGAATAAGGAATGTAAATTGTTTTCCGTACCCATACGGTGGTACATACCATAGCTCATAAATGAAATGTGGAATGCGTAGCTACTGAGAAATTATTTTCTCATTATTTTTTGGTATGTATTAGATGACTAGGACCATTATGGTACTACAAGACAGAAGGAATTAGCTATCCATCCCAAGAAATGGAATAATATATATTATGCTAGAAATACATATAAGTATATGGATATGTAAGGCATACATATTAGGTTTATGAAAAATAGTTAAAAAGGGTGTGAGTGGCAGGTTTGTTGCCTCCTTACCCTATGAAAACAAGAAAACTACATATATCTTGCAGTATATGTAACAACGTTGTAAAGTTGAACTGGATGTAAATGTATGTAAAGGAAAAAGTTTAAATTTATCCTGAATTTTCATGGATTATAGTGTATGATTATTAGACTTCCGCTGTATTGATAATTGATATGATACCTGAGTAAGGATCTGAACCTAATGAAATGTATACTATAAATGGATATTTAAAGAACTCAGGTAAGAAATAAAGGGTAGAAGAGTATATAACACACCGGTTTCTTAAGTGAAGGATTTTTCAATAAATAATATTTTAAATATGTCTATGAAATTAGGGGTGTTATAAAGGACGCAGTGAACAACTTCACGGATGGCCAAGGCAATGGAGGACTATCCACAGAGCCTTTCCAGTCGCTCCTCAGCCTCCCTCAAAGGCAGTGCACGCATAAGATTGTCTCTCTCTCTCTTGGTTTGGGTTTACCTTTGCGCGATGGGTATTGCAATGGGTGGTACTGTTTCGCGTGATTGAAGTGTCTCACGATAGATATAGATAATGTTACTATTCAATGCTCCTTTTCCACGCGATGGATCTCTATTTTAGCTTAGGTACTGTTCACTTTTTCTTCAAAACACGCTCTATGGGTCTGTTTTCACGCTGCTCCATATTTGCACATAGGTCTCACGTGGGTCAACTCATTTTCTCCTCTTCCCAGCCTAGTCCAAGGCCCAATAAGGTTAGTCTTAACCCCACTAAGCAAAATTGACCCAAATGGCCTATTTTGAGTGTTCTGAAAGCTGTCCAGGCTCCAAATTGCTTTGTTTACTGAAGATAACTTGATAAAACGCCTGAAAATAAAAAATGAAGCAAACTTAGGTGATTTTAAAAATAAAATTACATAAAATGCTCAAAAAATAGTCTATTAAGATTAGGCAATTATGTATAAACTAAGGCTCATCACCTAGCCAGAAAGTAAGATAGAACATTAGCAGCCGAATGACAGCTCCTGGAAGTCAACTTATGTGTTCTTCATTTTCCAAAAAATGTTTTTCAAGGCTAGCAGCCGACTGCCAGCTCTAAGGAGTTGACTGTCGAGGCTAGCAGTCAACTACTAAGCCCTTAGCCACCGATTGGTAGCTCTCAACCAAGACAAGGGAAATTGGACAGTGAGCTAGCAGCCTACTGCCAGCAAGGGAGTAATTGACTGCCAGCCTTTTATTTTATAAAATGAATTCAATGACCATTTTGAGAAGTAAATAGCCCAAAATCTCACTCAAACTAAGGATCTAAACTTGGCATGTAGTGGGTACATGCAATAGATAGAGTTACGAGTGACTTGGATGAGGAGATCCTTGTGATAGTGAAATAAAGAAAGCAAAAAACATGAGAGAGGAAAGAGGAAAGTATTCTAAATGTATGCGTAGTGGCAGATAGGCTCATGATCTAGTGATCGATTATTAGTAAGGGATGGTAATTGGGCATTACACGGTTGTGCCATGAATTAGGATGCTTAAACATGCTTTGAACTTAGATGATTTTGAAAACACCGTGATGGTTGAGAACTTTAAGTTAGTGTCATCTTCCAAAGTCCATTTAAGAAACACATACTTAGAGTTAAGTAGGATAATGGATATGAGCTGAGTTACCTTGGTGTATGTTAAAGAATAGTATACCGAGCGTGTGATCCATTGGAAAGGGATGGTCACTCCATAATATTATGATTCTCCTAAAGGCAGAGAGGAAATGATTTAGGTAGATTTGATTGTCACCTTATGAGTTGATAACCAATCTCTTTTGAGGAAGAGAAACATTTGGTAGAGTTGACAACTATCCCGTTAGTTAAGAGATGGTACTCGGATTTAGCTGAGGGACACCTCAGAATGTACAAAGAGCTAGAGTTAAAGCTAAAGTTAAAGTTTGAGCGTGGTTGAATAGTCATAAACTCATGTATAGAGAAAGTGGTACATGGAGTTGTTCGCTGGGTAGAGCTCTTAATAACTCTTATGATATGTTTTTTTTTCCTGCTCATATGTTTAAAGTAAAGTCTTGTTTATTTCCCTCACAATATGTTTACATGAAAAATTTGAGATGAAAGTATGATGAGAATGATGATGAATGAGCATCCCATATTTCAAAATTTGTATGTTTAAGTGTACATGCATAAATCTGAGCATGTGACTTGAGAATATGTTGCATGCATTGCATCCCAATAGTATCTATTATGTTTTTATGATGAGAAATAATGTGTAGATTTTTTTTATGAGTACAGTGGTATAGGTCAATGATTTTCAAAGTAGGTTGTGTAACACCCCATAATTTTAATTAGTCTAAATTAATGGTCTTCAACTAAATGAATGGAATTAATGGTGTCATTAATGAATTAGTATGAATTGCTTTCTTGCATAATTTAATGGGCCAAATGGTTATATTACAAGGTAAGCTTGCATGAAAATTAGGTGCTTAAAATTAATTCTTTATTTTCCTTTTTAGTTACTTATCCTATGTACCAAGAGAGAAGCAATATAGAATGCAACTATTTAAGATATATGCATGTGTGTGCGTTGCATGTATCCTACATAAAAGAAAGGAATGGAAATTATATTTTATGCATGGGAACTCCAATTCACACATGAACTAGGAAGGAAAGAAATCTTGGGTGGGACCAATGGACAATACAAAGAGGGAAGAGAAATTGAATTTCCATCTTGCACGCAAGAAAGGGGCTCACGTGAATTAGGAAGGCAAGGAAATACATGTGGGTGTTTGATCACGTGTAAGAGGGAAAGGCAAGATAGGATGCTATAATTAAAATATATGCATGAGTGGGGGTGTATGTGCAAGTGGGGGAAAGATAAGCATGTATGGTTCACGTGAATTGAGAAAGGAAGGAAGGAGAGCACACGTGAATTAAGGTTAGGAAGAAGAGACAAAAGGTGTAGCACTTTTTCCCTCATTATGACCGAATGGGCTAGGAAGAGGTGTAGAAAATTTTAAACAACATAGGAATTAGGTTGCTTGTGAAAGTAGGTAATCTGAACTTGCAAGAAAATATATATAAAGAGTGTAGATTTATTTTTCTTGTGGGATGCACCTAACGTGCAAAGGAAGGAAGAGCAATTTCAAGCAAACAAAAGGGATTTAATTAAATGGAAAAGGTGCAGCAAATTTCCTTATGTGCGACGTACGCTTGAGCATAAAGGTGGGTTGTATAGATTCATTTTTCTCTTCGGCACCAAAGAAAATATGCAAGCATAAGACACTATGTGTAACACATGAGCCTTGCCATAACATATAGCCTTGTGTTAAAGTGAGAGATGGCATGAAGAAAGTGACTAAAGTGGAGGGCAAGGGAAGTAAAGTCCACATGTGGCATAAATAAGAATAAACCAAAACTAAATGAGGAATGTGCTGCACGTGGGGAGGGAAATGAAGAGATGAATACGCCACCTAGGCTGCAATGTACACATGAAATAACAAAAAAAAAAGAGAGAAGAAAAGAAAGGAAAAAGGGTAGAAGGTGCACGTGAATTGGTTTGGCCAAATGGGAAAGGAAAAGGGAATGAAGAATTGGAAAATATAAATATACTTTAATATACTTGCATACACACATGGAAAAGGAAACAAAAGGGGAGTTGAAAAGTGACTCTTGAGGCATACAATAAACCACACGTGAAAATAGAGAAGAAGAGAAAAAGAGAAAGAAGGGAGAGGGAGGACGTGAGACATCAAGAGGGAAAAACTAAGAGACCAAGGAAAGAAGAAGCAAGGAAGAACTCAAAGGAAAAGCCAAGGAAACCAAAGGAAGTGCCAAGAATATTCTCTCTAGCACACCATCAAGGTAGGTTAACAATTCCAACAAACTCATGTACCATGTTTTAGTAACTACCATGTTTTGCATAAGTCTTCCATGGAGCATGATGTTATTGCCCTACATTCTTGATAAAATGCATGCTTTTTGGCTAAGCTTGTATGTTAAGTTGATGGGATGAAATGAGGATTGCATATGTATAAGGGATACATAATTAATAACATGCTCATAATGAACTAGGCTTAAGTATGAGGTATAGGGAGGAATGAAAAGAATTTCCCTTAAACCAAAAATTCTTCTTGAACTTGGTAGACTTCCATAAGAATTAATATTGTTGGTAGTATTGAAGAAAGGAAAATTTATTCTTAAGGGTAATAGAATTTCATAAGAAATATACATAAAGATGTGGTCTTTAAGAAAGAAGAAATTATCATAGAAATTCTTAGAATTTTTAGAAAGAAAATGTACGTTGGAATTGATTTCCAAGAGAAAGAAATTATTATTGAAATTATTAGAATTTTTAGAAAGAGAATGTACATTGGAATTGATTTCCAAGAGAAAGAAATTATTATTGAAATTATTAGAATTTTTAGAAGGAAATTGTACATTGGAATTAGTTTCTAAGAAAAAGAAATTATTATTGGAATTACTAGAATTTTTAGAAAGAAAATGTACATTGAAATTAAATTCCAAGAAAAAGGAATTATTATCGAAATGATTAGAATTTTTAGAAAGAAAATGTACATTGGAATTAAATTCTAAGAAAAAGAAATTATTATTGAAATTACTAGAATTTTTAGAAAGAAAATGTACATTGAAATTAATTTCCAAGAAAAAGAAATTATTATTGAAATTACTAGAATTGTTAGAAAGAAAATGTACATTGGAATTAAATTCCAAGAAAAAGAAATTAATATTGAAATTATTAGAAGTTATAAGAAATATACCTTAGAAATTAATTCTAAGAAAAATAGAAATTATTCCTTAAATATTGAATTTCCCACAAGAAATGTATATTTACATTAAATTTCAAGAAAGAGATAATTATCCTTGAAATTAATAGCAATTCCAAATGAAGTACATTAATGATACTTGCCAAGAAAAAGGAATTTTATCCTAGAAGTTATTAGAATTTTAAAGGGGATGTATACTAATAATAATTCTCAAGAAAAGAAAATTTTCTTAAATAATTAAAGAAATATTAAAGGTGGCCTAGTGCCCACCTAGTGCCCAAGTGTGCAAAATGACCCTAGGTGGTGGCCAAGTGTCCACATAGTGCCCAAGTGTGCACAATGACCCTAGGAAGGTGGCCAAGTGTCCACATAGTGCCTAAGTGTGCACAATGACTATTAAAGGTGGCCAAGTGTCCACATATGCCCAAGTGTGCAGAAAGAGTTTTAAGGGTGGCCGAGTGTCCCAAGTGCCCAAGTGTGCACAATTAAAATGCAAAGAAAATTTAAGAAGGATAAGCCTAAATAATTTGTCAATGTATGCCAATGTATGATGCAACATGTTTTATTTGACAATATATTAGTTCCACCCTATTGACTTTTTAATAGACTATATATTGCTTGCTAATTTATAATTATGAATTATGTTGTATTTTATTCCAAGAATGTAGAATTAATTATTTTGTTCTTGCACCTTGATACATATTAGTGGGTTCAAAACCTGAGTTGTTAAGCTACTAGGGAACTTTTGTTTCTTATTATATGATAATATGTGTTAGCTGCGGACGCATAGCCAGGCTGGGAGATCGAGTCCTTTTTCGGTTAAAGAAAATTTTTATAACCCTATAATTTTGGGTCTTGGTCTGGACATACATAGTTTAGATCTAGGATTATTCTTTTGGCAATGGACCTGAGATGTAATTTTAGAAAGAAACAGGGAAAGGATAAGTGAAGGACCGGTTCGTCTTGGAAATTTTAAAGGGAGTCTAAGTGATAGGATTGTTGTCTCCTGACTTCCTATGGATGGGTGCTTCGCATATCCTGATACATGGTACTGTAGTGTAATGGACATTATGGAACTTATTTCATTGAATTGTATAAAAGTTTAAATTTCACTATGTAGCATAGAATTTCTTTTATTTTGCTGTGCATGTAAGTTTATTTAATCTAAGTGAAAGATCCCGAACCTAATCCGCTTAATATAATTCAATGGTATAACTACTCAGACTTTAATTAAATAAAGGATAAAGATGATGTACCGAACCTATCTATTTATATCAGAATTAATGATAATACTAGATAGGGGAATTATAGGTTGCATTGCTATTGAGATTAATTTCTCACACTAGTGCTGGCGTGTACCAAATATGTAGGTCCCTTGGCTAGAGAGGAGAAGGTAACTGAAGAGGTACCCACTATGGGGTACATGAAATTGTTTATTTTGGATAGTATAGGCATATAATTTTTGTACTAGTCTTTATTATTTTTGAGAAAGGCTAGTAAAGATTATCACTTGTATAGCTTATATTGAATTAGATGTATATGGATAGGTTAAAACTTATGAATAAACATATTGATGAGGTTTGAGTGGTAGGGTTGTTGCCTCCATACCCCTAATTAGTTAAGTTAAAGTTAATTAACAAGTATTTATGCATGTTTGTGTATAGTTATTTAGAGCAAATTATGAATATATATATGATCGAGTATTTTGCTGCAAATTTTTGAGTGAGCAACTAAGTGTAGAACCTAATCCCAAATGGTACTCGAATAATTAACTTGGTAAAAAGTTTTAATTTACTCAGGTAGATGTAACAGTAACACACTACTATTATAATATACATATTATATCTTTTAAATAACTAAAAGGAACCATAGGTTAAGGGGTGTTATGAGCGTTACACTGGAGAGTACTGATGAACAGAAAGTTTCTGACTCTACCTAAATGCTGATAGTAGAGGTTGAGCATTGGTGGAAGGGAGCTAGACAACTGATAGAGGCTCAAGGAGTCTAAGTTACTTGGGAATCTTTTAAGGAGACTTCCTAGAAAAGTTTTCCCATAGAGTATGAGGAATACGAAGGAAGTGGAATTCATGTAAATGAAACAAGGAAACTTGTCTTTTGAAGAACATGTAGCCAAATTTGAGGAGTTATTGAAATTTTCCTCTTAACTAAAGTACAGTCCTGATGAAGCTTGGAAAGCCATGCATCTAGAAGCCAGTCTTAGTCCAGAATTGTAGAATGCAGTGGTGTCCCAAGAAATCTAGGATTTTGCCACCTTAGTGAATAAATGTCGCATTGCTTCAAGAACTTTGGCAGTTATGGATAAAGAGAAGCAAGGGTCTTACTTTCTTAAAAGAAAGATGCAACAGGGATTTATACAAGGTAGAGGAAGCAAATTTGCTAGAAATCAGAGGGGAAAGAGGCCCATGAATGTGCTAGCACCTGCAAGTAACTATCCAAAGTATGGCAGGAACCACGGAAGCAAGCCTTGCCTAATTGGACAGAACATGTGTTACAAATGTGGCAAGCTAGGGCATTTTGCAATGGAGTGTCCAACATTAAAGAAGCCTATGGAAATCCATAAACTTGCAACCAAAGGAAGAGTTTATACTTTAGAGGGAAAAGAAGTAACTCAGCATGATAGTTTGATAAAAGGTAATTGTTTAATTAATGATTCTATTTTAATTGTATTGTATGACTCTGAAGCTACCCATTCCTTTATCTCTTTAGGTTGTGTAAAGTAACTGTGTTTGCCTATGTCAATTTTGCCTTATGAACTATCTGTGTCCACTCAAAATAGAGAGAAAGCCTTAAATTCTTTGGTTTGTCTAAACTACCCAATCATGATTGAAAATAAACCCTTTGTAGTTGACCTTATTTGCTTACCTCTAATAGATCTAAATATTATCCTTGGAATGGATTGGCTTTCAAGGAATAATGTTATCTTAGACTGTTCAACCAGGTTTATGATTTTTATAAACACCTTGCCAGGTAAAGGGAGAATTGAGGAAAAGAATCAAAAAATGAGTTTTTTATGTTCTTATGAGATAAAAAATCAGTATAACCTTTCTAATCTTCTAGTTGTCTATGATTTCCCTGATGTATTTCCAGAAGAAATCTCAAGTCTTCCACCTAAAAAGGAAGTAGAATTTTCTATAGAATTGATCCTGGGGGTGGACCGATTACTATAGCCCCCTATAGGATGTCTCCTCTAAAGTTAAAGAAACTTAAGGTCCAAATTGAAGACATTTTAGAGAAACAATTCATTAGACCTAGTTCTTCACTATGGGGAGCACTTTTACTTTTTGTGAAAAAGAAGGATGAAAGTTTAAGATTATGCATAGATTATAAACAGTTGAATAGAGTAACCATAAAGAATAAGTATCCCCTCCCTAGGATAGATGACCTATTAGATCAACTAAGAGGAGCTATAGTATTATCTAAGATTGATTTAAGGTTAAGCTATCATCAAATAAGGGTGAGAATAGAAGATGTTCCTAAAACAGCTTTCTGAACCATGTATGGGCATTATGAATTTCGGTAATGCTATTTAGATTGACTAATGCTCCAGCTATCTTTATGGATTACATGAATCACATATTTAGACCCTACTAGATCAGTTTGTGGAAGCTTTTATTGATGATATTGTTGTATATTCTAAGGATAGGAAAGAGCATGGCCGACATTTAAGGATTGTGCTACAATTTCTTAGGGAGAAGTAGTTGTATGTTAAACTGCCTAAATGTGAATTTTGGTTGGGAGAAGTAAAATTCTTAGGACATGTGATTATGAAAAATGGAGTTTCCATAGATCCCAGTAAAACTGAGGCGGTAGTGAATTAGGAGAGACCAACCACATTAACAAAAATCCACAGTTCCCTTGGATTAGCAAGCTATTATAGACGATTTATTCAAGGGTTTTTGCTAATTACGTTGCTTTTAACTAAACTGACTAGGAAAAATGTCCTGTTTGAGTAGAATTCAAAATTTGAAAATAGTTTTCAAACTTTGAAAGAGAGGCTAACCACTGTGTAATACCCACTCTAAATATTTGTGGGTAATATTTTAAATTATTAATATTAATATTTATTTTTATTTCATTAAGTTATCTATATAATGACTTGCATTCAATATTAATATTTAGATATATATATTAATATTTTATTACATTAAGTTATCTATATAATGACGTTGCATTATAGGGACTAAAATGAAAGAACACGCAGGGACCAAAATTAAAGAGGAAAAAGGTGGGAAAAATATCTAAAGGTGTAATGATGATGTTGGCAAAATATCTAAGTGTCATTATGACATTGCAAATCCCGAGAAAAGGTAATGATTATGTCAGAAAATATCTAGGTAAGTAATCATTACTTTAGAAAATATCCAAGGGTAAAATAGTAATTTTACCATGAGGGCAGAAATAATTTTTACCATAAGGGTAAAATGGTCATTTTCACATGAAAGGTAAAATATTCATTTTACTGCAAGGGCAAAATGGTCATTTTACCTAATAATTTCATGAAACTCCATTAGGCAAAAGGGAGGCTTCATATATTCCAAAAAAGAGGAAAAGATGGGTAACATAGTCATTTCTCATAACAAGGGGCAAAATTTTCATTTTGGATTTATTAATTAAAGTATTCATCTTCTTCTTCATGAAGAAGAAAAAGAAGCACAACAAAGAGGAGAAGAAGAAAGAAGGAAGAAGGAAAGAAGAGACTTCATCTTCTTCATTTTAGAGAGAGAAAGTAGACACCTAGAAAGTGAAAGTAGAAAGAGAAAGTGAGAAATCAAGAAGAAAAAGGATATTTCCACCATAGCAAAGGCATTCAAGCAACCTCCAAGAATTGTTAGCACAAAATAGAGACTTCATCTTCATTTTAGAGAGAGAAAGTGGATGCCTAGAGAGAGAAGTGTGAAAGAAGGGAAAAAGCCACTTTTAGTGTTAAATTAAGGTAGCTAAACAATCCTAGCCCTCTTATTTCATGTTTTATGCTTTCTTTTGAATGATTGAAAATTTTAGGTTTTCATGAATAGTAAGAGGGTTTCTATCTCTACATTCTATAATTGTTATTTCTATTGGGTGTTAATGATATGGATGTATTTGTGAATGTTTATGATTGTTGGATTGTTATATGAGATGAAATTGGTGAAAAGAGAGGTGATGTGTGCTTTGCTTCTACCAATGCAACTACACCTAAGGCAATGAGCCTATAAATGCAGCCTAGTGTAATAGTGAGTATCACGGTTGTAGCACATGGGAATGGGAAAGCCTAGAGTTACTACTTGTTTTCTGTTATCTAGCCTAGGATTCAAAGTTATTGGGTCCTAATTAAACTAATAACTAAGTTAAATGCAATAATAACTAGTTAGCGATAATAGTCAAGAAGAGGAATTAATCAAGACAAAAAAGCAAACCCAATGGGTACCTACACTAGTTGGTAAACATGCAAAAGGTGATGGATTACTGAATCTGATTATGCTACCTATGAGTGAATTTTAATTTAAATTCAAATTCTCTATCGGTCTCAATGAATTTCTTAAACCTACAAACCTACCACTGGCTGGTTCTTCCTAATGGTTGATTTCATATCAACATTATCGATTTAATTCACTACTATTAAGATTCGTTACTTCTTAATACAACAATTTATTAACCTTAGTTCTAAGTGATAACAAATTGTCCGTTACAATTAGGTGTCCAATTTCAATTAAAATTTGTCAATTACTAAAAGAAATCTAAAGAGCTTTCATTACAATGTCTTGTCAATGAAAATGTGAGAATTCATTCATAAAAGTAACAAAGATCATATAACCAATATTCAATTATCCATGCGAATTAAACTCAAAGTACCAACATATTTCAGAACCCTAATGAGTTTTACAAGTTTAGCCATACATAATCATAATCCAAAAGTCCAGAAAATCCACAATTCAGAGAAATAACAGAGTAAAAATCATATACGTCTGTCTTCTCTCGAATGTTGAATGGAACAGTGTAGAATAGTCGCTAGACAGTTGCTGAAAAAAGTCATGAAACATTAATTTCAAATTTGTCCAGAAAAGGGTTATGGGTCACAGGTCAAAACTGGTCGGATTGCAAGTTCTCAGGTACCTGACAAAAAACTGCTACAATGGCAACCAGAGCTAAGGCGAAAGGTCACAGACAAGGCGTCACATAACGGAGGGACAATTTTTGGTGGCAGCTCAAACGGATGGCGTCAGATGAGTCACAAATTGCTCCTAGATCTAAGCTCTCGGGTTCATCTTGGGTCAGCCAATCTGGAGAGCTGCAGTGGCCAGCAAGTTGCGAAGAGTTTATGGCTGAGTCGATTGAAGTTACAAGGATGACCATGGATAGTGGGTCAGCCAAAAAATGCTACAGAACTGCATATTCTCTCTTAGGTCATGAACTGCGTTGGTTTGGTTCACGCGGGTCGGTCGTACAAAATGCCACAGATAGTCGCATGAAATTCCCTGGTCACCGGAGGTTTGCTAGTCGTCGTTACTTGTCGAAAGTCGCATGGCCTAGCGGAGATTCTTTGTTGTGCGTTCTTCCATCCTCCAAATCGCATGGGGCCTTTTTTTTTCACACCAATGCACGCTGCTCAAGTATCCTCTCCTTTGACGTACGCTCCCCTTCTTCTACTACTCGAAAGTCGCGTGCCCTAGCGGAGATTCTTGGTCACGCGTTCTCCCCTCCTCCAAATTGCACGGGTCCTTGTTTTTTCACTAATGCATACTGCTCGGGTCTCCTTTCCTTGGATGCAGAATCCCCTTCTTTTTAGCCCAGTCCATATACTTTCAAGGCCCAATAAGGGCATTAGCTCGGCCCAATAAGCAAAATTGGCCCAAATAGCCTATTTTAGATGCTTTAAAGAATTTCCAAGCCCAAAATTATTTTGTTTGCTAATGCTAACTTGATAAAATTCCTAAAATACAATAAGATAAAAATTTAGGTGATTCTTAGAGTAAAAATACACAAAATACATAAAAATGGACAAAAAATATTAGGTAAAATTGTGTAAAATAAGACATATCAAGTTGATTCTTGTTTATGTTCTTTTATGAAGAAATCTTTCTTGTTTGGTAATTTAAGTATGATGATGGTTATGAATATGGAAGGAAAGTTGTATTTTTGTGTTAGAATATTGGAAAGGATAGAAGAAGGGAAAGAAAAAGTATGAAATTCCCTCCCTTCCACCCATTTCTCATAATGGCTAAGACTACCCTATATGGAAGGAAAATTGTATTTTTGTGTTGGAAAATTGGAATGGAAGAAAAGGAAGAAACAACATGAAATTCCTTGTTCTCTATCACTTTCCTACTTTGGTTGAGATCATTCCCTTCACTTTTTCCTTGATGGCCAAATTTATGTATAAAACTAAAAAGGGTTATATGAAATTTTAAATTGGTCAAAATCAAGAGAAAAGAGAAGAAATGGATATTTATAGCAAAATGAGGTTTATGGTAAAAATGTTTTGATAGTATGAATGATGAAATTAAAGAAGGAAATGCTTAATATTCATGTTGAAATAAAAGGTTAATGTTATGATAGGTATGGATATGGATGGAAAATCATGTTTTAAAATTTATATGAAAATGAGAGAAGGAAAACAAAAATGGTTTGAAATGCCCTCGTTTCCTTTTTTTATAAGTGGCCGAGAGCTTTAAGGATTGAAAATGATATGTTTGATTTTGCTTGAATAAAGTCTATGTGTGTGCTCCTTTACTTGGCTGTGAGTGAGAGAAAGAAGGGAAATAATATTGAAAATGATATGTTTGATAAATTTCCTTCCATAGCTATGAAACTTAATCTTACAAGTGTATTTCAACATGAATGAAAATATACATATGTGTTGAAAGAAATGTTTAACCTTCCATAGCCATAAACCATAGCTTTAAAAATAATGCAAAATAAGAAAAGAATGTTTATTGAAGAAGGAATTTGTAATTTATTTTATGGATAGACAAATCTAATTTTGGTAACATGTAATAAGGTAATGATATATCACTTGGACATGGCAATCCCTGTGATAATGAAGGGGGAAAGGGTGGAAACAAAAGAAAGGAAAGAGGAAAGTATTCTCAATATATGCTTTAGGATAGATAGGCTTGTGACCGAGTGGCTAATTGTTAGTATGGGACAGCTATTGGGCATTTCATAGTTGTGTTATAAAATTTGGATGGTTAAACATCCACTTGGATATAAGATTTAGAAAAACACCATGATGGTTGCAAATTCTAAGTTAGTGTGCCTTAGTATGTGCCTTAGTACGGCCATTGAAGGTATGTTTACTTAGAATTTAGCATAATCATGTGCACAAGCCGTATCATCCTAAGGTATATATAGAGGATAGCGTATCAGGAATGTGATCCACTAAAAAAGTGGTAGTGATTCCATAGCATCATGATTTGCCTATTTTAAAGGCGAGGAAGATAGGATCTGACAAAGGGTTCAGTGATCCCATAAGTTTAAAGGAATACGTGGATCCAATAGAGGACACCTTGGAGTATGTCATGACTAAAGTTGTCACACTCACTCATATAGTAGTGGTACGTGGAGTGTCTACTAGCTAGCGATCCCAATTACTCATATAATCTACTTTTTTCTTCTACTCATATTCCTAATATGACAGTATTCATGTTACCATATTGACTGAATCATATGAAAGTTTATAATGATGAATGAATATTTCACTTTTATTTTAACTGTATATGCATTCATAAATACATGCCATACATACAAATATGGTTTATGCATGACATCCTAATAGAATAAACTATATTTATTAAAGAAAAGAATGTAGAATATTTTTTGTATTATTACAGTGGTACATGCTAGAGATTTTATAAACTAGATTTTTTGGCTACTGGGAATCTATTTCTCATGTTTTGCTGGTATGTATCAGATGGCCAATGTAATGTTATGTTGGAGATAAAAGAAGCTGCTGTGGAAATCCCTTTTTGTAGCTTTTACTATTTTACAAGGAACATGAGTTCTGATCATGCTGGAGATTTTAAGTATATAAATATTATGATGTACATTGTAAAAGAAGGATATATATATATATCTGGGACATGGAAAGGTTATGTAGGGATATTTTAAATGGAGTTTTAGTGGCAGGGTTGTTGTCTCCTTATCCCTAGTATAGACATAAATAACGTAATTATATAAGTAATATATGAATGTGGTTTTTGTAGTCTCTGCTATGCTATAAATAATAACCTGAGCAAAGTAACCCAAACCTAATCATTAAATAATAAATGGAGCACTCAAGTAAAGGTAAAGATAATACTCCAATCTTATAGTATGACATTGCACTATTAAATTGGAATAAAAATAACTATAAGATTAGGGTGTTATACACTACACCTATCCTTACAATTCTTAATCCCTTAGGACACTTTGTGCTATATTGTGATGTATCCAAGAAAGGCCTAGGATGTGTCTTAATGCAAGAAGGAAAGGTATTAGCATATGCCTTTAGGCAATTGAGATATCATGAAGAGAATTATCGTACATATGACTTAGAATTAGCTGCTATAGTGTTTGCCTTGAAGATTTAAAGACATTACTTGTATGGGTATAAATTTGAGGTGTTTAGTAACCATAAAAGTCTTAAATATCTCTTCGACCAAAAAGAACTGAATATGAGACAGAGGAGATGGATGGAATTTCTGAAAGGCTATGTTTTTGAATTATAATACCATCCAGGAAAGGCAAATATAGTAGCGGATGCTTTAAGTAGGAAATCCCTTCATATGGCTCAATTAATGGTCTATGAAATGAGTCTCATAGAGAAATTTAGAAACCTAAGCCTATCTACTCAGGTGTTACCAGATAGAATTTATTTGAGTAAATTGAGAATTGAAAATACCATTAGAACTCAGATATTAGAGGGCCAAAAAGAAGATGAGTTTCTAAAATCTCTAAAAGATTCCAAGGAATTTAAAAAGGAAACTACTAAAATGGTAACCTTCCACAACAGGATGTATATTCCTGAATCAGGGGGATTGAGGAACCTAATACTAGAGAAAGCTCACAAGAGCAACTATACTATTCATCCTAAATCTACAAAGATGTATCAAGACTTGAAAGAAAAATTTTAGTGGCCCGATATGAAAAGACAAATAGCTAAGTATGTTGTTAAGTGTTTAATATGCCAACAGGAAACCTGCAGGGCTATTGCAATCTTTAGATATCCTAGAATAGAAATGGGATAAGATTTCAATAGATTTTATGGTGTGATTACCTAGGACTCAAACAAGAAATGATGTCATTTGTGTTATAATGTATAAACTGACAAAATCTACACATTTCCTGCCAATTAGAATATAAATTATTCATTAGATAAATTAGCTCAAATTTTTGTTCAGGAAATTGTAAGACTTCATGGTGTTCTTACCAGCATTGTGTTAGATAGAGAGCCTAGGTTTACTTCTAGGTTTTGGAAGACGCTGCAGGAGGCTTTTGGTACTAGACTCAATTTTAGTACTGCTTATCATCCTCAAATTGATGGGCAGACTGAAAGAACCATTCAAACCCTAAAAGATATGCTTAGGGCATGTGCATTAGAACAAAAGGGAAGCTAGGATAGGAACTTACCTTTAGTAGAATTTTCTTACAATAATAGTTATCATTCTAGTATAGGGATAGTGCCTTACTAGGCCTTGTATGGAAGGAAATGTAGATCACCTGTATGCTGGTTTGAAGTAGGGGAGAGAAAGATGTTAGGGCTTGATTTGGTACAACAAACCACTGACTTAATTAAGATAATTAGGGAGAAAATAGTAAAGGCTCAGGATAGACAAAAAATTTAAGCTGACAAACAAAGAAGACCATTAGAATTTGAAGAAGGAAACCATGTTTTCCTAAAGATCTCCCTGACCACTGGCATAGGTAGGGCAATAAAATCTAAGAAATTAAGTCCATGGTACATTGGACCATTTTAAATTCTAAAAGGAGTTAGTCCATCAACCTACCAGATAGCCTTACCACCCTCCTTGTCTAACCTCCATAATGTTTTCCATGTGTCCCAACTCAAAAAGTACATCCCAAACCCTTCCCATATCCTTGATGCCAATGTAATAAAATTAAAAGAAAATTTAACATATCAATTGAAACCTGTGAAAATCATTGGTACTGATGTCAAGCAATTAAGGAACAAGGCAATTCCCTTGGTAAAGGTGTTATAGGATGCAACGTCACCTCAAAAGACCACATGGGAAAAATAGGAGGATATGCAGAGAAATTTCCCTTAGCTCTTCATGTACGGATGCAATGAATTTCGAGGATAAAATTCTTTTTAAATGAAGGAGAAATGAAATATCCACTTCTTTGTATCCCCAGGTATTATGTTCTAAATTTTTAAATTTAGTAAATTCATGCCAAAATAAATGTATTTAATTGCCCAAAGTTTTCTTAAAAAGGAGAAAGGACCAAACTGAAAGGAATTATAGGGACTAAAATGAAAAGGGGAAAAGTATCACTAAAGTCCAAAAAGCGTAATCATTGCACCTCTAATATATCTAGTGTATGTATGACGTATAATTATGTTGCCAAAAACTATCTAAAATGTAATGGTAATTTTACACCTTAGGGGTAAAATGGTCATTTCATCATGAAAAATTTTATGGAGTCCATATTTTACTATTTTTCCAAAATTTGACGCAAAAAGAAGGGCAAAATGGTCTTCTTACCACCAAGGCATTTTTCCACCTAATTAGACTAACACGTCTTCTTCCTCCAAAAGAAAAGGAAAATGATGGCCAAGAAGAAAGGGAGAGGTAACGTGTCCGAGAGATTTAAGAAAGGAGAAGAAAAGGAAAAAAGGAAGAAAAGTTTATGATCAAACCACTTTGATTGATAACCCAAGGTAGCTTAACATTCCTACATAACTATTTTCATGTTTTATGATGATTTTCAAGCTTTAGAAACCCTCCTATGGCTGTGATAAATAGTGATGTTCATCTCTCTACATTCTTGTAATGTCTAAAATTCTATTAGGATTTGTTTAGAATGTTGTATGCATGCATTATTGAGTGTTGATTGTAATTTTTAAAGTGTTCATAACAAGTTTGAAGTTTTACATACCATTTCCATGGAAACCCTATTTCTTGAAAAGTGATTGTATGATGGATGGATTCTCATGATTTTTTCGGACTAATTGTGTTTTATAACTAATTATTGATGAAAATGGGATAAATGAAAGGTGTGAATGAAAATCATATGGATTCTCATTTTCCCCCTTTTTGGCCGTGGACTTTTCTCTTTGTAAAAGGGGGAATTTTGTTAAAATTTTTCCTAGTTAACAGGCTATTGTCTTGGTCATAGCCAAAGGAGGGGAGCAAAATTAATGCTTTGATGGAACCACATAATTTTTCCTTTTTCTCCCACTTGGCTGAGAGCACTATGGTTTCTTGTGAAGGGAATTTTGTTAAATGTTGCCTATAATAATGCCAACATTCCATTATAAGTAAGGGAGAAAGGAAAAATTAAAGTTTTGTTGAAATTGTTCCATTTTCTCTATTTTAGTTGTCTTGGTTGAGAGCATGAAGGGACTTTTTATGGAAAATTGTTTATAATGTGCTTTATGGTTTCAGTCAAGGCATTAAAGGAAAGGGAAAGGATGTGTTGATGAATTTTCTTGTATGCAATTTTCATAATCATGACATCCTAGCATTTAAAATATATAGCTATGAATGGGGAATGTTGTATGTATGTATACCTATAGGTGCATTATGAGAAAAAGAATACTTATAGGTATGCATGAATGTGTTAGAGTGAAGTGGAATGGTATGACAAAAGAAAGTGTTGAAAGTCCACCTTAGGACCATTTATGAGAAATGAAATGAGATATGAAAATTGTATAGAAATGGAAGGAAGATCATGTGAACACATTTTTGTAATGGCAAGAGGGGAAGATAGGAAATTTAAAGTGAGAAATTCTTATTTTTCTCTTGAATTCTTCGCTTTGGCCGAGAGCAAATCCTCCTATATCTATGAAATTTAGTTAAGAAGTTGTAAGTAATATACATAAGGGTCATAGTTTTATGAAAATGTAGTATCATGATAAGTTAAAGGAATTGAAAAAGGAAACATAGACAAGAAATAGAAAACATAAAAAGAAAGACAAACATAGAATAGAAAGACAAAGGACCTAGAGGAAGTATTTCCAATGTATATTCTATGATAGACCATCTTGTAACCAAGTGACCAATTGTCAATATGGGATGGCCGTTGCGCATTTCATAGTTGTGTCATAAATTTGGATGGTTAAATATCCACTCAGAATTTTAAGTTAGTGTAACCTAGATGGCCAATAAAAAGGAGATATTTACTTAGAATTTAGCATGATCATGGGTATAGGCTAAGTCATCCTAGATTATATATGAGAGATAGCGTACTGAGACATGATCCACTGGAAAAGTGGTGGTGATCCATAGCATCATGATCTGTCCAAAAGCAGACAGAAAATGATCTGTGCAATTAGCAGTGATCCAATGAGCTTAACTTTAACAATTTGCCTTCGGGCAATAGATATAAAAATGGGTACTCGGATGCACTGGCGGACGCCTTAAATAGTACCAGTGGCAAAATTTTCACATAGAGAATAAAATTATCTTATTCATATAGGTAGTGGTATGTGGAGTAGTTCACTGGGTGACTCTCTTGATACTCTTAAGTCTTCCTTTTCACAGATATATGGCTTTTATCCAAAGATTGATTATTGTTTTCCTTATGATTAATATCTGTTTCCTATGAATAATGAATAGTTTCCCTATATGTGCTTATACTTAGAAATGTTTTTCCTATGATCATGATATTGAATTGTATATATATGGTGAACTGTTGTAATAAACTATCATATTGTATACTCATTGATGCATGCCATATACATTAAAGAAAGGTATGTATATATTCCAATAGAACATGAACTATATTTTAATAAAGAATGTATAACTATTTTCTGTATCACTACGGTGGTATATACCAGTATTTTTAAAGAAAATGGAATGTCTAGTTATTGAGAAATTATTTCTCACGATTATGCATGGTATGTATCAGATGGCTAGGTATATGGTTTAGTTAGAGTTCGATGTAGCATACATGGACCTTCCCTGTTTAGGCACGTTCACTATGATCTAGGCCATATATGTGGTGACGGTTCTGGAAGTGCCTCTGATGCAGAGGGGGTGAAGATGACATCTTTTTGGTTATAATGTAATTAAGTAGGAATAGCCCATTTATCTTAGTTCTCCTATATTTTGGGAATGGAATTAGGATAAGTCATTTTTTGGTGTATATAAGGAGATGGACATATATATCAGGATATATAAAAGTTATCCACTAGTAAGAATTTTGAAAAAGGGTCTGAGTGGCAAGTTTGTTACATCCTTACCCTAAGAAAATAGTATAAACTTTACATATCCTAGAATATATGTATATGACATTGTTGTAAATATTACATGAAATGGAAAAGATATGGATGACGTTTGAAACTCCCACTGCATTGTTATTTAATTGATGTTTGAATTTATGTAGTCTTCTGTTGTGTAATATATGAATGCAATATCGAGTAATGAGTCTCAAGCCTAATCAACTAATCAAGATTCAATGAAAATAAAAAAAAACTTTACTCAAAAAATAATCAAGGATTAAAGAAAGGATAGCATGCTAGTCTTATAGCTAAAGAGTTTACTAAAAGAAATATTTATAAGAAAAGCTATAAGAATGGGGTGTTACAAAATACATGCCTATACTATCTAAAATAGACATTCATTATACCCTAGAAAGGGTACCTCTCTTTAGGTTACCTTCATCTCTAGCCAGGGACCTACACATCTAGTACATGTCGGTATTTATGTGAGAATTTAATCTCAGTACCACTATAACCTGCTTTGAAAACTACTGACCTGTACCACCATACTTATACAGAAAGTCTCTACATTATTTTCATCATGAAAATGTGATACATACTATTGGGGTGCAATGCATGAAGCATACTTTCATTCCATGTGCTCATATCTATGTATGTTCATTTAAAACATATAAGCTTTTCAACATGGGATGTCCATTCATCATCATTTTTAGCATAATTTCATATTAAGCATTTTATAGAGTAACAAACATTCCTTCACATTTAACATATGAGCATGAGAAACAAACATAACATACGAGTTATCGGGAGCGCCACCCAGTGAATGACTCCACGTACCACTACAAACATGTATAAGTTTGTGACTATTTATTCACTCATTACTTTTTGTACTATCTAAGGCGCCCCTCAGTTGGATCTTAGTACCATCTTATAACTAGCAGGATTGTTGTCAATTCTACCTAACTTATTTCCCTTCCTCAAATGAGACTGGTTATCACTCATGGGGTCATTATCCGACTCTGGATAAGTCCTCTTCACTCCGCTTTCGCAAATCATAGGGCTATGGAATCACTATCCCTTTTCGATGGATTGTAACATTTGCTCCTAATATGATTAAGAGATGTTTGTTAATAGGTAATTTAAGTTTAGTTTTTGTGTATGTTGCATTAATTATATATAGTTGAATTAATTGCCTATAGTTGCATTAATGCAAGGATCTAGTTGAAAGGAAAGAAAGCTGAGTCAAAGTATGACTCAGAACTAAACTGAAAGGGGAAAGATCAGCTAGGCTAAAGGCACAAATGACCAAGGACTAAAATATAATTAGCCATACTTAAAAACTTCAGAAACCCAATACCCTAGCCCACAAACTCAAATTGCAGTAGATTTTAGAAAGAGAAGGAAAAGGGTGAGTAAAGAGAGAAAGTGGTGCCTTAAGGAAAAGGGTAGAGATTTTGGTGAAGGAAGAATGAATTTGAGGCTAGGGAATTGTCCTACAACAAGAGGAGGACCATTTAAACACATCATACACACCCGTTGCTCAGGAAATCTAGGTAGTAACTCAAACTCACCCCATTTTTGAAATATTTCATTTTTCACTAGAGAAATGTGATTTTTGAATGTTTGAGTTAAGTTTATGGTGTAAACCTACATTCTTTATGTTTTTAACTACTATTGGGTAATGCTTGCTGATTAGTTATGCTCATTTATGCTTGTCATTGATTGTGAAAGTGGGCTTAAGCCCTAAGTGTGAAAATGTGGTTTGATTTTAGTTTTAAGAAATGTTAAGTTGAGTTTTGGGTTTGTTATGAATGTTATATGATGTTTAATGTTGGCTTGAGTTCATATCCTGGGAAGAGAGTTTGAAAACATGTTTTTGGGGTAAAAACTCTAGGTACAACATTGGTTTTTAGAACAGACCAAACACTAGAAACCAACTGCCAGCCCTGGAAGTCGATTGCCGTGTTAATTTTTTTCCCACAAAAGCAATACAGAATGCTAGTAGCTAATTGCTAGACCCTAGAAGTTGACTGCCATGTTCTTCATTTTCTAGAAAATGTTTTTGAAGGCTAGCAGCCAATTACCAGCTCTAAGCAGTCAACTATCGAGGCTAGCAGCTGATTTCCAAGCCCTTAGCAGCTGACTAGTAGCTCTCAGCCAAGATAGGGGAAATTGTAAAGTGAGCTAGCAACAGACTGCCAGCAAGGGAGCAGTCGATTACCAGCCCTCTGATTTAGAGAATGAACTCAATGGCCTATTTTAAGAGTGAAACAACCCAAAATCTCAGTCAAACTAAGGATCTAAACCTGGGATGTAGTGGGTACATGTAAGAGATAGAGTCACAAGTCACTTGGATGAGGAGATCCTTATGATAGTGAAATAAAGAAAGTGAAAAACATGTGAGAGGAAAGAGGAAAGTATTCTAAACGTATGCATAGTGGCAGATAGGCTCATGATCGAGTGACCGATTATCAGTATGAGACAGTTGTTAGGCAATCTATAGTTTTTCCATGAATTAGGATGGTTAAAAATCCACTTGAAGTTAGATGATTTTGAAAACACCGTGATGGTTGCGAACTTTAAGTTATTATCATCTTCTAAAGGCCATTTAAGAAACACTTAATTAGAGTTAAGCAGAACCATGGACATGAGCTAAGTCACCCTAGTGTATATGTTAGAGAATAGAGTATTAGTGGTATGATCCATCGAAAAGGGATGGAGACTCTATAGTATTATGATTCACCTAAGGGCAGAGAGAAAATGATCCAGGTAGAGTTGACAGTGATCCCATGAGTTTATAACCAGTCTTGTTTGAGGAAGGGAAACGTTGGGTAGAGTTGACAACAATCCCACTAGTTATGATATGGTACTCGAATGCGGTTGAGGGACACCTCAGAATGTACAAAGAGCTAGAGTTAAAGATAAAGTTAAAGTTTGAACGTGGCTAAATAGTCACAAACTCATGTATAGAGAAAGTGGTATATGGAGTTGTTCGTTAGACGACTCTCCTGATAACTCTCATAATATGTTTTTTTTCCCTACACATATGTTTAAAGTGAAGGCATGTTCATTTCCCCCACAATATGCTTATATGAAAAGTTTAAGATGAAATTATGATGAAAGTAATCATGAATGTACTTCTTATATTTCAAGGTTTATATGTTTTAAATGTACATGCATAAATCTGAGCACATGACATGAGAGTATGCTGCATGTATTGCATCCCAATAGTATGTAGTATGTGGTATGTTTTCATGACAAAAGAATGCAGAGATTTTCCATATGGGTATAGTGGTACAGGTTAGTGATTTTCAAAACAAGTTTCATTGCTACTGAGATTAATTTCTCACATTAGTGCTGGCGTGTACTAGATGTGTAGGTCCCTTAGCTAGACATGAGAAAGTAATTGAAGAGAGGTACCCACTATAGGGTACATGAAATTTTTTATTTTGGATAGTATAGGCATATAAATGTTGCACTAGTCTTTATAATTTTTGAGAAAGGCTAGTAAAGATTATCTCTTGTATAGCCTATATTGACTTAGATGTATATGGATGGGTTAGAACTTATGAATGGACATATTGATGGGGTTTGAGTGTCAGGGTTGTTGCCTCTATACCCTGATTAGTTAAGTTAAAGTTAATTAACAAGTATTTATGCATGTTTTTGTATAGTTATTTAGAGCAAATTACAAATATGTATATGATCTAGTATTTCGAGACAAATTTTCGAGTGAGCACCTGAATGTAGAACCCAATCCCAAATGGCACTCAAATAATTAACTTGGTAAAAAGTTTTAATTTACTTGGGTAGATGTTATAGTAACACATTACTATTATAATATACATATTATATCTTTTAAATAAGGTTAAGGGGTGTTTCGGGCATTACATGGATCACGCTCTCGGTACGCTATAGTCTAACATATATACTATGGTGATTTGGCTCATGTCCATGGTTATGCTTAACCCTAAGTATGTGTTTCTTAAATGGCCTTTGGAAAAGGACACTAACTTAGGGTTCGAAAACATCACAATGTTTTCAAAATCATTTATGTTCAAGTGGATGTTTAACCATCCTAATTGATGGCACAACCGTGGAATGCCCAACGACCATCCCATGCCAACAATTGGTCACTCGATCATAAGCCTTTCTACCACTAATGCATAGGCTTAGGATACTTCACTCTTTCCTTCCTTATGTTTTTTTGCTCTCTTCGTATCACTATCACAATGATCTTCTCATCCTAGTGACATGCAACCTTAAATCTTGCATGTTACTCAAAAGTATGTAGTTTCCTTGTATGGTTACATTGTGAAGAACACAGCAGTTGGCTGCTGGGGTTATCAGTCGACTATTATGAAGAAAACTCAGACACTACAGTCAACTGATAGGGCTACCAGTTGATTGGTAAGTCTCTGTTTGAGTTTCTAGGTTTCTCAAGAACATGACAGTCCGCTTATACATGCTATCAGTCAACTGTTATGTCCTGCGCCTGTTCTAAAAACTACATTATTAAATTACCCAGTCCCAAATTTCATTCCATTTCAGGTTTAAACATATATGAGCTTAGTTTTTATGCCGAAACATCAATTTTCTTTAAACATTTCTCACTATTATGCTCAAACATTATGCATCCAATGAAAACTTGCATATTTTACTAGATAGAAAACACCCCAAACTTCAATTAATTACAAGCATAAACAAGCACAACCATTCAGAAAGCATTACCTAATAGAAGTTAAAGAAATATAGAATGTAGGTTTTAACCCTAAACATGGTTCAAATCATCCATAGAAAGCTTTTTTCAACAAAAGCAATTATTTCAAAATTGGGGTTATGTTGAGTTACTACCTGTATTTCCTGAGAAATGTGCGTGTATGATGTGTTAATGTGGTCCTTCCTTTGTTGTAAAACCAATCCCTAGCCTCAAATCACCCTTACTTCAAGCTTATCCTCTCCTCTTTCCTTAGTTCAACCCCTTTCTCTCTCTACTAACCCTTCTCTCTCTCTAAAAAAATGCTTAAGTGTGAGTTATGTTAGGGTTTTAGAGTTTTTGAATTTTAAGTCTAACTATTTACACTCCAGCCCGTGGGCTACTTTATGACTTTGGCCTAACTAAACTTTTCATTTTTGATTTAGTCCTTAGCCACATATTAACTTAGCTTTTGTTCCTTTCAATTAAGTCCCTGTACTAATGCAACTATATGTAATTAATGCAACATACACAAGCATTAAACTTAAAATTAACAACTAACAAGCATCTCTTATTCATATTAAGAGTGGATGTTGCATTTCTCCCTTCCTTTAAAATAATTTCATCCTCGAAATTAGAACATACCTATTCGAATAACTTTGGGTAGGACTTCCTCATATCCTCTTCCTTCTCTCATGTTACCTCTTATGGAGATGACTAATCCCATAAGACCTTAACCAGAGGGATAATCTTGTTCCTCAATTGCTTGATCTCATTCCCGATGATCCTTAAAGGTTTTGGATGATAAGTTAAATTTTCTTTTAACTGTACTGTACTGTCATCAAGAATGTGTGAGAGCTCATGGATGTGTTTTCAAAGTTACAAGACAAGGAAAACTTTGTGAAGGTTAGATAAGAATAGGGTAAGGCTATCTGGTAGGCAGATTGACCAACTCTTCTCAAAAATTGGAATGGCCTAATAAAAGCTTTCTAGACTTAATGGCTCTACCTATACTAGTGATAAGTGATACCCTAAGGAAAACATGATCCCCTTCATCGAATTCTAATAGTCTCCTTCTCTTGTCAGCATACTTCTTTTGCTTATCTTGTTTCCTAGACATTTTATCCCTGATCATCTTGATTTGGTTTGTAGTTTGCTGTACCAACTCTGGTCTGAGTAATTTTCTTTCCCCTATCTCAAACCAACACAAAGGTAATCTATACTTCCTCCCATTCAAAGCTTCATAGGGTGCCATCCCTATGCTAGAATGGAAACTATTATTGTATGAGAATTCTATCAATGCTAGGCTCTAGTCCCAACTCCCTTCATGCTCCAAGGTACATGACCTAAGCATATCCTTTAAAGTTTGAATAGTCCTCTCTGTTTGTCCATCTGTTTAAGGATGATAAGTGGCACTCAAGCTTAACCTAGTACCAGAAGCTTCCTAGAAGGCTCTCCAAAATCTAGAGGTAAATCTAGGGTCTCTATTTGAGACAATGCTAGTAGGAATCCTATAAGGTCTCACTATCTCCTGAATATACAAACGGGCTAATTTTTCAAAGGAGAAATTAATCTTAATGGGTAGGAAATGTGCAGACTTAGTTAATTGGAATACTATCACCCAAATAACATCATTTCCTGACTAATTCCTGGGTAAACCTATCACAAAGTCTATAGAAATCTTATCCCACTTCCATTCAAGGATATTGAGAGGTTGCAACAATCTAGCAGGTTTTCGATGTTCAATCTTCATGTACTGATACACTAGGCACTTAACAACATACTCAGCAATGTGCTTTTTCATGCCTGGCCACCAAAATCTTCCTTTCAAGTCTTAATACATCTTAGTGGCATAGGGTGAATAGTATAGTCGCTCTTATAGGCTTCCTCTATGATTTTCTCCCTCAATTCTCATAGACTCAGGACATAAACCCTATTTTGGAAGGTCATTATCTAATGTGCTACCAATGAACTATATGTAGCCACACCTTAAGGCAGTGCACCTGTCAATGTCGCCTGCGCAATGGTGAGTACCAAGGTCATATCACATAGGAACGAGAAAGCCCAAAGTTACTACTTACCCATTGTTATTGAGCCTAAGAAGAATGATGGATTTTTAATTAACTAAATCTGACTATCACTATCTTGACTTCAGAGGGAAAGTAAGGCAAGTGTTAAGACGAAAAATTATCAAGTTCTAGAAGACCAAACCCATTAGGGACTTAGACTAGATGATATGTAAACAAAAGATAATGAGTTATGAAATTGATTGTGCTACCTATGTAAAACAAATCCAGATTTTTGGTTGGTTTCGATGGATTTCTAAAACCTATACCTTCCATTGGCTATTCGTGCCTAATGGTCAAGTTTAGATTAGCATTAAGGCTTATTGAGAGTTTCTCTTGGTCCAGAAGTTGTCAACCTCTTAGTCTGAGCGAAGATTAACTATTCTCTCTAGTTAGTTTTCCACTTCCAAACATTATCGGTTAGAGTATTTGAGAGGAATCTAGATAGTTTTTCTTATGGCGTCTCGTAATAAAACTTGATTATTCTTTAACTAGAGGAAGATCACACAATTCAATTTATAACCCAATCATATTCAAATCAAATTATCAACATAGTCTAAGAACCCCAGTTCGGTTCTACCAATCTAGCTACTCATGTTCATGAATAAAACAACAAGAATTATAACAAGGGAAGAAGAACAAAATGGAAACAAAAACATCCTCATCTAGCGAGTTTTGGATGAATAGTTTGGATTCTTGACACCTTTCTTGATTATACTTCTAGTTTCCTCTTGATGCTTCCCAATCTCTTCCTTTAACTCTTGATGGACTCTCCACGGCTTGTAACATTTGTGGGGAGGCAAGGGAATTGAAGTATTAGGCTCTAAATATTAGCAAGGATTATCACACTACAAGTTACTCCAAGTGCTCTCAGTTTCCTTCTCTTTAGATGCCTAGAAGTGATGCCTTTCCTTCCTTGTGCCTTCTCCTATTTATAGGAAAGGGAGGTGCCTCTCTATGCCTCTACATAGCCGTGTGGTAGCATAGAAAGTGGCATGGCCAAATGGTAGCCTAAATGGAGGCCATTGCAGTGTTGTAAGCCATGTTCCAGAAGAAATCCCTCTATGATGTGATTTTGGCCATTTCTTGGTTAGAGATTATTACTCTGGCTATGTAGGAAGGTACATAAGATGTCCTTGGCATGTGGATAAGCATGTTCTAGAAGATGTATGGCAACATGGGCATGTGGTAGGGTGTGTTCTAGAAGACTTCATGTGTGCCCATGCTAAAAGGTGCATTTTGAGGTGCTTTGAGCCTTTAGACACTTGGTTTTAGTTCATTTTGCTTCAAAACTACTTTATACCTGGGAAAAGCTTTGATAACATGAAAACAAGTGGAAACATGGGTAATTATGCATAAAGCACATAAAATATACTCCCAAAGTAAAGTGAGTGGAATTTAGTAGATAAATATGTATAATTATGTGCTTATCATTATCCCATCAGCCTCCATATGGAATTCCTTTGGGTACTTTGAGGACTTTATGAATCCATCCTCCTCTTGGCCTCTAGGATCTGAGTCCTAAGATCACTCCCAATCCGCAATTCACCTAGACATATTCTATTTAGTAGCATCAAAGCAGATAAGCTCTAATTATTGAAATCTTCTATCAAACTCATTTCACTAACCATCATTTGAGCTACATGGAGGGATTTCTTACTCAGGGCATTTGCCACAACATTAGCTTTACCTGAATGGTATCTCAATTTAAAATCATAATCTTTGATGAATTTCATCCATCTCTCCTCTCTCATGTTTAATTCATTCAGATCAAAGAGGTACTTGAGACTTTTGTGGTCACTAAATACCTCAAACCTAGACCCATAAAGGTAGTGTCTCTAAATTTTCAAGGAAAACACTATCGCTACTAGTTATAGGTCATGAACAGGGTAATTTTTCTCATGGGATCTTAATTTTTCAGAAGCATAGGCCACTACTTTTCCTTCTTGCCTTAAGACACACCCTAGACTATTCTTGGATGCATCGCAGTACAAATCAAACTTTTCCAAAGGATTTGGTAATATAGGTGCAGTGTTTAACCTTTCCTTCAAGGTTTGGAAACTATGTTCACATTTGGAATCCCACATAAATGGAACATCCTTCTAGGTTAATTGGGTCATTAGCATCGCCATTTACGAAAACCCTTGGATAAACCTCCTCTAGTAACCGGCTAGTCCGAGTAAACTACAAATTTCAATCACCCTTGTAGGTCTCTTCCAATGGACCACTACTTCAGTCTTGCTTGGATCTACTGCTACCCTTTCCTTGGTAATCACATGCCCTAGGAATTTCACTTCCTCTAACTAAAACTCACACTTCTTAAGTTTGGCATACAATTATTTCTCTCTAAGCACTTGTAACACAATCTTAAGGTGTTGTTCATATTCCTGCTTGTTTCTAGAATATACAAGAATATCATTAATGAACACTACCATGAACTAATTGAGGTAGGGTCTAAATATGTGGTTCATGTAATCCATAAAAATAGCTATAGCATTTGTCAACCCAAATGTCATTACAAGAAATTCATAATGCTCATACCTAGTCCTAAAAGCGGTCTTAGATATATCCTCACTTCTCACTCTGATTTGATGGTACCTCAACCTCAAATTGATCTTAGTAAACACAACTTCTCCTCTTAGTTGATCTAACAGGTCATCAATCTTAGGGAGGGAATATTTGTTTTTCACTGTCACTTTGTTCTATTGCCTATAATCTATGCACATTCATACTTCCATCCTTTTTGTTCACAAATAACACTGGTGCTCCCCATGATGAAGCACTAGGCCTAATTAATTGTTTTGCTAGAAGGTCTTATGTTTGCATTTTCAACTCACTCAGTTTTAAGGGAGACATCCTATAATGTGCTATAAAGATCAGCCCTGCTCCAAGAACTAACTATATAGAGAATTTTACTTCTCTGTATGGTGGAAGACTAAAGATCTCCTCGAGAAAGACATCAAGGAACTCTCTAACGATAAGGATACTATTAAGCTTATGCTGACTCTCAACCTAAGAAGAACATAGGAAACATAATCGTTGGATCTTTTCCTCTGTACCCCTATTCATAGGTGTAGCGTCCATAATAGTCATAGACTTCTCAACATAGTTTAGGACCACCTTATTAAAAGATAGCTAATCCATCCCAAGAATGACATCCCACTCTACCAATGGTAGGCAGATAAGGTCAACAATAAAAGGTTTACTTTCAACAATGATTGGGTAATTTAAACAATTTAAGGAAGTTAAACACTACTTTCCTACTGCAATAGAAATGGTTAACTTATAGGGCAATTTAGTTACAATTAGGTTCAATCTTTCCACATATTCAAGGGAAATGAAGGAATGAGTGGCACCAGAATCAAATAGTACAATTAAAGAAACATTGTTTATGAAACATTGACCTTTAATTGAATCATTGGATTGGTCTACCTCCTTACCCTTGAGGGTGTAGAATCTCCCCTTAGTCAGAGGCTCAGTGTAACACCCCGTAGCCTATGGCTCCTTTTAAGTATTTAAAGGTATAATATATATATTTATCATAATAATGGTGTATTACTATTACCTCTACCCTGAGTAAATTTTAAAACTTTTTACCAAGCTGATTAATAAATAATTATTTTAGCGTCGTTTGGGTTAGGTTCTACACTCGGCTCCCACAACTTTTGCAGTGGAATAAATATATAGAATATACCTGGATTAACTATACATAACATGCATTCTTAGTTAAATATAGTTAAATAACTATTGGGGATGGAGGCAACAATCCTACCACTCATAACCCTATTAGTTAGTCTATTCATTAATCTCGCCTAATTCCTATATAGATAAATCAGAATAGGCTATACAAAGTAATTCTTTACTAGCCTTTCTCAAAAATATCATGAAGACTAGCACAATAATAACATATGCCTATACTATTTCAAAATACTATTTTCATGCACCCTATAGTGGGTACTTCTTCCCACTTTACCTTCTCCTCCAGCACAAGGGAACCTACACATATGGTACATGCTAGAACTTGCATGAGAAATTAATCTCAGTAGCAATGCAACCTATCTTTAAAAATTACTAGCCTATAACACCATGCTTACACTGAAAATATCTACATTCCTTCAACATAAGAATATAATACATAGCATATACTATTAGGGTGTAATGCATGCAACATACTTTCAATCATGTGCTCATATTTGTGCATGTACGTTTAAATATATCATCTTTAAAGCATGGGATGCTCATTGATCATCATTCTCATCATCACTTTCATATAAAACATTTGTGGTATAGTAAACATGCCATCATTTCATTTCATAACATGTGAGCAATACATAAAACACCCTAAGAGTAATTGGGAGAGTCGCCCAGCAACAACTCCATGCACCACTATCTATATGAATGAGCGCATGGCTATTTAGTCATGCCTTAACTTTTGAACATTTTGAAGTGTCCTCCAGTGGATCCAAATACCTTAATTGTCCCTGAACTTATTCTCTTAATTATTGTAAATTAATGTTCTCTTAATTAATTGGATAAATTTGCCATAAAGTATGATGGATTTGCTTGTGCTAAATGCGAACATTTTCTTGTGTTAACCAAATTAGAAGGTGAGTGAAAAGAACCTTAGCAGTGAAGCTTGATTAACATTAAAAGAGATATATATAAGTGTAGTATATGAAGGAAGGAAGGCGTGAAGTATTATAAAATTATCCCATCTCTTGCATTTTACTTCTTTACTTTAATAAGAATGGCAAGTAGAAAGGGTATAATCGGTGGAAAGGATAAACACTTTGTAATGTAAGGAATTTCCTTTCATTTTGTCTTACTTTAGCCAAATAATTAAAGGTGAGTGGAGAGAAGTTATTAAACGTATTGGCATAATCATTAGGATAGAAAAGAAAAGAATATCTAGCCATAAGGAATTGAGATGCTTTATAAAGAAGAAAGAAAAAGAGAAAGTGATGTGTAGCATTTTACTCTTAAATTACCTTCGTTCCTTCATTTCCTTTTAGCTTGACCGAGAGTTCAAGAGGGGGAGAAAGTAAGAGACGTATTTCATTGAGGTTCTTGAGGTGCTTACATAAAGAATGAGTGCTTGAGGTGCTTGAGGTGCTTAAATTCCTTTCTCTTGTTCCTTTTGATGCAACTGAATGGACATTGCCTAAATTAAATTAAGTGATGTACATGTATACAGCAATGAATATTAAAAATAGAAAAGAGAGTATAGAATTCAAGTATATATAATTAGTAAAAAGGAAAATGCAATGAAGGAGACGTATGGCAATTGTACTCGTCCTTTCTTCCCATCATTCATTTTTCTCACCTTAACCGAGTATGTAAGTGAGAATAAATGGAAACATTCGGTGAAGAGGTGGGGGAGAGAGAGAGAGATGTTCTGCTATATTTTTCTTCCTTTTCTTTCCTTTTTCTTTTATTTTCAATGGGATCATACCTTTACTTTTAATATGATTGATAATGGAAAGGAAAATGTAGTGTTCAATAAAATAAAAAGAAAAAGAAAACTGCATTCGGTGATAGAGACTAGAAATTGAAAACAAATGTAAGAAGTAATCTCAACAAAATTGAAAGAAAGAGTATGAAGTCAGTTACGCATATAGCAAAGGAGAGGAGCTTGATAATTATGCTAACCTTATAAGCATTCAGGAGAAGGAGAGTAACTTAGTATTATGCAAAAACACATAAGCAATTAGTGAGGAGAAAAACAATAGTTCAGCCAAAGGAGAGAGACACAAGGAAATAAGCCAACTTCAAGAGAAACACCAAAAATTTATTCATCCTTCTTGTATCCTGGAGGTAACTTAGCAATTCCCTTAAATTGTCTTATGATGTGAAACGTATTTATAAGGTTTTAAGCTTCCATGGAACGTAAGTTTCCCCTTTATATTCTCGAAGATATTAATGTTTCGTTGGTTAAGTGTGTATGATAGATTGGAAATAATTCTTGAAATGTCAAAGTGGACGTTATCATTTTCATGAAAGAAATATAGTAAAGGAAAATTTCAGCACCCATAATGGAAGGCCTAACTAAATAATACAATATTGAAAATTTGTGTATTTGTGTGACTAATATATGTTTTAGTTTATGGAAACAAAAGTGAAAGATTATAGCTAGTATTGATGTAAGACTTATCAATTGCTCTTATTGTCTTACCAATTCAGAAGTGGATTATGTATGGCAAGAATTGGTTGCTGAATTTAGTGTAAGGAAGATGAAATTTCAATTAGATAGGAAATGAGAGAAATTGGGATAAATTGGAATATAAATTGGAATTTTTTAGTGGAGTGTTACATAGATATGGTCATTTTCATAGAAGAAATATTATGGGGAAGAAATTATTGTATATAATAGAAAAACCTAACTAAATATAATGCCAAAAAGTTGTATTTTCATATAGTTAGTATAGGTTTTAAGTTATAGAAAATAAAGCATAGAATTCTTGTTAATAATGGATGTAAGATTTAGAATTTACTCTTATGGTTTTACCTAATCCAAAAAGGGAAAAGGCTTTTATAAGATATGAAATTAATTATTAAAATTAGAGTAAGACAGATGGGGAATTAGTTGGCTAAGAAAAGAAGTAAAATAAACTGTGATACATTAGAATGTAGAAAAATTAGTTTTGACTAATAAGAATCCACCTTGTTATTAGAATATAAGAGTAATTAAATATAGTTAGTCTTAATTATATTAGGTGATATGAACTAAGAAGACAAGTATAATAAAGTGTTAAGATTAACTAATACCTTATTTCTAGTGGAGTGGCCGAATCATTATGCTAGCTATAAATGCATTATAATGTGTTTTATGATAATTAAATGCAAAGAAGATTGAATGACAAGATTGATAGTAATTGTAGTTGCTAGGCATATGTATAAGTGACCAAGTGTTCATTAATCTCATGAAAGTGGGCAAGAGTCCACAACGTGACCAAGAGTTCACTAATCTCATGAAAGTGGCCAAGAGTCCACAATGTGACCAAGTGTTCACAAAATTTTTAGTGGCCAAGTGTCCACAATTATTGCAGGATGACTAAATGTGTGTTACATATGCAAGGTAAGTTTTAAGAATGGGAGATATATATATATATATATATATAAATGATTACTTTTTAATTCAATTGTTATATATATATTCTCTTAGAAAAGAGATATAATAGACATAAGAATGAACATATTTGCTACATTGATATATCAATTAATCCTATGATGATTACCAATGTAGTCATATAAAAGAATTTAATTATGAAATGATGAGATATGAAGAAAAATAATTCTTCTGTGCTTGCACAGTGGTACATGTCAGTGAGATTTAAACTATGAATTGTTAAGTTACTGAGAAATTAGTTTTTTCATTAGTGTGCTAATATGTATCAGATGCAGATAATTAGCAATTTTCTGGGAAAGATGGAAATGGCATTAAAGAAGGTTGTTATTAAGAGTATTTTATCACCTAAGGGTTTGAGTGATAGAGATGTTGTCTCCTGACCTTAGGTTAAGTCTTGACAGTCTTTGAATAGATGTAATGTTTTAAGACTTATGGGAGTATATGTAATATTTTTATAATTTCATCTCCTACGTAGTAGTTTCTATTTTCGCTGTGCTTATAAGTTTTGATCTGAGCAAAAGAACCCAAACCTAATTAACTTGAATAATATTGCGATGGTATGAATGCTCAGACATTAGATATAAATAAGTAAGGTTAAGAATAATGTACTAACCTTATCTGTTCACAAATGAAACGTTGAAATACTAGATAAAGGCATTACAAGTATAACCAATTTAAAAATTTCATGCACATCCAATTGGTGAAGAATAGGAGTTATATATATATATGCCCACGTGACTAAGAAAAAAAAGTGAAAAGAAAGAAGAATAAGGCATCCTAAATATATTTATGTGTGTGTACACGTGCAAGTGGGAAAGGAAAGAAGGAGGGCAACATTTTAAAATATATATATTTATATATCTTGCATAACGTGGCAAAAAGGGAAGAAAGAAGGGAGAGAAGTTGAATCTTTAGTTATCCATGAGAAATTAGACATGCATGCATAATGCTAAGAGCATGGGTCTTGCGTAAAGAGCATGGCTTACTTGCAACGAGGGAATTAATTATATATGTACATGCAACAAGTAAAACAAAAGTGCAGAATTTATAACATAAATGCACAATGTACAACACTGCCTTGTGAGTAACGTGTGTCATTCTCTTTTTCTTCCTTTGGCGCCACCAAGTGAGAGGGTGTGTCTTGCATGCAAGGGAATTTGACGTGGAGTGAGCAGGGAGAGACGTGCAGCCATGAAATAAACAAAGGAAAAGAAAAGTGCAGCATGGGTACCTCCTCCCTTCCCATTAACATGACCAAGAAGTAAGACAAAGGGTGTAGAGGAAGTAAACTATACTTGAAAGTATAATTGGAGCAGCCATAAAATAATGTGAAGGAAATGAGGTGGCATCCCACCCCTTTGGTGGAATAGAAAATGTGAGAAAAAAAAAAGAAAGTGGCATGAACCTTAAGTAGCCACCCATGGCCGAATAGAAAATGAAAGGGGGAAGAGCATATGAAGGAAAATGGCAGCACCTAATTACCCATAGGACATATGAACTCATCCTCTCTCCCTTCCTTCCTTACTTGACCGAGTGGGCAAAGAGAGAAGAGTGCAAATTTGGAAAAATGAAAGATTAATTATGGCTTCCTTCTTTGCACCAACTTGTTCAAGGAGGTAAACCAAGGTTTGCAAGGAAAGGGCTGCACTAAATTTCATGAGACAAAAAGAATGAGGGTGAGAGATGGTGTGAATGAAGGGAATTAAGGCTAATATGATATGCATGGACAACACATACGAGAGGAAGAGAGAAAGTGGGGTAAAGGGACCAAACTTCATGTGCACTAGGAAAAAAAAGAGAACAATAAAATAGAATAAAGGAAAATATGCAATGGACCTAGCATGAATCCTTTACTTTCCTTCCCTTTGGTGTTATCTGTAACATCCGCTCTTAAATTTTGAGAGATGTTTGTTAATTTTAGTTGATTGCTTATGTATGTTACATTTATGTTATGTTAGCTTGCATATAGTTGCATAAGTGCAAGAGTTGGACAAGAAATGAGTGAGAAAATTAACTAGAATGAAAAAAAGGACTAAACTAAAAAGTGAAAAAGTTTAGGTATGATAATTGCAATTTTAGCCAAAAGATTTACTATAGTAACAGAATCCCAAAAATTTCCTGCCAGTGAACTAAGGACAAAATGGTAATTTAATATATAGTTGGAAGAATTATCCTTTTGGGTCGAATGGTCAGGAATTGGGAGCAGAATTGCAAAGGGCCAGATCACCTATAAATAGGTAAACACCTCAGAACCCTTCCATTTCATCTGAATCCTGAGTTTCTAGAGAGAGAGTGTAGACAAGCTAGAGAGAGAAACTAAAGGAAAAAGGCAGAGAATCTCACTTCTAGCAAGATTTAAGGTTAGAAAAGTGATTAGGAAGGCATCTACAACATTAACCAGCATCCAAACATTAGTCAAAAGTGGATTAAGGCAACATAATAACCCAATCCCTTTATTTCATAGTTTACTGTTCATACTATTGAAATTTGTGAAATTAAACTTGTTTGAAAGAAAAAGGGATTTAAAACTACATTCTTATTATTTTTAATCACTATTGGGTATTTTTAACCGATTGAAAATACTTGTACATGCTAAAAATTGTTTCTAAAAATTGGGTTTTTTAGCTTGAATGAAAATGAGTTTTAATCTAAGATTTGGACAAGATTATATGATGTTTTGGGTTATTTTCTTGTGTTAAATGTTGCTAAGGAGTTTGTCTTGAGTTCATCAATTTCAAAATGGATTTAAAAACAAGTTTTTGGATTGAAAATTTAGGTCAACGACAATTCATAAAACAGAGCAAGAAGCAGCAGCCGACTGTCGTGTTCTTGATATACCTAGAAACTTATACAAAATGCTAGCAGTTGACTGTCGGGCACCTGGAAGTCGATTGTCGTGTTCTTCATTTTTCCAGAAATGCCCAAGAACAGAGCATTCGACACACGACCCAAGAATGATCGTCAGCCCAATATTAAGAGAGCAGTCGACTAATGGCACCTATCAGTCGACTGATAACTCTCTGTTTAGAATTTTGAAAATTTAAACAGAATGCAATTAGTTGACTTGCAGTGTGATACCATTCGACTGCCACCTTTTTGTGATAAAAAGATGAAATTAATGATGTATTTGAATGGTATCTAACCCAAAAACTAAATCCAAACTAGAGATTAAAGTCAAATTACAAGCAAGGTAACATATACTTTGAATGTAAATGAGAAAGAATATGAAAGTGATGAAAGTTAAAAGGAAAGAGCAAGAATGCATAAGAGAAATGAAAATTGTATTCTTAATTTATGTATTTGTGGTAGATAGGTTCATATCTGAATGACTAATTGCTGGTATGGGATGGTGATTAGACATTCTGTGATTTTCGTGATAGTTGTAAATTGTAAGTTAGTGACTTAATGGCCAAAGTAAATAAAAAGTCACATAGAATTTATAGAACTATAGTATGCACCAATTCACCAATATATATATGTTTATGAATAGTGTTTTGAGGACCCTAGTATGTACTTAATGTGTGGAACCTAGAGTTGGGAATCTTATGGTACTTGGATCCACTGGAGGATGCTCCAGAATGTACATAAATGTGATATGCAGTCGAGGACTGCCAGGAAGAGTTGCCACAGTACATATGCAAAAACATAGAGTCGTGAACATGTTGCCCCTCCAAATTTCTCTTATTATGCAATTATATGATGATAATTATGATGATGATTGGCAGAGGCCAATGAGAAGTGCTCTTATTTCCTTATTGCTCTTTATGTTATTATGAAAGTTATATTAATGATGTTATGTTACCAGTATACTCTAACAAATTTATGAGATATATTCTATGAGTTGAGCTTATGCATGCAAGTATGAAAGTTAAATGAAATTTTATACAGGATAACCCAATAGATATATTGTTTTATGAAAAAGAATGTAGAATTTTCGTATAAGTTTACGGTGGTACAAACTAGCTATTTTGAAAACTGGTTATTAATGTTACTGAGATTTATTCTCATAAAAATGTTGGTTGGTATTAGATGCCTAGATACCAGATCCTTCTTGAGATAGAGATAGAGTTAGTTAAAATACCCTTCCTGGGGTATTTCCCTATTATTAAGGAACTATAAATTATATATGTATGGGAAGTCCTTCCTCTGCCCTGATTACATGAAGTATTAGAGTAGAAAGTTTTTGGTATGCCCCTTACCTTGAATCCTTGTGATATTTTGGTAAAAGGATCAAGAGAATAGTTTTGATGTATAGGATAAGGGCATATATGTATTAAGATATGTGAGCTAGGAATCCACTAGCTATTTTTGTTAAATGGGTATGATCGACAGGCTTGTTGTCTCCTTACCCTAGCTAACACTCTCACATATCCATAGATATATGTCTACTAAATGATATGTATGCACTATAAATGAATGTTAATGTATATGAATATATGTATGCACATATATGTTATTTTAACTAATATGTTTTAATTTCCACTGCGTAACGTGTGAGATTCTGAGTGTAGTAGCCCAAACCAATAATACTTTTTAATTCACTTGGTAAATAATTAAGAATGGACTCAGGCAAAGGAAGTAGTAATTCACCAATCTTATAGTATATTGTTTATATTATTTAAATTACTTTAAAAGGAACTTTAGGATTGAGGTGTTACATGATCAAGGAGTTGAAGTAATAGGGCAAGGAGTGAATGTACTTGACAACAATAATTAAACACCAAGGAAGGAAGAGGGAACACAGAACATAAGAAAAGAGAAGTGAGGGATTGAGATTGCATTTTAGGGATACAAGCATCATGCACATGTGGGAGGAGAGGAAAAGGAGAAGAGGAGAAATAGAGTGAAAGAAAAAAAAAAGGGAGAAGAAAGAAAAGAGAGCATTCAATAATGTGGGAGAAAATCACACACACATACACGGCAAAGGAAAAGAAAAGAGAGTAGCAACAATCACTTGCAATCAGTCAAGGCAAGAATAGGGGGATTTAGTTAAAGAAGAAGGAAGCAAGGTGTGGAAGGAGATCAAAGGAAGGGCCAAGATCACTTCTTTCTAGTCATCGTTGAGGTAGGTTAACAATTTTAAGATTGTGTTCCATGCTTTAGCATATGCAATCAACATGTTTTTACAAGCTTTCTATGGAACATGATTGTCTTCCCTACATTCTTGATAAAAAGCAAGTTATGTTGGCTAAGCATGTGTGATTGATTGGAATGTGGTTAATGGGATGACATGAATATTGTTATTGTGAAAGGATTAGGGTTAGATAATGTTATTACATGATGAACTATGATTAAATATGATAGAAATGGATGGATACTTTTGAAAATCATGCTTCCTCCATAAAAACTCCCTTTGGGCCAAATGGGAAAGGAAAGTTTACACAAAATTAGGTGTAAAATTTCTAGTGTGCTTGGTGAAAAAAAAATGATGACCATGGAGGAAAGAGACCATACCATTTTAAAGGTGTTAATTAAGGAATAAAAGAGGGAAATTCAAATTTGATAATAGTCAATTTCCCTAGGCTAAGTTCATGAAATTCACCCTTGAGAAATTTTCAAAAGAAATAGATTATCATTAATTTCCAAGAGTGGAAAATTTACCTTGAGATTGGTTAGAATTTTTCAAGAGAATTGGATTATTAATTATATCCAAGAGTGGAAAATTACCTTGAGATTTGTTAAGATTTTTCAAGAGAATTGGATTATTAATTATATCCAAGAGTGGAAAATTTACCTTAATATTTGTTAGAATTTTTCAAGAGGATTGGATTATTAATTATATCCAAGAGTGGAAAATTACCTTGAGATTTGTTAAGATTTTTCAAGAGAATTGGATTATTAATTATATCCAAGAGTGGAAAATTTACCTTGAGATTTGTTAGAATTTTTCAAGAGGATTGGATTATTAATTCCAAGAGTAAAATCACCTTGAGACTTGATAGACTTTTTTTGAATTAGATGAATGTGATTTTTCAATAAAGGGGGACTTATTCTTAAGGTTTAATGGGATTTTATAACAAGTGTACATTAATTTTTAATTTTCAAGAAAAGGGAATTTATTCTCAAAGTTTATTAGCATTTTATAAGAAATGCACATTAATATTATTTTTCAAGAAAGGGGAATTTATTCTTGAAGTTATTAGAATTTTACAAGAGATTTTTATAAAAGTGGCCAAGTATCCACATAGTGCCCAAGTGTCCACATAGTGTCCAAGTGTGCACAATGATTCTAGAAAGGTGGCTAAGTGTCCACAGTGTCCAAGTGTGCACAAGAGATTTTTATAAAAGTGGCCAAGTGTCCACAAGTGCCCAAGTGTGCACAAAGAATTATAAAGGTGGCCAAGTGTCCATATAATGCCCAAGTGTGCGCAACTATTGTATAAAAGTAAGTTTTAAGAGTGATAAGCATAAATAGTTTTGTTAATTTTATGATAATGTGTTTAATAGCATACAAAGATGTTTTACTTAAAAAGAATATTATTTTATCACATTGACATTTAAATTGATCATACAATGCTTGCCAATTTGTATTTATGAATAATGTTATGTTTTCATATATATTTACCAAGAATGTAGCATTAAATATTTTGGTGCTTGCACCCTGATACATATTAGTTGATTTTTAAACCCCGAATTGTTAAGCTACTGGGAAACTTGTGTTTCTCATTTATATGTAAATATGTATCAGATGCGGATACTTAACAGGGCCGGGGAGATAGAAGTCTCATTTTGGGTAAAAGCAAAAATTGTTATAACCCTTATTTTAGGTCCTAGTCTAGATATATTTTGATTTGGAATTAGGATTATTCTTTTGACTGTGTATATGAGATGTACATGGGAAATCATAGGGAAAGGATATGTGAAGGACCAGTCCAGCCTTAGCAATTTATAAGGTAGTCTGAGTGACAGGCCTGTTGTCTCCTGACTTCCTATGGACGGGCACTTCATATATCCGGGTACATGTTTACCAAAATGTAATGTACATTATTGGACATGTATTATTTGAATTATATGAAAGTTTAAATTACTGGTGCAATGTATGGTATTTTATTTTCGCTATGCATATGAGATTTAATCTAAGCAAAAAGAACCTGAACCTAATCCGCTTAATAAAATTTAACGGTGCAAACGCTCAGACATTAATTAAATAAAGGATAAGAATAATGTACCGAACTTATCTGTTTACATAGGAGGAGTTGTATTACCAAATAAGGGTATTACAGTCAATTGCTAGTTTGCTATCTAAAATATCTACTTTTGGCCGAGAGGTACCAGTCAACTGATAGGGCTTGGCAATAAGCTGCTAGCTTCGACAGTTGACTTTCAGGGGTCTGGCAATCGGCTACTAGCCTTCTGGAAACTTTTTGGAAAATGAAGAACATCACAGTCAACTTCTAGGTGTCTGTCAAATAGCTGTTAGTGTTTTATCATGCATTTTTAGGTAGAGGATGAGCACGACTGTTGACTTTCAGGGCTGGCAGTCAGCTGCTAGTGCTTGGTTTACTTGAAAAATCATGGTTTTACCCAGAGTTTGGCCTCAAAAACATGTTCCTAAATCATTTACTTAAATCATGAACTCAGTGCCAACCTTTTAACATCATTTATCATTCATAAAATGCCCATAACATATATTAACATGTTCAAACTAAGATCAAACCACATCTTCCTCACTTAGGACAAAACCTCAACTTCAGAAATCATTCATAAGTATTAAAGAGCAAGGTAAATCAGTAAACTTTACCCAATAGCAGTTAAAAAACATAGAATGTAGGTTTAAAACCCTAACTTGACTTAAAACACTTTAAAAATCACATTCATCAATAAGTTTTCTACATGTTTCAGAAACAAGGTTTAGGATGAATTACTACCTTGATTCCTTGCTAAAATGTGTGTGTATGATGTGTAGAAATAATCCTCCCTTAATGTAGGATAGATTTCTAGCCTCAAATCTACTCCTTCCTCATTAAAATTCCCTCTTCTAACCCTAACTCACCCCTTTCTCTCGCTACTCGCCCCTTCTGCCTCTCTCTCTAAAATGATGCTAGGGGTTTAGGGCTTCAGCTAGGGTTAAAGAGAAATTTTGGGTATACTAATGCAATTGTGGTGACTTCCTCTTAAGGGGATTAGACTCTTTCTTCCCCTTGGCAGTCCCCATTAGGCTCTCTGCCACTATGCGGCACTTATTTTCTAACAGGGCATAGTTCTTTATCTCAATCGGTGCCATAACCATTTTCAACTCCAGATTCAACCCGGCCTGTAAGTGCATGGCCTTCTATATCCATCCTGCCTCAACTATAGATAAGAGGAGAACTTAGAGAGCTCTTCAAACTTTGCCAGGTAATCATCAAAGGACGTGTTACCTTGTCTTATCTTTATAAACTCCACTTCCTTATCGTTCCTTGTTTCTGGGGGAAATACTTCTCTAGGAATGCCTCCTTGAAAGAATCCCAAGTGACTTAGGGTCCCTAAGCCTCTATTAACTACTTAGCCCCCTTCCACCAGAGCTCGGCTTCCCCTACTAGCATGTAGGTGGAGAAATGAACCTTCTGGGCCTCAATACTCTCTAGAACTACAAACAACTTCTCCATTTCAGCCAACCATTCTTCAGTAGGCTTCAGGTTGAACTCACCCCTAAAGGTTAGAGGTTTAGCCTTCTAAAACTCAGACCAACCCTTGTAAGTCTGATCCCTTACTAGTTCTCTATCAGGGTTAGGGTTTCTATTTACATTCCTATCCTCTTACATCTCCCTTAGTATTTCAGCAGTGGTAGTCGCTTGTTGTGTGGCAGCAGCAGCCTGTTGGGTGGCAGTAGCAGCCTATTTCCTCATGGCCTTCAGCATCCCCATCAAGGTCTGCATTACCCTAGCCAAATTTTCTTCTCCATTCTTGCCCTTGTATCATTTTTGTTGGGAGTCGCCATAGCTTAGTCTTCAAAACAAACATTATTAAGGCGATCAGTTTCATTAACAGAATATTTATCAGAGAATATATGGATTTATAAGAAATACTATACATTCCCCTAAACTTAGAACTCCATTCCTCAAGTCAACACACAATACAAGTCAGTTAACTGCTTAAGTTCAGCCACTAACCTGGATTAGTCTCTATCCTAATGAATCTACCTATACTACCTAATTAGCATCTATTACTACTAAGTCAGCTATATGTTAACTGTGGTAGCCATGCTCTGATACCAACCAAATGTAACACCCCTTAGCCTATGGTTCCTTTTAAGTATTTAAAGGTATAATATATATATTTATCATAATAATGGTGTGTTTCTATTACTTCTACCAAAGTAAATTTTAAAACTTTTTACCAAGTTGATAAATTAATTAATTAGTTGAGCACCGTTTGGGTTGGGTTTTACATTCAGCTCCCACAACTTTTACAGCTGAATAGATATATAGAATATACTTGGATTAAATATACATAATATGCATTCTTAGTTAAATACAGTTAAATAACTATTGGGCATGAAGGCAACAATCTTGTCACTTATAACCCTATCAGTTAGTCTATTCATCAATCTAGCCTAATTCCTATATAGATAAATCAAAATAGGCTATACAAAATAATTCTTTACTAGCCTTTCTCAAAAGTATCATGAAAACTAGCACAATAATAGCGTATGCCTATGCTATTTTAAAATACTATTTCCATGCACCCCATGATGGGTACTTCTTCCCACTTTACCTTCTCCTCTATCACAAGGGAACCTACATATCTAGTACATGCCAGTACTCGTGTGAGAAATTAATCTTAGTAGCAATGTAACCTGTCTTTAAAAATTACTAGCCTGTACCACCGTGCTTACATGGAAAATCTCTACATTCTTTTAACATAAGAACATAATACATAGCATATACTACTGGGGTGTAATGCATGCAACATACTTTCAATCATATGCTCAGATTTGTGCATGTACATTTAAATATATCATCTTTAAAGAATGGGATGTTCATTCATCATCATTCTCATCATCACTTTCATATAAAACATTTGTGGGATAGTAAACATGCCATCATTTCATTTCCATAACATTTGAGCAATACATAAAACACCCTAAAAGTAATCGGGAAAGTCGACCAACAACAACTCCATGCACCACTGTCTATATAAATAAGCACATGGCTATCTAGTCATGCCTTAACTTTTGTACATTCTTAGGCGACCCCTAGTGGATCCAAGTACCTTAATGGTCCCTGCCCCTTTTTAGCATATCATCAATGACCAGCGGGATTTTCTCCATTTTATCCCAAACAATGCTGGTTTAAACTCATGGGATCGCTATCAACATTACCCGGATCATTTCCTCTTTACTTTTGGGTGGATCATAGTACTATAGAATCACCACCATTCCTTCAAGGTAGATCACACTCCCGGTATGCTCTTCTCTATATATACTCTAGGGTGAATTAGCTCATGACCATGGTTATGCCTAACTCTAAGTATATGTTTCTTATGTGGCCTCTAGGAGATAACACTAACTTAAAGTTCGCAACCATCACAGTGTTTTCAAAATCACCGAAGTTCAAGTAGGTGTTTAACCATCCCAATTTATAGCACAATGGTGGAATGCCCAACGACCGTCCCACACCTACAATCGATCACTTGATCATGAGCCTATCTACCCAAAGGCATACACTAAGAATACTTTCCTCTTTTCTCTTTTGTGTTTTCTGCTCCCTCTCTTTATTTCACTATTATAAGAACCTTATCCCCTAAATGATCCATGAATCAATATTATGTATGTTACCCTTTACATCCCTCGTTTAGATCCTTATTTTGAGTGAGAATCTCGACTAATTTCCTCTTGAAATGGTCAATTGAGCTCACTACACACATCAAAGAGCTAGTAGTCAACTTCCCTCTCTCTAGTAGTCAGCTAGCTATCTAAAATTTCTACTTCTGGCTAAAAGCTACCAGTCGTCTACTAAGGCTTGGCAGTTGGCTACTAGCCTTGATGGTTGACTTCTAGGGTTCTGGCAGTTGGCTACTGGGCTTCTGGTAACTTTCTGAAAAATAAAGAACACGACAGTCAACTTCCAGGGGTCTAGCAGTCGGCTACTGGTGTTCTTTCATGCATTTTTACGTAGAGAATGAGCACGGTAGTCGACTTTCAAGGCTGGCACTCAGCTACTAACTCTTGGTTTACTTAAAAATTCATGGTTTTACCCATAGTTTGGCCCCAAAAACATGTTCCTAAATTATTTACTGAAATCATAAACTTAGTGCCAACCTTTAAACTTCATTTCTCATTCATAAAATGCTCATAACATAGCTTAACATGTTAAAACTAAGATCAAACCACATCTTCCTCACTTAGGGCAAAACCTTAACATCATAAATCATTCACAAGCATAAAAGAGTAAGGTAAATCATCACACATTGCCCAATAGTAGTTAAAACATATAGAATATAGGTTTAAAAACTCCAACTTGACTTAAAACACTTCAAAATCACATTCATCAATAATTTTTCTACATGTTTCAAAAATGGGGTTTAGGATGAATTGCTACCTTGATTCCTTACTGAAATGTGTGTGTATGATGTGTATAAATGATCTTCCCTTGCTGTAAGACAGATTTCTAGCCTTAAATTTACTACTTCCTTAGTAAAATTTCCTTCTTCAGCCCTAGCTCGCCCCTTTCTCTCTCTACTCGCCCCTTCTGCCTCTCTCTCTAAAATGTTGATGGGGGTTTAGGGCTTTAGGTAGGGTTTAAGAGAAATTTTAGGTAATTGCCTTTTGGTCCCTAAGTTATTTTGCACTCTTAAAAGCACTTACTTTTTCCCTTTTTAATTGAGTCCCTAGTCATCTCTTGCTAAACCTTCACTTATTTTCCTTCAATTGAGTACTAATGCAACTATGTGAAATTATTGCAAGATACACAAGCATCTGCATAAAATTAAAATTAACAAGCATCTCTTTAAGCACATTTGGAGTGGATGTTACACTTAGAGGCCTCAACTGGTTTCTTCCATATTGGGCACTCCTTAATGAAATGTCCCGGCTTACCACACTTGTAACAGACATTCTGTCCCAGCCAACATGGCTTATTCCCATGATTCTTCCCATACTTGGGGTAGTTGTCTGAAGCAGCTTGCCCAACCATGGGCTTCTTTCCTAACTGAGCTTTACCAAACTTGCTCTCCCTCCCCTTGGCAAAACCCAGCTGTGATTTCCTCTTAAAAGGTTTTGACTCTTTCTTTCCTTTCTCAGTCTCTGCCAAGTTCCTTGAAACTATATGGCATTTATTAGCCAAGGTGGCATAATTTTGTATCTCTAATAGAGCCACAACATTCTTTAGTTCTGGATTCAGCCTGGCCTGTAAGTACATAGACTTCTATGCTTCATCTTACCTTAACTACAAATAGGAGGAGAACTTAAATATATCCTCAAATTTTTCCAATTAGTCATCAAAAGACATGTTGTCCTGTTTAATCTTCATAACTCTAATTACTTATCATTCCTCACACTCTAGGGAAAGTACTTCTCCAGAAACACCTCCTTAAAAGAATTCCAGGTGGTCTAGACTCCCTGAGCTCTATTAATGGCTTGGCCCCTTTCTACCGGTGCTCGACCTCTTTAGCCAGCATGTAAGTGGAGAATTAGGCCTTATGGCGTCTGTACTCCCTAGAACTACAAATAACTTCTCAATTTCTTCCAACCACTCCTCTGCTACTTTCGGGTTGAACTCACCTACAAAGGAAGGAGGCTTGGCTTTCTAAAATTTAGACCATCCCTTATAGGCCTGATCCCTCACTTGTCCATCCTCGGGGTTAGGGTTATGATTTACATTTTGATCCTCCTGCATTTGCCATAGTACTTTAGCTATAGTAGCTGCCTGTTAAGTGGTAGTAGCGACCTGTTCCCTCATGGCCTCTACCATCCCCATTAGGTTTTGTATAACCCCGATTAAGTCCATAACACCATCTTTATCCCATGTACTATTCCTACTAGGAGACGCCATACCTTACTCTTCAAAACAAACATTATTGAGGTGATCAGTTGATGTGTCTCATTTTATACATATTTTCTTGATGTTAATTGTCCATTTTATGAGTATTTTATTCTAAAAAATCACCCAAGTTTGCATCATTTTCATTTTTAGGCATTTTATCAAGTCATTATCAGCAAATAAAGCAATTTTGAGCTTGGACAGCCTTTAGAGCACCTAAAATAGGCCATTTGGACGACTTTTCCTTATTAGACTGAGCCAATGTCCTTAATGGGCCTAGATTGTGGGTGAAATGGCCTTGGAGAGAAAGAAACTCGTGTGAAAAAATGAGAAAAAAGGCTTGGAACAGTAGCAGACCTGTGTGCATCGCGCGAGAGAGAGAGCCAAGAGCTTGAGCCGTAAAACTATCCTTCTGGGAAGAGCTTTGAGGTAGTACGACTTCGCTCCAATGACAGGCGATGACGGATGAGACACCACCATCGTGCATAGACTCTAGAAAGCCGCAACATAGTGGAGTTTCGGTGAGTAACCCGTGTGACCGGATTCGCAACCCGTTCGACTTCGCATCTGCTTCGCAGTATTTTTTGGCTGACCCACCATCCGTGGCCATCCTTACAATTTCAGGAAACTTAACTGCAACCTTCCCTCAGCTCGCCGGCAACTGTAATGCCCCAAATAGGGAGATTTTAGACAAACCCAAGACATGACCTGATTGGAATTTCTTGACCCTTTCAACATTTTTGGTCCAATCAGCAGCCAAAAATTATTCCTCCATCACTCATCGCCTCCTTCGTCACCTTTCCCCTACCCTCTGGTCGCTATTACAGCTGCTTTCCGTCAAGTACTTGAGAACTTGAGATCTGACCCATTTTTCAACTTGGCCTACAAAGGCTTCCATTGGGCAGTCCAAAAATCTCACTTTTCTGGCAGTTTTCTAGTCCTTTTTTGGTGTTTTTTTGGCAACCATTCTATACAATAACCACTGGGCATTTGAGAAGACAGGACTTGCATAATTTTTACTATTTTATCTCCTCTATAATTAATTGTCTGATGGATTATCTGTTGGAATTGTTTGTTGTTATGTGTGGCAAAAATTTGTAAAATCCATTGGGGTTATTGACTGTGTTAGCATTCTATTTTAATTTGAATGGATATTGATTTTGATGTTGTGATCTTCTTGGCGATTATGCATGTATTGTTTAAGTTTTCATTACGAGATGTCATTATGAATGCTAATTAGATTTCTTTTTGAGATCGAGAGATGATAATTAAAATTGGAACATAATTGCAAAGAATAGTTAATTTTGGCTTAGAGATGAGGTTAATTAATTACTGGAATAAGGAGTAGATATTCTTAATAGTGGTGAATTAAAATGATAAGGCTGATTTAAAATCAATCATTAGGAAGAGATTTTAGTGGTAGATTCTTAGATTTAGAAATTTAATTATCTCGAGAGAGAAATTGAATTTAACTTAGAATTCACTCACAGGTAGCATCATTAGATTCAATAGTCCATTACCCTTTATGTGTTTGCCAATTGGTATAGGTCCCCAATGGGTTTACTTTTCTTATCCTAACACATTTCCTTTGTCATTCACTGTCACTAGTAGTTATTATTACTCGTAGTTAGACATTAGTTTAGTTAAAAATCAATCGCTTTAATTGCTAGGCTAGATAATAGAGAATGTAACGCCCTTATCTAGTATTACAACTCCTCCGATGTAAACTTATAAGTTCAATACATAATTCTTAACCTTAATTATTCATTTACAACGTCTGAGCATTCATACCATCGCAATATTATTAAAGTGGATAAGGTTCTGGTTCTTTTGCTTAGATCCAAAACTCATAAGCACAACAAAAATAAGCTATTATACATCGAAATATATTCATATAGTGTTACATATCCCTTATAAGTATTACATCGTTTCATCTGATTGAGAATTTTACAGAACTATTCACATCGTCAGGAGATAACATCTTTGTTACTTAAACCCTTATGATACAAAATATTTCAAAAAGAAACCTCCACCCATGCCTCCTTTAGTCTCTATGTTAATACTATACCTCTATATCTTATACATATTAGCATATAAATGAGAAAACAAGTTTCCCAGTAGCTTAACAATTCCACATGTTTAAAACCTACTAATATGTATTAGTGTGCAAGCACAGAAAACATTTTCATCTACATTCCAATCATCTAAAACATAGTCTCGTTCACATATACATATTGGCAAGCATTGAATGATTATTTGGTATGTCAATGTGATAAAGATGGCCATTCTCATATATCATATTTTTAGCAAAAGCTTACATGTAACCATTAAAATAGCCAATGATCATCTATATATTCTCATTCTTAAAACTTACCTTGCCTGAGATTGTGAAGCATATTTGGTCACACCACAAGAAACATGGACACTTGACCACTTTGGTAAGAATTGTGAACACTTGGTCACATTGTGGACTCTTGGCCACTTTATAAAATAATTTTGAATACTTGGTCACATTGTGGACTCTTGGCCACTTTTATAAAATAATTGTGAACACTTGGTCACATTATGGACTCTTGGCCACTTTTATGAAAATAGTGATCACTTGGTCACTCATACATACAATTAGCAACCATAATTCATTTTGCTATTGCCCTTGACCTTAGCTATGGTAAGACACTTTATAATTCATTTACAAATAGCATAATGCTTTGACCATTGTAATTAATCTTAAAGAGTATATTATGCCACCATGATAAAGTGTGAAATTTCAAGTGTTTTCTATTCATTATTCTATAATTTTCCATCCTTTCTAACTTATAAAAGTAATAACATTATATTTTAATATTCCTAGGATAAGCTATATCTAGTAATATGCTTCCTTTACGTAACTTAGACTCAACAACACACATGGACCATTTAAGAAAATAATCTTCCGACATGTTCTAACTCTAAGGTACTTCATTACACAAACTTAGCCATAACTAAATGACTATTTCCTTTACTAAATTTTCATCAAACCATTCCTTACCTTACAAAGAATATATATATGCTAACCTAAAATATATGCTAACCCTACAAGAATACAAATTTCAGCATTAACATAATTTAGAGTTTTCCATTATACATGCTAAGTTTTTTTTTCCAATCATAGTTCTTTCATAAAAATAACCATGCTTATTTTCTCACATCAACACACATCCTCAATTTATCATGCAAGTTTAGCCAAAGAGACTTTCACTTCTTCAAAATGTAAAGAGAAAATTAGTGTTCCATGGAAGATTAAAAACACAATGGATACATTTTAAACCATGAAACAAAATAAAGGAATTGCTAAGCTACCTTAACGAAATAAAATGGAATTGTCTTAGCTTTCCCTTTGAATTTTCCTTTACTCTGTTGCTTCTTCCCTTCTTGGCTAAGTTAGCTAACTTCTCCCCTTCTTACTAAATATGTTTGTGTTTTGTTTAAATTTTCAAGTTGCTCCCTCTCTCACCATAGTATCTAATTGCTTTTCTTTATTTCCTTCTAAGTTACCGACTCATTTATCAACTTCCCTTTTTCTATTATTTCTTATCATCATCAAAGTGTTGCTTACTTGGTTAAATGGAGTACACTATCCTTTTTACTTTTAGTTGTTACTATCTTAGAGCTACACGTGTGATTAATTAAAATTAACTTAGCTTGTAATGTCTTACACATATATGTAAATCCATCACTCGGTGACGCCAAAGGAAAGGAAAATTGAATTCACACAAGATACATATTTTAGCATTGTATATTTATATATTTTAATCTAGTCTATGTAATGCTTGTTGGTTAAATCAAAAGGAACAAAGGGAAAGAATTTAAACACCTCCCTTGTTTCTTGGTCAAGACAATAAAAGGGATGGATGAGAATGTAAGAAGAGGTAGTCAATTTCCTTTTTTCTTCTTACATGTCACGGTCCCTTCTTCACCAATTGCCAAGCTCTTCCTAAGTGTCTTTACTGTGCATGTCTATAGCAAGGGTATCAAGCACTTAAACTTAATGTAAGAACCTTAAGCACCTCACTTATTTTTCCTCCACCGAATGGTTCCTTCTTCTTTTTAATCATGATGATGAAATTTTCCTCATTCATTCATACATATGTCTGCGGCTAACGTAAGACAAAAATAATAAAAGGGAAACTTAAGAATGAAAGTGTCACATATCCCCTTTTTTTTCTGTCTTCTTTTTTCCAACATCGAATCTCTTCTTTAAATTTCATTTTGTTTTCAATGTGACAAGCTTCTAAAAAAAATATTGACTACACTTACTTAGCATACTACCTTTCCATTCTCCTTTCTAATTTCTCTACTAAATACTATAAATTACCTACGTCTTTCTCTCCACTCATATCACATTATTTTCTTTTCTCTTAATTAGTTATTAACTTATCCATTATCTCTTGTAAGCTCCTTGTACTTGTATTTCAATTTAGTTAAACAAGAAAGGAAGCTATTCATTTTTGACATCTTTATTCAAAACCCTATATCACTTAATCAATTTCATTATATTGTATGGAAAACTCATCCAATTAATTAAGGAAACATAACATAAAATAGTCACAAGAATGGGGTGTTATAGAGAACAAGTAGTAACTCTGGGCTTTCCCGTTCTTGTGGGATACGACCTTGATATTCACCATTGCGCTAGACTGCATTGATAGGTTCACTGCCTTAGGTGTAGTTGCACAGGTAGCAAGCACATCAAGTTTTTGGCACTGTTGCCAAGGACCTTTTGTGAAAACTAGAGTGAAATTTCTATTTGTTACTTTAGCCACTTTTATTTGTTCTATTTTGTTTTTGTTTGTAGTTAGTTGTTTCTTTCATTTCATTCAGTTATTAGCTTTTATTAGTTTTATTTTGTCTTTTGTTTATTTTATTTTTGATTAATTATTTTGCTATTTAGTTGGTTTTTATTTGTTTTGTTTTTGTTTGTGTTATTGATTTTTATTTTTGTTTTGGTTCATTACTCATTGATCTAGTTGTTGGGCTATTTAGTTGTTGTTGGATTCAGGTAGTTTATGACCAGGAGTTCCAATCCTATACCTGTAGACCCTCTGTCCTATCCAAAATTACTGTTGTGGACTCATGCACACCGTCGTTAGGAGGAGGTGCCAGTTGAGGTACTGGATGAAGAGCCAATTGAGATCCCTAATCATACACCACTAAAGATGGCGGCTGCAAATAACAATGATGATGCCAACTGAATGATGTATGAGTTTGCTATACCTTCATTAGAAGGGACACAGACGTGTATTACTTAGGCTACAATAGCAACTAACAATTTTGAGATCAAGCCAAATGTGATCCAGATGGTGCAGCAAACAATACAATTTAACGGGATGCCCAGTGAAGACCTTAATGCTCACATAGCCAATTTATTGGAGATATGTGACACTTTCAAGATAAATGGAACTACCGATGACGCCATTAGGCTTAGATTTTTTTCCATTTTCCTTGAGAGACAGAGAAAAGAGATGGCTACAATCCCTACCACTTAACTTCATCACTACTTGGGATACTTTGGCTGAAAAGTTTTTGTACAAATATTTTCCACCAGCAAAGACTGCAAAAATGCATAACGACATTTCTGCTTTTGTGCAGATGGTTGATGAAAGTATGTATGATGCATGGGAGAGGTACAAAGACTTACTGAGGTGTTACCTATATCATGGATTGCCTGTGTCGATGTAGGTGCAGACTTTTTACAGTGGTTTAAATACAGCCACAAGGCAGATGATGGATGCAGCAACAAGGGGTGCATTAAATAATAAAACCCCTAAACAGGCGTAAAATTTAATAGAGAAAATGGCCATGAACAACTATCAGTAGCAATCCTCAAGGGATAGGCTAGGACGACAAGGAGTGCTCAACCAATCAGACTCTATATCAACCTTGGCAACTCAAGTAGAGCTTTCGGCCAAGAAGATTGACCAACTTTAGATGCCAGTGCAGGTAGCACAATCGAGTTGCAAGTTCTGTGGTAGCCTGCATTATGGTGTCAATTGTAATGTGGGAGGTACATTTACTAACTCCACTTCTTCATTTTCTTTTCAAAGTGGTTCTTCTGATTTTGAACTGGTAGATTACATGGGGAATGCTTCAAGATAGTAGAAAAATCCATACAGCAACACCTACAACCTTGGGTGGAGGAATGATCCAAATTTTGGATGGAGAAACAATAATAACTAGGGTCTACCAAGTTTTTCGCGATTGCATCAACAACAACCCCAGCAGCAAGCTGCCCTAAATCAATTTCCTCAAGGGTAGGAGGAGAAGCCCAACCAGGAGGAATTGATCATGAAGTTTGTGTCCACTTTAGAGAGCAAGTTCCAATAGACAAACACAACTCTTAGAAACCAGCAAGCCTCTATTCAGAACTTGGAGAAATAGATAGACCAAAATTCTAAGGTGTTGGCTGAGAGACAGTTAAAGACGCTTCCCAGTACCACAAAGTCTAATCCAAGGGAGTATTATAAGGCTATTACTTTAAGATGAAGTAAGCAAGTATCTGGTCCTTTAATTTTAACTGATGATGATAATACTAATGTGCAGAATGTAATAGTCAGTAAGGAGCCGAAACCTAAGGTAAATAAGTCAGCAGAATTTCAGGACAAGAAGAGGCTTGTAAAAGTGTACCAGCTACCCATTCCATATTCGGCTAGACTGAAACAGGAGAAGGTTGTTCAGCAGTTTGGTAAGTTCCTTGATCTATTCAAACAGTTAAGAATTAACCTTCCTTTTGTTGAAGCTATTTCGCAAATGCCTCGCTATGTGAAGTTCTTGAAGGAAATATTGAGCAACAAGAGGAAACTAGAGGATTTGGGGCTGGTGACATTGAATGATGAGTGTTCAGCAATCCTACAAAATAAGCTACCTATTAAGAGGTGTGATCCAGGAAGTTTTAATGTACCTTATGCAATTGGTGAACTATCTATTATGGATGCTTTAGTTGATTTAGGAGCTAGCATAAATTTGATGCCTACTAGCTTGTTTGATAAACTAGGATTGAGTGATCCAAAGCCTATTAGGATGAAAATACAATTAGCTGATAGAACTATTAAATATCCTAGAGGTATAGTTGAAGATGTACTTGTAAAGGTTGATAAATTTATATTTCCTGTTGATTTTGTTGTGATGGATATAAAAGGTGAGAGTAGCGTACCCTTGATTCTAGGTAGGCCTTTCCTTGCAACATTTAGGGCTATTATAGATGTTTGTGATGGGAAGTTAAAACTTAGAGTAGGGGATGAGACTGTTACTTTTAACTTAGCTACTGCTAAGAGACAATCTTTAGATCATGATGATGTTGTATATTTTGTGGATGTCTTGGATGATGTGGTTGAGTCTAAATTGTAGGAATTTTTACTTACTGACCAATTACAGGTGGCATTACAAGAAGATGAGGATGAGTTGTCCAATGAGCAAGTGTTGGAACAACTAGCTCATTTGTTAGTTGTTGAGCCCATCAACTCTACTGACCCTTTTGTTTCTCTCGACAATCAGAGGTGTAGAAAGTGAAACCTTCAATTAAGGACCCCTCGACCCTAGAATTGAAGGAATTACCTAAGCACTTAAGCTATGGATATTTGGATAAAGTGGAGAAACTGTTAGTGATTACCGCAGTTGACTTAACACCTAAGGAGAGGGAGATGACTTTGACCTCTCTTAGTAAATGCCCTAGGGCCTTTGCTTACAAGATGGTAAACATTCCTGGGATTAATCCCAGCTATTGTTCACACAAGATTTTGATAGAGGATAGTTATAGGCAAGTAGTGCAGCCACAGAGACGGTTGAACCAAAACATAAAAGAAGTGGTTAAAAAGGAGCTAATTAAACTTCTTGATTCAAGTTTGATTTACCCTATTTCTAATAGCTTCTAGGTGAGTCCTATGCAGGTTGTTCCTAAGAAGGGTGGCATGACAGTTGTCAAGAATGAGAAGGATGAGCTCATACCTACTAGGATGGTAATAGATTTTTGGATTTGCATTGATTATAAGAGGCTCAATGATGTAACCTGAAAAGACCATTTTCCTCTTCCTTACATTGACCAGATACTTGAACATTTGGCAAGTCATGTTTTATTGCTTTCTTGATAGTTTTTCAGGTTATTTTTAGATTCCTATTGCACCAAAAAACCAAGAGAAGACTACCTTTACTTGCCTATATGGGACATTCGCTTACCGGAGGATGCCTTTTGGACTATACAGTGCACCAGCTACTTTTCAATGGTGCATGATGGTGATCTTCCATGACATGATCGAGGAGTCTATAGAGGTTTTCATAGATGACTTCTCAATTTTTGGTAGCTCTTTCTCTCATTGTATGCTTAATTTAGAGCATATGCTTGCACGATGTATAGAAGTAAACTTAATTCTTAATTGGGAAAAGTGTCATTTTATGGTGAAATAGGGGATTGTTCTTAAGTATAAGATATCACATGCAAGGGTGGAGGTAGATAAGGTTAACGTCGAGACTATATCAAAACTACCACCCCCTAGTTCTATTAAGGCTATTAGGAGTTTCTTAGGGCATGCTGGAATTTATAGGAGATTTATTAGAGATTTCTCTAAGATTGCTAGGCCTTTAACTCAATTTCCTGATAAGGATGTACCTTTTGTGTTTTATACTAATTATTTGCATGCATTTAAGTTACTAAAGGAATGACTAACCACAACCCCTATTATGGTTCTACCTAAGTGGGGGCTGCCTTTTGAACTAATGTGTGATGCTAGTGACTTTGCAGTTAGAGCTGTGTTAGCTCAGAGGATTGATAAAAAGTTCCAGCCAATCTATTATGTTAGCAAGACCTTGACTGATGCCCAGGAGCACTATTGTAACACCCCATTCTTGTGACTATTTTTATGTTATGTTTCCTAAATTAATTGGATGAGTTGCCATACAATATAATGAAATTGATTAAGTGATATAGAGTTTAGGATAAAGATGTAAAAAATGAATACCTTCCTTTCTTATTTAAAAAAATTGAAATACAAGTACAAGGAGCTTACAAGAGATAAAGGATTAGCCAATAATCAATTAAGAGAAAAGAAAACAATATGATATGAGCAGAAAGAAAAAGGTATGCCAATTTATAATGGTTGGTAGAGAAATTAGAAAGGATAATGGAAAGGTAATATGCTAAGCAAGTGTAGTAACATTTTTAGAAGCTTGTCACATTGAAAAAAAAAATGAATTTTAAAGAAGAAGGGACGTGTGACACTTACATTCCTAAGCTCTCTTTTATTCTTTTGTCTTACTTTAGCCGTAGACATATGTATGAATGAATGAGGAAAATTTCAGCATCATGATTAAAAAGGGGAACCCTTCGGTGAGAGAAAAATAAGTGAGGTGCTTACATAAAGAATGAGGTGCTTGAGGTGCTTAAGGTGCTTAATTTCTTTCCTTGAATTCATTAATCAACTGAATGGCAAAACAAGTAAGTAAGAGGGAGTGAGAGAACGTGGACTTTAGTCAAAGCTATATAACCTCATGGCAAGCACAATTGAGAAAGGAAAGAAGGGTATAACATTTAAATATATATATATATACATTTAGTGAAACAACAACGTGGGAGAGAGGAAAGAGACGTGTGAAAATGGTACTCTTCCTTGATCTCCTTGCATCCCTTTTTGGCTATATCAAATGCTAGAGTAGGTGGAATGGAAGAGGACATTCGGTGGGGAGATGGAAGATAGAAGGAAGAGACGTGTAATAATATTTTTCTTTTTCCTTCCCTTGTGTCATCTCTAATGCAACCGAATGATGGAATTATATATACATGCATAATGCTAAACGTGGGACTTGCGTGAGCCGTACAGCTTGCGTGAAGAGTGTAGCTTGTGTGAGCCTCCCTTTCTCCCTTCCTTTGGCATGACCGAGTGGATTAATTAAGACAAGATTTCAATTAATGTGGATTATGCTTAAGTACTTGTGTAGCACTCAATGTAAGGGAATAGAAAATATAAAAGAGATAGATTGAGGGAAATGGACACATACACGAAAATTTCACTCGGTGAAGCTAGAGAGTAGCTTGGCAAGGAAAGCAAAAGATTTTGTGAGGGGAGGAAGAGCTAGCCAAAAGGGAAGGAAGTAAAGAAGTAAGGGAAAATTCAAAGGGAAAGTTTAGACAATTCCATTTGATTTCATCCTTGAGGTAGCTTAGCAATTCTCTTGATTTTGTTTCATGATTTAAGATATATTCGTCATGTTTTCCAAGTTCTCATGGAACATTAATTTTTCTACATTCTTGAAGATGTAAATGTCTCTTTGTCTAAGCATTGTATGTTAATTTGGTTATGTTGGTTGATGTATTAAAGTAGATATTATGGTTTTCATAGAAGAACAATTGTTGGTAAAATTTTGCATGTATAATGGAAAGCCCTAACATAAGATAGTGCTGAAATTTTATGTTCTTGAATGGTTAGTATATGCTTTAAGTTATAGACACCAAAATGGAGGTTGCTAGCTAGCATTTAGTTTAAAATTATGACATTGCTCTTGTGGGCCTACCAAATCCGATAGTGGCCTTTGTATGGTATTAAATTGCTTGCTGAAAATTGTGTAAGAGGGATTACAATTCGGTTTTGGCTAAGAAAAGGAGAGAAAATATGGTAAATTAATATAAGGTAAGTGGCTTACCATTTTTCACATAATAAGGGTCCACCTTTATTATTGAAATGTAAGAATGGGGATGTGTGTAACCTCAAGTCTAGTATGTAAAATAAGCCAAGAAAGTAAGTAGGAAAAAGTGTCAATAGTATGAGTACATAATTTTAGATATGATAGAAAACACCAAAATATAATTTTATACATAGTACCATTAAGTTTAAATTATGGCAAGGAGGTGAAAATATAGCAATGCGACAAGTAAAACATTGGATGTCATTCCCTCCCTATAATGGCCGAATGTAGTCTTTTTATAGTATATATGATAACCAAATCACTATGCTAGTGGTAAATGAATTATAAAGTGTTCCCATAGTTAAAGTCAAGGGCCATAATAAAATAAATTAGGTTACTAATGGTTTATGTGAGGACTGAGTGTTCACAATTATTTCATAAAATGGCTAAGAGTCCACAATTTGACCAAGTGTTCACAATTGTTTTATAAAGTGGCCAAGAGTCCACAATGTAACCAAGTGTTAACAATTACTTTATAAGTGGCCAAGAGTCCACAATGTGACCAAGTGTTCACAACTATTATTAAAGTGGTCAAGTGTCCACGTTTCTTATGGTGTGACCAAAAGTGCTTCATAAGCAAGGTAAGTTTTAAGAATGAGAATATATAGATAATCACTGGTTATTTCAATGGTTACATGTATGATTTTGCTGATAACATGACATATGAGAATCACTACCTTTATCACATTGACATTCCTAATGATCATGCAATGCTTACCAATATTTATGTGTGAATAAGATTTTGTTTTAAATAACTGGAATGTAGATGAAAAATTTTTTTGTGCTTGCACACTGATACATATTAGTAGTTTTAAACATGTGGAATTGTTAAGCTACTGAGAAACTAGTTTTCTCATTTTTACACTGATATGTATCAGACGTGGACGTTTAGCAATTTTAGGTAAAGATGGAAGTAGCAATAGAGGAAGTCCTTTTGTCAAGAGCATTTTTGTAGTCCTTCATTTTTTGGTCCTGATTCCATATATTGTTTTGGGATTAGAATTAGGACTATTATGTTTGGTTGTATGTAGTAAGGGGAAAGGATATGTGAAGAACCCGTTCATCCCTAGTACTTTGTAAAAGGAGTTTGAGTGACAAGCTTGTTGTGTCTTGAATCCTTATGGATGGGTACTTCACATATCCTGGCATATGTTTCACAAAATTATGTAACAGAAAGTTATTAAAAATAATATGAAAGTTTTATAAATTTCGCTGTGATGTTTATTATTTTAACTCCACTATGCATAAAGTATGGTTACATGAGCAAAAGAACCCAGACCTAATTATACAATAAATTATTAATGGATTAAATGCTCGAGCAAATTAATAAGATAAAAAGGAAAAGAATAATGTAACCACTTATCTGAACATGTTGTATGAAGTTCACTACTAAAAAGGAGTTGCTTGCAGTGGTCTATGCTTTTGACAAATTTCGATGCTATTTAGTGCTATCCAAGATCGTGGTCTACACGGATCATTCAACCTTGAGGTATTTGTTCGGTCAGTGTAACACCCCTATCTAGTATTACAATTCCTCCGATGTAACCAGATAGGTTCGATACATTATTCTTATCCTTTTATTTAATTAACGTCTGAGTAATTATACCATTCATTTATATTAAACATATTAGGTTTGGGATCTTTTGCTTAGATTTGAAACTTACATGCATAGCGGAATAAAATAAATTCTATGCTACACAACGGAATTTAAACTTTAACACAATTCAATGATATAAGTCCAATAATGTCCATTACATTACATTAAACATGTATCAAGATATATGAAGTACTCGTCCATAGGAAGTCAGGAGACAACACTCAGACCCTTTTACAAATTTCTAAGATGGACCGATCCTTCACATATCCCTTCCCCAGTTCTTTCCCATTTACATCCCATGTCTACTGCCAGAAGAATAATCCTAATTTTAAATTAAATATATTTGGACTAGGACCCAAAATAGGGTTACAAAAATTTTCATTAAACTAAAAAGAACTCAATCTCCCAGCCCGACTATATGTCCACATCTGATACATATTAGCATAATAATGAGAAACACAAGTTTCCTAGTAGCTTAACAATTCATTTTGAAAACAACTAATATGTATTATGGTGCAAGCACCAAAATATTTAATTCTACATTCTTGGAATAAAAACATATCATCGTGCATAAACATAAATTGGCAAGCAATGTATGATCAATTTAAATGTCAATGTGATAATATTCTTTTCAATTAAAACATCTTTGCATGCTATTAAACACATTATCATAAAATTAACAACACCATTTCAACTTATCATTCTTAAAATTTACTTTTATATAATAGTTGTACACACTTGGGCACTTGTGGACACTTGGCCACCTTTATAAAAATCTCTTGTGCATACTTGGGCACTTGTGAACACTTGGCCACCTTTATAAAAAAATCTCTTATGAACACTTGGGCACTTGTGGACACTTAGCCACCTTTATAAAAAATCTCTTGTTCACACTTAGCCACCTTCATAAAATCTCTTGTGCACACTTGGGCACTTATGGACACTTGGTTACCTTTCGAGGGTCATTGTGAACACTTGGGCACTATGAGGACACTCGGCCACCTCCTAGGGTCATTGTGCACACTTGGGCACTATGTGGACACTCGACCACCTTCCTAGGGTCATTGTCCACACTTGGGCACTACATGGACACTCGGCCACCTTCCTAGGGTCATTGTGCACACTCGGCCACCTCCCTAGGGTCGTTGTGCACACCAGTGTACATCTCTTTAAAATTCTAAATAATTTAAGAATAAATGTCCCTTTCTTGGAAATTAATATTAATGTACACTTCTCATAAAAATTCTATTAATTTCATGAATGATTTCCCCTTTCTTTGGAAACTACTATAAATGTACATTTCTTGTAAAAATACTAATATCTTTTAGAATAATTTCTCTTTTCTTGGAAATTAACTCTAACGTACAATTCTTATAAAAATTCTAGTATTTTTAAGAAAAATTTCTCCTTTCTTGAAAATTAGTTCCAATGTACATTTCTTACAAAAACTTTAATATTTTCAAGGATAATTACTCCTCTCTTGAAAATAAATTTTCTTATATAATTTTATCAATTTCAAGAATAATTTCCTTCCTTGAAAATGATAATAATATCCTTTCTTATAGAATTCTACTAATTCAAAAACAATTTCCTTTCTTCAAATAATAAATTCCCATATTTTTTTTTTGAAAATATATATTGGTGTATAGCTTATAGATTATAAGAATAAATTTCATGGACTTGGCCCAGGGAGATTGGTTAAATTAACAAATCAATTTCCTTCCTTTTATTCCTTAGTAACATCTTTAAATGGTAGGGTTTCTCTCCTTTATGGTCATCATGAATTTAACACCATCTAACCCTAATTCTTTTCCAACACAATATGCATGTCATCTCATCCGCCAACATTTCAAGTATAATCATACATACTTATCCAACATACATACATATTGTCAAGAATGTAGGGAGACAATTCTGTTCCATAGAAAGCTTGTAAAAAATGTTGGTTACATAAATTAAAGCATGGAACAAAGTCTTAAATTGTTAACCTACCTCAAGGATGACTAGAAGGAAGTGATCTTGGCCCTTCCTTTGATCTCCTTCTACACCTTGCTTCCTTTCTCTTCGAATAAATCTCCGTCTTCTTCTTGGTACATTTCTAGGCCCTTTTTTAGCACCAATTGCATGGCATGCTCTCAGCCAAATGGAGAGATCGAAAGTTTTAGGAGGTTATTCGCACAATTAGTTTCCTGATAAAATAATTCAAATCTTATGTGAGTTTTCTTTCAACTTTTAATTTCCTACAATTAAATGCCTAGTTTCCACTTCGGTCTAATCATTAAGGCACATTTAGAAACAAAATCTATAGGAAGACATCAAATTGGGATATTTTAAATTGTACCAAAAGTTTCGAAAGCTCGAAATTTGATTCCTGCTACTTTCCAGCAACTCCGGCGATGGCGAATGGCAAAGCACGGCTGCGCACGTCGGCTCACAACAGCGCATGATGGCGGATGGCGGCTAGGGTCAAAAATTATTCCAAAATGTAGCTCAAAACTCGAGGATGCCAGATATGGGGTCAATTCGGCGAAACATGATGGTTTAATTATGATTTTCCAATGAAGAATGCAGTGGTGCTCCGAACTATTTTTCCTCCGTTCACTGATATGGTAGTGGTGTGGTCGGACGGCATTGGACAGAGGAGATCAAAGGTGGCCTTCGAAATCACAATGGAGGGAAATGCAACATGGTGTCTGGAGGTTAGGGCGACGAGCTGCACAGGTGGTGGTGTTTGGTGGTGGCGCAACATGGCTGTTTTGATGGTGGAGGGTGGCGTGCGAAGGTGAAAGGGAAGAGAGAGAAATTGTGCCAAGGAGAGGAGAGGAAAGGAAAAATGGGAGAAAATAATAGGGTTTGGCATTCTGTGGCCTCTAAGGGCATTTTGGTCTTTACCCACTTTACGCGGGGTAACTTTTGGATGCATTCTTCAATCTAGGCAAGAATATAGGCCCATATGGAAGGAATTTGGAAATCTTTTGAGGATTCTAGGCCTTCCAAAATATCTGCCAAAATTCGTGAAGCCAAATCAAATTTTCTCCGTTAGATAAGATTTTTATTCTGAAAAATTCTCAAATTTTAACCACAAGCTCAGAAAAATATGCTTAATTCAATTCCAAAAAAATTTAAATTTATGTTACCTAATTTAATTTATTTAAAGAAATCAGGTTATTACAGTAAGCATGATGTTAAGCCTAGATTCATTAGATGGATTTTGCTCTTGCAGGAATTTGATATAGAGATCAAGGACAAGAAAGGTGCAGAGAACTTGGCTACATATCACCTATCAAGGTTAGGGAATCCAAAATTGGGGGCCTTAGATGAGAGGGCCATTGATGATAACTTCCCAGATAAGCATTTGGAGATAGTTCAGGTATGTATTGATTCCCTTTGGTTTTGTGATTATGCTAACTATTTGTTTGCAAAGGTTTTACCAAAGGGTATGACTACTTAGCAAAAGAAGAAATTCTTTGCTGAGTTGAAATACTACATTTGGGAAGATCCTTTCTTATTTCATATTTGTGTAGACTAGGTAATTAGGTGATGCATACATGGGGAGGAAATCCACCAATTTCTGAGGCATTGCCATGAAGGACCAATAGGAGGCCACCAGGCTGCAAACCACACTGCTATGAAGGTACTTGAGGTAGGGTTCTACTGGCCAACCATATTCTAGGATGCTAGAGCATATGTCCAGGTTTGTGATGCATTTCAGACATCAGGAAATATCTCCGCCCATGACGAAATGCCAAAAAAGTGTGCAAGTGGTTGAAATTTTTATGTTTAAGGCATTAACTTCATAGGCCCTTTTCCTTCCTCATCTGGTAATAATAATATCCTTATGGCTGTTGAGAATCTTTCCAAGTGGTCGGAAGCTCATGCTTTCCCCACTGATAATGCTAGGGTAGTGACTAGGTTCCTTAAAAAATTGTTTGCTAAGTTTGGTACACCTAGGGCACTGATTAGTGATAGAGGAACCCATTTCTGTAGCTCTTAACTTGAGAAAGTACTTAAACATTATGGGGTATCTCACAGGCTTTCAACACCCTATCACCCGAAGACCAGTAGGCAAGTAGAGGTAACTAATAGAGGTTTAAAGAGAATCTTAGAGAAAACTGTAGGGGTGAGTAGGAAGGATTGGGCATCTAAATTGGATGATACATTGTGGGCCTTTAAGACAACCTAAAGAACTTCTACTGGATTTACACCATATAGGCTAGTATATTGAAAGACTTGTCATTTACCTGTTGAATTAGAACACAGGGCACTTTGGGCCTTTAAAACATGCAATCTTAATGTTATTTTTACTGGTAAAGAGAGGTTATGGCAGCTGAATGAGCTAGAAGAATGGCACCACCAAGCTTATAGAAATTCTTCCATTTAAAGGCTGCGTGGCTCTAAATATTTTCAGGTTGAAGATAAGGTATTACTTTATAACTCACGTCTTTATCTTTTTCCAGGAAAGATTAAGAGCCGATGGTCAGGACCATTTGTGGTCAAGCAAGTTTTTCCCTATGGCATAGTGGAAGTGCATCATCCTGACAAAGGAGATTTCGAAGTCAATGGGCACCGACTGAAGCACTACTATGGAGACTTATTGAAGGTCAAGGAATTAGTGTACATGGTGCTTTACCTACAAGAGTAATAGAAGGAACGAGTCCAACTAAAAGACTCAAACAAAAAGAAGCAGTTTTTTTTATTATTTACTTTATTTGTGTTATTTTATTGTTGTTTATTTTCTTCTCTTTCATATTTTTAAGGTACATTAATACTTTTGGATTATCTTTGCTTATTGATACGCTTTATACTTTTATTTGTGTGGTATTCCCTTTGCTATACACTGAGGGTAGTGTCTTTCTCAAGTATGGGGTGGTTATTTATTATTTTGATAGTGAGAATTGCTGATGTTGTATTTATTTGGATAGTAGATATAGGATATGACTCTTAATTTTTTCTTGATGTTATGCACTTAAGTTTTATTAGTTTTTGGAGCATTTATAATTCAGTTTTTGAATTGACAAGAATGGTTTCCCTTAATTTGTGTTGAAAAACAATTAGTGATGTCCAATACGTCGTCTAGGCTAGGTCATATCGATGTTAATTAGTTATTCTTCAAATTGTTCAATTTTGGTTTAGGATGTGGATGTTGTAATTTGCATGCAAAACTTGATTGAGAATTCATATGGAAATATTTTTATAACCATATGAAATTTTATCACACTCCAAATGTGAGATTTGAGCCTATTTTTAGCATTCATTACAAGAATGCTCTTGACTTTCTTGTTTGAGTGTGCATTTTGCTTTATTTTACCTTTAGAACTTGTTTTGTAATGCTTGTTGAGGTTGCATGAACTATTGAATTTCAAGAGATGATTTGGGCAACTTAGGATAAACTACTTTTAGCCAAAAAGCCTACCCTCTGTGTTTCCCTTAGTTAGCCACTAAGCCTTGACATTTTCTTCACTTTTTACACCTTTTCTCCTCATATTCATTTTTCTTACATCGTCTTTTTTTTCACCCTATATGCTGAAAATTATGATTTATTGTTCATATTTGGAATAAAGTGCATTGTCTTGATGGATGATAATTCACTAAGTCTTTTCTTCAGTGCTCCCTTTAATCCAAAGTTATTTAGCAGCAAGACTACATTTTTTTATAAAAAAAGAGACAAAAAAGAGAAAAAAAGGAAAAAAAAATGTACTTATTTATGAAGAGCAGTCTTTATTCTCTTTCTCATTAGATATGTTACTCTTTGAGCATCTCCTGTTTGATTGAAAACTTGGTGAAAATTTTTTTGTTTAACACTTTGCTACTTTTAATCCTTTGAGTCTTCATCATGCTGAAATTGCATGAGTTCTGGCATATCTATCACTTCTTCCCAAAAATGCTCCTCACCTTTAGCCAGTCTCATTAACATAATATTTAAGAGAATATATGGCACCATAGGAAATATTGTGCACCCTCAAACCTAGCACTCAATTCCTCAAGTCAAAACATAGCACAAGTAGTTAACTACCTAGGCTCAGCTAACTAACTTGTAGTAGTCTCTATCCTAGCCATGCTCTAATACCAACTAAATGTAACACCACTTAGCCTACAGTTCCTTTTTAAGGTAATTTAAAGAATATAATATGTAAATATCATAATAATAGTGTGTTACTATTACTTCTACCCGAGTAAATTTAAAATTTTAATCAAGTTGATTAATTGAGTGTTGTTTGGTTCAAGTTCTATACTTGGGTTCTCACTCAAGACTCACAACAGAATATCACATCATATATATATGTATACATAGTTTACTCAAAATAGATTTACATAAACAAGCATACTCAATCTGATAGTTATCATTTACTAACTATTGGGTCATCGAGGCAACATCCCTGCCACTCATGACATCATCAATTTTCCTATTACTAATTACTAGTTAATGCATGTTCATCCAAGTTGATATAGGCTATGCAAGAGATAATCTATACTAACCTTCCTCAAAAATCATAAAGACTAGCACAAAATAAATACATGCCTATACTATCCAAAATAGACATTCATTGTACCCCAGAAAAGGGTACCTCTATTTAGGTTACCTTCATCTCCTAAAGGGACCTACACATTTGGTACACGCTAGCATTTATATGAGAATTTAATCTCAGTATCAATGCAACCTACTTTAAAAAGTACTGACCTATACCACCGTACTTATACAAAAAGTCTTTACATTTTTTTCATAATGAAAATGTGACACATACTATTAGGATGCAGTGCATGAAGCATACTTTCATGTCATGTGCTCATATCTATGCATGTACATTTAAAACATATAAGCTTTTCAACATGGGATGTCCCTTCATCATCATTTTCAGCATAACTTTCATATTAAACATTTCATAGAGTAACATGTAATATCTGCTCCAATTATGATTAAAGAGATGTTTGATAATTGTTAATTTGATGTTTAATGTTTGTGTATGTTGCATTAGTGCATATAGTTGCATTATCTTAGGAGCTAAATTGAAAGGAAATAAATGAAGGTTGAGTAAGAGGTGGTTAAGGAATCAATTGAAAAAGGGAAAGTAAGTAAGGCCAAGAGTGCAAAATAGCCCAGGGACCAAAGAGTAAATTACCTAAACTTCCTTAAACCCTAGCTGTAGCCCTAAAACTCCCACACACTTCCAAACCTTCAAATTTTAGAAAGAGAAGCAAGAGGGGTGAGTAGAGAGAGAAAGGGGTGAGTTAGGGCAAATGAGGGAGATTTGCTGAAGGAAAGGGCTGATTGAAGCTAGAAATTAGTTCTACAGCAAGGGGGGATCATTTCTAACACATCAAGCACATACATTTACAAGGAATCAAGGTAACAATCCATCCTAAACCCTTATCTTTTTCTAAAATGTTAATGTTGCTGGAAAATATGAATTTCTACATGTTTAAACTAAGATTAGCGTTAAACCTACATTCTGTATGTTATTCTATTTCTATGGGATGTTGTGTTGCTGAATGTATACTCATATATGTGTTTATAATGGATTGGAAGGGCTGGGTTGTGTTCATCTAGAGATATAGACAAGATTTCCTTGAATGTACCATGTTTGAGCTAATGGATGAGAAATATTTAATTAAAAGTAAAGTTTGTTGTATGGGAATTAAGCTTATATGTTTAGAATTGAAAATGGAATGCATTCTAGACTGGGTATTATCAAAATCATGTTTTCTGAAATGTAGCAAAGCATAGAAACCGACTGTTAAGTATGGGGCAGTCGGCTGCTGTGTTCCTGGAAAACCTAGAAGTGTAAACAGAGGGTTAGTAGCCAACTGCCAGATACCTAGTAGTTGACTATCGTGCCCATGTCTGCACTAAGCAGTCGACTGGCCATCCTTGCAGTTGACTATCGTGCTCTTGGAAAACTCAAAAGTGCAGACAAAGGCTTATCAGCTGATTGCCACGTTCCTAACAGCTGACTGTCAGGCCCAGGTTTTCACTGAGTAATCAACTGTCATGCTCATATTTTTACCCAGAACGCATTCCAGAAAGCCACAAGCCAGCTGCCAGCGTGCTGGCAACCGACTACTAGCTTGTTGTTTGGCATCTGAAGAATACAGAGAGCCACCAACAGACTGCAAGCCTTCCATTAGTCGATCGGCAGCCCTCCAACTTGTGAAAAGAGGTTTTTAATGACAATAGAGCTTAGTAATTCTTCAAACTAACTTAATTAAGGGCTCACAACATAAGTAAGCAAGGAAACTAGGAGTTTTGGGTGATGATACCCTTGGGATAGTGAATTAAAGATAGAGCAGAAAACACAAAAAGGGAAAGAGGAAAGTATTCTCAGTGTATGCTTTAAGGTAGATAGGCTCATGATCGAGTGACCGATTGTTGGTATGGGACGACCATTGGGCATTCCACGGTTGTGCCATAAATTAGGATGGTTAAACATCCACTGAGCTTGTATGATTTTGAAAACACCGTGATGGTTGCGAACTTTAAGTTAGTGTCATCTCCCAAAGGCCTTATGAGAAACACATACTTAGAGTTAAGCATAACCATAAGCATGAACCAATTCAGCCTGTAGTATATGTAGAGAATAGCGTACCGGGAGTGTGATCCATCGAAAAGGGATGGTGATTCCATAGTATTATGATTTGCCTAAAAGCGGAGAGGAAATGATCTAGGTAGAGTTAACGGTGATCCCATGAGAGTTATACCAGCCCCGTTTGGGACGAAAGGGAGGAATCTCGCTAGTCAAGGATGATCTGCCAAAAAGGGGCAGGGACCATTATGGTACTTGGATCCACTGGGGGATGCCTTAGAATGTACAAAAGTTAAGGCATGTCTAAATAGTCATGTGCCCATTCATATAGACAGTGGTGTATGGAGTTGTTGTTGGGCAACTCTCCCGATTACTCTTAGGGTGTTTTATGTGTTGCTCATATGTTATGGAAAGGAAACGATGGCATGTTTACTATCCCACATGTGTTTTATGAGAAATTTTTTATGATAAGAATGATGATGAATACACTCTCTATATTTTAAAGATGATATATTTTGATGAATATGCATATGTATGAGTACAAAACATGATTAAATGCTACACTCATTGCATCCCAATAGTATGTGATATGTTTTATGAAAGAATGTAGAGTTTTCTGTGCAAGCATAATGGTACAGGTCAATGGATTTCGTAATTGGTTGTATTGCTATTGAGATTCATTTCTCATAATATTGTTGGCATGTACCAGATGTGTAGGTCCCCTTAGGCTAGAGGTAAAGGTAAAGTATGAAGAAGTGTCCAATCCGGGCATATGAACTATTTAATTTCAATAATATGAGTACGTGGTAGGATTGAGCTATCCTTCATGATATTTTGAGAAAGGCTATTGTAGGATTATTTTGTATAGCCAATCCTCACTTATTTGTATATGAATTAGGCTAGATTGATGAATAGACTAATTAATGGGGTTATGAGTGGCAGGATTGTTGCCTCTATGCCCAATAGTTAATTGATTATATTTAATTAAGAATGCATGTCTATGTATAGTTAATCCAGGTGTATTCTATAGATATATATATTTCGCTGTGATATTGAGAGAACCAGAGAATAGAGACCAATCCAAATGCACTCAATTAATCAACTTGGTAAAACTTTAAAATTTGCTCGGGTAGAAGTAATAGTAACACCAACACTCTGATAATTATTTTCATATTATAGATTTTAAAATCTCTAAAAGGAATCGTAGGATAGAGGGTGTTACATAACAAACATACCTTCACATTTAACATATGAGCAGGAGAAACAAACATAACGTACGACTTATCGGGAGCACCGTCCAGTGAACGTCTCCACGTACCACTATATACATGCATGAGTTTATGACTATTCAGCCACTCATTACTTTTTATACTATCTGAGGCATCCCTCAGTCGGATTCGAGTACCATCTCATAACCAGTAGCATCATTGTCAACTCTACCCAACTTATCTCCCTTCCTTAAACGAGACTGTTTATCACTCATAGGTTCACTATTTGACTCTATATAGGTCCTCTTCACTCCGTTTTCACAGATCACGGGGCTATAGAATCACCATCCCTTTCTAATGGATCATACTCTCGATATTCTATTCTCTAACATACACACTAGGGTGATTTGACTCATTTCTATGGTTATGCTTAACCTTATGGCCTTCGGAAGAGGATACTAACTTAGAGTTTGCAACCATCACAGTATTTTCAAAATCATCTATGTTCAAGTGGATGTTTAACCATCCTAATTCATGGCACAACCGTGGAATGCCAAATGATCGTCCCATATCGACAATCGGTTACTCAATCATGAGCCTATCTACTAATAATACATACGCTCAGAATACTTCACTCTTTCCTTCCTTACATTTTTTTCGCTCTCTTTGTATCACTATCACAAGGATGCTCTCATCCTAGTGACATGTGACCTTAAATCTTACATGTTACTCAAAATTATGTAGTTTCCTTGTATGGTTACATTGTGAGCCTTAGTCAAAGTGGTATGGAGGATTAATAAGCTCAATCTTTGAAAAAAATCATGTTTCATATGCTGGAGGGCTATTAGCAGATTGATTGAGAGCTACCAACTAGCTAGTTGCTCTTTGGAATACTTGGTTCACAAAACAGTGGGCTAGCAGTAGGCTAGCAATCGACTGTTAGAAGGCTAGCAGTCAATTGATAGCCCGTAGGATGCTTTCTGGGTAAAATGAAGAACACAGTAGTTAACTGCTGAGGTTATTAGTCAACTATTATGTAGAAAACTCAAACCCAACAATCGATTGATAGGGCTATCAGCCGACTGGTAAGTCTCTATTTGCATTTCTAGGTTTCTTAGGAATATGACAGTTGGCTGATACATGTTATTATTCAACTATTATGTCTTGCGCCAGTTCTGAAAACTATATTTTTGAAATTACCCAACCTAGATTTCATTCCATTTTAGGTTTAAAAATATATGAGCTTAGTTTCCATGCCAAAAATCAATTTCCTTTAAACATTTCTCACTATTATGCTCAAACATTATGTATCCAAGGAAAAATAGCATATTCTACTAGATGGAAAACAAACCAAACTTTCAATTATTTACAAGCATAAACAAGCACAACCATTCAGCAAGCATTACCCAATAGAAGTTAAAGATATATGGAATGTAGGTTTTAATCCTAAACATGGTTTAAATCAACCATAGACAACATTTTTTAGCAAAAGTAATTATATCAGAAATAGGGTTAGGTTAAGTTGCTACTTGGATTTCCTGAGAAATGTATATGTAAGATGTGTTAAAGTGGTCCTTCCTTTACTGTAAAACCAATCCCGAGCCTCAAATCACCCTTCCTTCAAGCTTATCCTCTCCTCTTACCCTAGTTCAGCCTCTTTCTCTCTTTACTCGCCTTTCTCTCTCTTTAGGAAAAATGCTGAAGTGTGAGTTTTGTTAGGGTTTAAGAGTTTTTGAATTTTAAGTCTAACTATTTACACTTCAACCCTTGGGCCACTTTATGACTTTGGCCTAACTAAACTTTCCCTTTTCGATTTAGTCCTTAGCCACATCTTAACTCAACTTTTATTCCTTTCAACTAAGTCCCTGTACTAATGTAACTATATGTAATTAGTGCAACATACACAAGCAGTAAACTTAAAATTAACAACTAAAAAGCATTTCTTATTCATATTAGGAGCGAATGTTGCATATTCCATGTTTTACAACTCAAAAATACATTCTAGATACCTCTCATATGCTTGATGCTCAAAATTTTCAATTAACAGATAATTTGATCTATCACCTTAAACCCTTAGGGATTATTGAATTTGAGGTGAAGAAGTTAAGGAATAAGAGTATTACACTGGTGAAAGTATTGTGGGATGAATCATCACCACAAGAGGTCACATGTGAGAAAGAGGTGAATATGAAGAAAACTTATCCAGAACTATTTGAATCGGTATGTTTCTCAAATTTTGAGAACAAAATTCTTAAAATGAGGGAAGAATTGTAACACCCTCTATATAACTTTACTTTGATAGTAACTTTCTCCACTAATAAAACTTATTTTTATTGCAAAATTGATGTTTAGAGATAGACATGTCTGTAATGAACGAATTGACTAAAAAACCAAACTAAAAAGAGGTTCAATTTATGAGAAAAAGTAATTTTAAGAAAGTGGTATATTTAGGTAATTTAACCTAAAGGAATAATAGAAAAATTAAATAAATATCATAGTAAGTGGAGCCTTGAGAGGTTTAAGATGAGGAAGTGGCATAAGGATAGAAGTAGTCCTCTAAGTTTTATAAATTAAACTCTTAATCTTGGGGACTAATTAGCAATTAGTTTTGAATTCTGACTAACTATATTTTCCTCCCCAAACCAAAGTGTCTATAAAAGGGATATAAAAGAGAGAAAGATCATAAGTTTACTAGCTAAAGACAGAAAGTCAGTTAAGGTTCAGAGCTGAAGGAAATCAAGTAGAAAATTTGTCAACCAAGCAGGAAACCACATCTTAAGCATAAAATCTATTTGAAACTCAAGATAATTTAGTTAAACCTTATTACCATGTTTCTCACTCTTGAGAAAGTGGGTTGATGCTATAAGAGATGGTTTGATTTTGAAAAGGGGAGTATAAACTTGCATTATTGTTTGGAAAGTGTTAGATGCATGCTTATATGCTCATGCATATCTTTGAAATTGCCTAAAAGCTTTGATTCAAAATATGAGTTTTTTTATTTTTCTAAGAATATTATTTGATTATGTTTAGATTGAATTTGGCTTTGTTTTCTCTTGTTTTTTGCTTAAAATTATTGACTTAAGCTAGGAAATGCCTTTGTAATTCATTTTTGGGTTAAAACGTGTTTTGGAAGATTTTGAGAATTGAAACTAGTTTTTGAAAACAGAGCAAAGGCATACTAGTCAACTTCTAGACCCCTCAGAGCCAGCTTTTTTGTTATCATGCCCAATAAGCCCAGATTTTGAACACAGAAGTCAACTTCCAAGATTTACCAATCAATTTTCGTGTTTTTAACTTATCCAGAAAGAATGCATGACTTTACTAGGTGATTCCTATAAGGTACCATTAATGGTAATTTTTTTTAATTGGTTTATATGATTACTGAATTTTCAAACTCACATATGCGTTAATGTGTTCAGATGGTTAGATATACGATGACCTTAGATATTGAGTTGGAGCTGGTTAAGGTATTTGGTCTGGGGTATCTCATACGAATAGGAGTGCTCTTGATTTGGATTATGGATGCACCACCTGGAACCCTAGTGGATTAAGGTGGGGACGGATAAAAGTATTTTGGAACTCTCACCCATACCTTTAGCTTGCTTTGTGAATAACTGGAGGTCTAGTGTATGATTTATAGGAATGGTGAGAGATGTTTTGATTGTACATATAATTGCAAATAGTTAATGAATATAAAGGATAATTGTATGTATATATATACATATCAAAAATGCTTTTGCTAGAATAATATTAAAAGTACCCAAAAGAATCTCTAGTCAATCATAAAAATGGACATTTTAATGAATCTTAGGTAATGCATTTAAATTGAATTTAGGTAAATAAGAGTGGAGATAAGATATAGTAGTGTATTATTCCTATACTAGGTCTATAGAAGTAGTGTGTTCCAGGTAGTAGCCCTTGCTTCCACCTATTTAGACATATAGTTATAACTAAGAGTATGTACTGTGACCAAAGGATTGAGGGAAAGGTCTCATGAAATCTATCCCCTATACATCAAATATCTCTATGGCTAAGATGGGAGTGAGGGGCATTTGATCACGTTTCCCTTGACTTTACGTCTTTTGGCATCTCTTACAAGTCTTGCAGAAAAGATAGGAGTTTTTTTAAATAAGGTTAGCTAATAGAATCTTGCTTCTAATATCTTGTGAGCTATTCTAGAAGTACCATAGTGACTTTCACATGCTTGCATATGGCAGGGTTAGAGAATCTATTCTATTTCTTCTTAATGTATACATCTGCATATAATCTGATTTAATCCATACTTCTATAGGTAAGGTTCATCCCAAATATAATTTCTGGCTTCTCTTTTTAATTTCTCCTTATTATTTTTGTCAAAATCCTCGGGAAACATTCTAGTGGTCAAGTAATTGATCAAATCAGCATACTAGGGAACAACCATTTTTGTTGAGAGTAAATATTCTCCAGGAAAAATTTCCTCCATCTATAAAGGCTAATTATGGGCAAGACTAACCCTATTGAGGTGGTCAGGCACTAAGTTTTCTAACCTTGTTTTGTCCTTTATTTCCAAGTCAAATTCTTTTGAGTAGATTATCACCTTTGTTCCTAGCAGGTAGGATCTAAATTTTTCTAAAGAAAACATTACGACATAGAGCTCTTTTTCTATTATGTTGTAATTGAGTTGGGTAGCATCAAGCATCCTTTATGCATAGTAGATAACAGTTGGCTTCCCATCTATTTTATGACCCAATACAACTCCTATTGTGTAGTTTCTTGCATCAAACATAATTTTGAAAGGATGATCCCAATTTGGAGGTTACATTAATATGGTGAAAGTTAGTCTTTCTTTGAGGTTGTCAAAGGCTGCTTTACATTGCTCATTGAACTAAAATTTTACATCCTTCTGAGGAAGTTTTGACCATGGTTGAGTGATCTTGGAGAAGTCCTTTATAAATCTCCTATAAAACCTTGCATGACTAAGAAAAGAATAGACTTCTCATATCGAGACAAGGCAAGGTAGTGTCTTTATTACATCAATTTTTGCTTTGTCTACCTCTATTCCTTTTTTCTAAAACTATGTTTCCTAGGGTTAAGCCCTGATCTTCCATGAAATGGCATTTTTAATAATTTAAAACTAAGTTTAATTCTAGGCATCTTTCTAAGACTTTAGTCAAATTTTTTAGACAACCATTAAAAGATTTTCCATACATTGTGAAATCATCCATCAAAATCTCAATAATTTCCTCAATATAGTTAGAGAAGATAATTACCATGCACCTCTGAAATGTTTCTCATGCATTGGATAGACCAAATGTCATTCTTCTATAAACAAAGCTTCCAAATGGATAGGTAAACATCGTCTTCTTGTGAACCTCTGGTGCCATTGGAATTTGAAAGAAATTTGAATAGCCATCAAGACAACAATAGTAAGTTTTTCCAACTTAACTTTCTAGCATTGATTAATGAAAGGAAAAGGAAAATAGCCTTTTCTTGTGGAAGAATTTACTTCTTGTAGTCAATATAAACCTTCCACCCATTTTTTACGAGGGTGGGTACCAACTCTATTAATAGTCATAATTTAGTTATACAAGACATATACCTATAGATATGTAAGAGTTGTCAACTAGGGTAAGGTGAACTGAATGGTTTTAAAAACATCGTGATGGTTATTAATTTTAAGTTAGTGAACTCCCCTATGGCTAATTAAAGGAGTCACATACTTAAAGTTAGACATAACCATGGTATGAGCCAAATCAACCTAGTCTATAGACTTGTGAATAGTTTTTTGGGAGATGATCTGTGGAAAACAGTAATCCTATATATACAAGGGAGGAACTGCCAGAGAGGTGGGCAAGGACCTTAGGGTTCTCGGTGATGGGGCATAATGTGTTAGAGAGGTTATGAATTCACTCTAAAGATTCCACTTCCTTCTCACTCTCTCTGTGTCTCTCTCTAGAGCTTCTCTCTTTCTCTAGGTTTTGAATTCAGGATAGAAATGAGAAGGTTTGATATTTTTTGCCTATTTATAGGTGGTCTAAAGATTGAAACTTTTATCTTACTTTTTTCCCATTTAGCTTAAAATGATAATTTCTCCAGCCATACCAAATTACCATTTTTCCCCTAAACCATTGGCGGGAGATTTCAAAATTCTGGTAGCTACAGTAACTCTTCTGGCTAAAATTACAGTTTATTACCTTGGAGTATTGAAAGCCTACATAGCTTTGTTCAGTAAACCCTTTTCCTTTCATGAAAGTCCCCGCTCTTTTCTTTTCGATTTAGTCGCTTACTCTAATGCAACTACACGCAATCTAATGCAACAAACACAAGCATTTAACTTACAAAAAAAATAGCAAACATCTCTCATAAATAGAAAGAGCAGATGCTACATTTTCCCCCTCCTTTAAAATAATTTCATCCTCAAAATTAATACATACCTACTCAAACAACTTGGGATAGGTTCTCTTTATATCGTCTTCCCTTTCTTAGGTAGCTTCTTTGCGGTGATGACTGGTCCCACAATACCTTTATTAGTGGAATAGCCTTATTCCTTAACTTCTTGACTTTAGTACTAATGATTCTTAAAGGTGTAGGATGATAGGTCAAATTATCTTTTAATTGTACAGTACTAGTGTCAAGAACATGTGAAGGATTAGGAATATATTTATGAAGTTATGAAACATGAAAAACATTATGGAGATTAGACAAAATGTAGGTAACACTATTTGATAAGTAGATGAACCAATCTTTTTCAAGATTTCGAAGGGTCCAATGTATCTAAGGTTCAATTTCCTTAACTTAATAGCTCTACCAATACCAATAACTAGAGATACTCTAAGGAAACCATGATCTTCTTCTACAAATTCTAGTGGTCTTCTCTTTTTATCAGCATAACTTTCTATCTATCTTGGGCCTTAGCCATCTTTTCCCTAATCATTCTTATATGATTCGTAGTTTTTTGTATTAGTTTAAGCCCTAACAATTGTCTTTCCCCCACCTCAAAACAACAAAAGGATAATTTACAATTTCTCCTGTATAAGGCTTCATATGGAGCCTAACAGCCAATTTGAAAAATAGAATATAACATAGCAGCCGACTGCCAGAAGCAGCCGACTGCCAACTTCTAGAAGTTGACTATCGTGTTCTTGAGTTGCCCAAAAATGCATACCGAGAGTTAGCAGTGATTTCTAGCTAGTGGAAGTCGATTGTCGTACTCATCTTTTCCAAAAAAATTTCTAGGAATAGAGCAATCAACTATTAGGTCCATAACAATTGACTTGTAGCCTCGAATTTTCCAAATTTAGCAGGATAGTGTGTGAAAAGTTAATTGCCAGTTGGTGGAAGTTGACTAGCCAGCCTCTGTTTTGGATAATGAACTCAATGACCTAACTTGAAGTATAATTAGCCTAAAACTCTACTCAAATAAGGGATTTAAACTTTGAATTTTTAATGGGGAACATATGGGTTGAAAGTGACCAGAAAGAGCAAGAATGATATGAGAATTGAAAAGGAATGAGCATGAGATATACAAGAGAACTGATCAAGTATTCCTAATGTATGGATAGTGGTAGATAAGCTCATGTCGAGTGACCGATTGTCGGTATGGGATAACTATTGGACATTCCATATTTGAACTGAATGGTTTTGAAAACACCATAATGGTTATTAATTTTAAGTTAGTAAACTTCCCTATGGCCAATTAAAGGAGTCACATACTTAAAGATAAATGTAACCATGGTATGATCCAAATCACCCTAGTGTATAGAATTATGAATAGTGTTTTGGGAGATGATCTATGGAAAATAGTAATCTCATATATACAAGGAAGGAATTGCCAATTTGAAAAATAGAGTATAACATAATAGCTGATAGTGTTTATCGATGACATTCTTGTATATTATATATGTTTCATTTACAATAGTCATAATTTAGTTATATGATGTGCTACAAATGAACTATATGTAGTCACACCTTAAGGCAGTGCACGGGTCAATGTAGCCTAGTGCAATGGTGAGTATCAATCCCACGAGAATAGGAAAGCCCAGAGTTACTACTTAATCATTGTTATCTTGCTTAGGAAGAATAATGATGGATACTTTTAATTAACTAAATCTAATTTTCACTATCTTGACTTTGGAAGGAAAGTAAAGCAAGTGTTAAGATGGCAAACTATCAAGTTACCAGAAAAGCAAACCCATTGGGGTCTTAGACTAGATGATATGTAAACAAAAGATAATGGGTCATGAAATTGATTGTACTACCTGTATAAAACAAATCTAGATTTCCAATTGGTTTCAATGGATTTCTAAAACCTATACCTTCCATTGGCTATTTGTGTCCAATGGTCAAGTTTAGATCAACATTAGTGCTTATTAGGAGTTTCTCCTAGCCTAGTAGTTGTCAACCTCTTGGTCTGAGAGAAGGTCAACTGTTCTCTCTAGTTAGTTTTCCAATTCCAAACATCATCGGTTAGTGTAACGCCCTTATCTGGTATCACAACCTCTCAGATGTAAACAGATAAGGTCGATACATTATTCTTGACCTTAATTATTTATTAACAATGTCTGAGCATTCATACCATCATAATATTATTAAAGTGGATTAGGCTCGGGTTCTTTTGTTCAGATTAACACTTATAAGCACAGCGAAACTAAAATGTAATATATCAGAGATAAATTCATATAGTATTACATATCCTTTAGATATTACATCATTTCATCTAACTAGGAACTGTAAAGAAATTATTCTACATGGTTAAGAGACAACATCTCTGTCACTCAAACCCTTGTAAAAAAAAAAACATTCGTATTAAAAGAACTCTCCATTAATGTCACTTCCATCTCTATGAAAATGCTAAACATCTGCATCTGATACATATCAACACATAAAAGGGAAAATTGATTTCTCAGTAGCTTAACAATTCAACAATTTAAATTTTACTAACATATATCACTATACAAGCAAAAAAATATTTTCATCTACATATCAATCATCTAAAACATAATCTCATTCACATACACATATTGGCAAGCATTGCATGATTATTTGGTATGTCAATGTGATAAAGATGGTCATTTTCATTTCAATTTTAATCTATTTTTAGGGAAAGCATACATATAATAATTGAAATAGCCAATGACCATCTATATATTTTCATTCTTAAAACCTACCTTGCCTGAGAGTGTGAAACACATTTGGTCACACTGTAAGAAAGGTAGACACTTGGCCACTTTTGTAATAATTGTGAACACTTGGTCACATTGCAGACTCTTGGCCACTTTTAAGGAAAATGGTGAACACTTGGTCACATTGTGGACTCTTGGCTACTTTTATGAAAATGGTGATCACTTGGTCACTTATACATACAATTAGCAAACACAATTCATCTTACTATTGCCCTTGACTTTAGCTATTGTAAGACACTTTATAACTCATTTACAAATAGCATAGTGATTCGGCTATCATAAATAACATAAGAGATTACATTTGGCCATCATGGGAAAGAAATGAAATCTAAGGTTTTACGTGTCACATTGTCACATTTTTACATCCTTTCTATAATTTAAACCTAATGGTACCATGCATTAAAATTATTTTGGTATTTTCTATCACATTTAAAATTATCTAATTATACCATTGGCAATTTCTTCTATTCACTTTCTTGGCTCATTTTACATACTAGATTTAAGGTTACACACCTTCCCTATTCTTACACTTCAACAATAAAGTGGACCTTTATTATGTGCAAAAAGGTAAACCATTTAATTTATATTAATTAACCACATTTTCTCTCCTTTTTCTTAGCCAAAACCGAATTGTAATCTTTCTTATACCAATTTTTCAGCCAGCAATTCCATATCTTACAAAGGCTACTCTCGATTTTGATAAGCCAAATTCTAATTAGCATACTTCCTTTAGGTGTCTATAACCTAAAACATACCTTAGCCATACAAAAACACAAAATCACAACATTTTTCTCATGCTAGGGTTTTCATTATGCATGATGAATTTCACAATAATCATCCTTCATGGAATTGACAACATTCATATTCTCACATTAACAAATAAAATCGAATTACCACACAAGCTTAGCCTAAGGAAATTTATATCTTAAAGAATGTAGAGAACAATTTAATGTTCCATGAAAGCTTGAAAGCATGATGAATATATCTTAAATCATGAAACAAACACCATAGAATTGCTAAGCTACCTCACAAATGCAAGAATGATGCAAATGCCTTGGTATCTCCTTGAATCTCTCTTAGTTCTTGGCTTCTTTTTCCCTTCAGTTGAGTTTTCTTTTTCCTCTCCTCTATATGCTTTTCCTTATTTTCTTCTAAGCTTTGTTTTTCCTAAGTTTTTATGTCACCGAATGCCTACATGGTTTATTATAATTGCCAAACTCTTCCAAATGTCTCTCACCGTACCCACGTATATATATTTAATTCAACTTTTCTTTAGGCTATTCGGTTAGGCAGAAAGGAAGAAAAGTAAGGAAAGGACTCATGCACCTTAATTGTATCAAGCACCTTAATTGTAATGCATAATTCTCATCTCTCAGTTGCATTGAAGATAAAAGCAAGGGGAAGAAAAGGAAGAAAGCTAATATCACACATTTCTCTTTCCCTCTTCCACCTCTTCACCTAGTGTATGTATTTATATATACATTTGAATGCTATACTCTCCTCCCTCTACCTAATTGTCATTGTTGTGGATTTATATAGATTTAAATAAAGTCTAAATTCTCTCACCTACTCTCACTTACTTTTTACCATTCTCTTAACTAAGGAATTCAAGGAAGGAAATTAAGTACCTCACTTTTCATGGCCGAGTATTTCCTTCTCTCTTCTATCTTCATCACTAATTGGAAGCATTAAAATAGAATTCTAATAAGCCACAAGTCACTAAATGGAAGCATTATTTTAATTAGCATAAGAATTGTAAAAATCTCTCTTCACTCACACTTACACTCTCGTCCACAACAATGAGAAAGTAATGAAAGGAAATTTAAGAATAAAAGTGTCACACATCCTTTTTCCTTTTCTTTTCTTCTTTGCCGTATGGTTATATAAATTTGAATGAGATCTACATTTTTCTCCTTCTTACTTTCAATTACTTTCATGGTTAAATGTGAAGAAGAAGTCAATTTCCCTTTTTCTTCCTACATGTCACTGTTCCCTTTTTCTTCCATTTTCTTTACCGAATGTTTAAGATTGTGTTTGAATAAATTCCAAGCTCCTCCTAATGGCTCTCACCATGCATACTTATATGTTTTTAATTTAACTCTTTCCTTTGGCAATTTGGGTAGACGAAAGGAAAAAAAGAAAGAATTAGATCAAGCACCTTACTTGACCAAATTCCTTTCTCCTTTCTTTCCTCACACATCAAATTGTCTTCCTTCTTGTAAGCTCTTTGGTGACTTGTAAAGAAACACTCATCCATATCTTAATTCAGCTAACAAAAGAAATAAAAGAGACAATCTTCACATGTTTCCTTTTTATGAACATTTTATGCTACTTAATACCTAGGCCCATTTTTTTTCCTTGTAACATTTATTCTACGGTACATCACCAAAGTAATTTCATCACATTTTATGGCGAACTCATCTAATCAATTAAGGAAACATTAATTTAAAAATAATTAAGAGAGTAAGGGGTGCTACATTTCTCCCCTCCTTGAAAACAATTTCATCCTTGAAATTTATACATACCTCATGTAAACATTTCTGGATAAGCTCTTTTTATATCTTCTTCTCTTTCCTAGGTGGCTTCCTGTGGTGATGTTTGATCCCACAAGATCTTCACCAGAGGAATGGATTTATTCCTTAGGGTCTTGACTTTAATACCAATAATTTGTAAACGCTTTGGCTGATATTTTAAATAATCCTTTAATTGCAAACTACTGGCGTCAAGTATATGTGAAGGATCAGGTATGTATTTTCTGAGCTGGGATACATGGAAAACATTATAGAGGTTTGACAATTGTGGTGGTAAGGCTATCTGGTATGCTGATGGACCTACTCTCTTCAATATTTGGAAAGGTCCAATATATCTAGGACTCAACTTTCTAGATTTTATAGCTCTATCAATACCAGTGGTAGAGGAAACTTTGAGAAAAACATGGTTTCCTTCCTCAAATTCTAGTGGTCTTCTTCTTTTGTCAACATAGCTCTTTTGTCTATTTTGAGCTTTAACCATCTTTTCTCTAATCATTTTAATTTGATCAATGGTTTGTTGAACCAGTTCAGGTCTTAACAATTATTTCTCCCTAACCTTATACCAACACAAAAGGGATCTACACTTTCTTCCATATAGAGCTTCATATGGTGCCATTCCTATACTAGAATGGAAGCTATTATTATAAGAGAACTCTATCAATGGTAAACTTTGTTCCTAAATCCCTTTGTATTCCAAACTACAAGCCCTAAGCATGTCTTCTAAAGTTTGGATTGTTCTTTCTATCTGCCCATCAATCTAGGGATGATAAGAAGTATTGAAATTTAATCTAATACCAAAGGCATCTTATAAAGCCCTTCAAAATCTAGAGGTGAATCAGAGATCTTAATCTGAAACAATGCTAGTGGGAATTCCATGGAGTCTTACTATCTCCTAAATATATAATTGGGCTAATTTATCCAATGAGAAATTAATTTTGATGGGTAAGAAATGTGTTGATTTGGTTAATCTATCCACAATTACCCAAATAACATCCTTTCCTCCTTTCTTGACTGAGTCCTAGGTAGTCCCACTACAAAGTCTATTGAGATCTTATCCCATTTCCACATAGGAATTTCTAGGGCTTGTAGTAAACCTGCAGGTTTCTGATGTTCAATTTTAACTTATTGGCACACTAGACATTTAGCTACATGCTTTGCTATATTTTTCTTCATACCTGGCCACCAAAATCTTCCTTTAAGATCTTGATACATTTTAGTGGCTCCGAGATGGACAGTATACTTGCTTTGATGAGTTTCTTCCAAAATTATTTCTCTCAATCCTTTAATTTTGGGAACATATATTCTATTATGGAATGTTACTACTCCATCATTTTCTTTTATGAATTCCTTTGAATCCTTTAGGGACTTAAGGAATACATCATCCTTATGAGCTTTAAGAATTTAGGCTTTTAGGGTATTCTCATTTTTCAGCTCACTTAAATAGATCCTGTTAGGTAATACCAGAGTAGATAATATCATGTTCCTAAATTTTTCTATTAATTCCATTTCACACACCATCATTTAGGCTATGTAACACCCCTTATCTTACCTTAACAACGTCATATTACTTCCAAAGATAAGTGGTTACATTAATTCTAGTCTTTAATTATATTTAAAGTTCCAGAGCATCTAATCCATCATAGATTTATTTTGCAATTAGGTTGGGTTCTCATGCTCAGGTGAAATGCTTTGGCACAGCGGAATATAAAACATTAAACACTACAGTAGATTACATACAAAAACTTTTCATACATGCATATACATATACATTATGATATCTATTTAGTACATCATTTCATATACAGACACCGGGATAGATGAAGTACCCATCCTGAAGGAGTAAGGAGACAATAAGCCTGTCACTTATACCCCTTTTTCAAAATACTATAGGAGAATCGATCCTTCATATATCCCTATACATATGCCTCTTTTTTTGTCTATATACAGCCAAAATATTAGTCCTAATTCCAATTCCCCAAAACAAGGAATTAGGACTCCAAAAGTTGGGTTATAGCTATATATTTAAGTCATCATCTGCTCTATCAGAATTTCAAAAATAGTGATAACGTACACATTCTTGATAATAGTAAAGGTACCCAAGAAAGGGATATCCACTGTATCTAACTCCACTTCAATTACCATACAATATCTAACCATCTGATATATATCAGTTCAGTAATGAGAATTGTATTCCCAGTAGATAAACAACCAGTTTATTTTAAAATGACTGACATATACCACTGCAATAATGCAGAAAATACTTTATATGCAATTAAATTTCAAAACTCTTTTCATAGATACACTTGGATATGATTCATCATGGAAACATGTGTAAATGCAGCTATAGAAATGAGATACACACTCAATCAGTTCATTCATGGAATAGGCTATAAGCATTTAATGTTTAAATATCATAATCATATTCACATAAATCACATCTTTGTAATGCATATCATAACATATAATAAACCTTAACTTTTAAGAGATAGACACCAGATCATTCCCCCTGCCTCTTCTTCCTTGGGAGTATACACCAGATCATTCCCCACAAGGAAGCCTCTTTTTAGGAATGGATGCATCAAATCATTCCTCCTCATTTAATACCTTGGGAGTATACAGAAGATCATTCCCCACAAGGTAACTTTCCTGGAAGGTAAACATTGAATCATTCCTCCCCTTCACAGGCCTCAGTTTCAGGGGTCATTCACTGGGTCGTCCCTCCTCCTCATTTCAATTCCCTGGGGCACATATCAATCATTTCCCACCAAGGAACCTTAACCTCGCATTTCACATTACATCAACCAATTTCATGCCATTCTTTACCTCACATTTCACATCACATCATGCATTTTCATGCTATTCTTTAACCTTGTGTTTCACCTCACATTAAGAATTTTCATGTCATGCAAACATCTTTTACATAAATGTAAACATTCCATTGATAATAGCACAATAATGCCATGCAAACACTTTTACATAACATATGCCTATTCGGGTGGTACCTCAAGCCACTTCCAATGGACATATAAGATTGGCCATTCTAGGGAAAATGCCATATTACATTCGTCCAAGGCAAGAAAATATGAGAATGTGGCACTTTTACTTCATTTGGTTCCCTTTTAGCATTATTCTCATTATTTAAGCATTTTGGCAACACTTTCAATAATTATGCCTAACATTTTCTCACACCTCAAATTTGTGTAAGTGTACTTTAAGTCATCCTTTTTCATGCTTTTCTATCTCATTATTCATATCAATGATGATCATACATCTAATCTCACAATTTCACATTTTTAGGCATACTTTTAAAGTGAAAAAGTAAGACTTTAATTTGACAACATTACTCAAAGTGTGACTTGCCATGATTTTCTCTCTCTTCTTTTCTTAGAACTAGACATATATAGTTTCTAAGTCAATTTTTAAGAACAATTTCAACATCATTCATATGCATTCATTCGGCCAAGGTGACTAATGCACACTTATTTGGTTATTTGTGAAGCTAGACAATAAGAGAAATACCCAAGTGCAAAGTTAATTGAACTTTCTCTCTCTTACCATTTTCTAGCACTTTGTCTCACTAGTTCTAACACAAAATTTTGCCAAAATTCAGCACCAACATGAACCCTAGCATTCGGCCAAAGTGAGAAAACAAGCAAAAGTGGAGTGGTTTCATCAATTCCCTTCCAACACAACAACATTCATGCAAAAACCATGCAAAATACCATTTTCTCACTCTAAAAAGTACAAATTCAGCATTTACATAATTTAGGGTTTAGAAAAATCAATTTCCATTCATGCAATCTTACCATCTCATGAGTTTCCATACTTTCCAACATATCTATAGTCACAACCACAAGTGATTTCCAACATTTTTCACATCCAAGTAGGAAAATCTATCATACACATGTAGAGAGAGAAATTGCCACCTGTCTTACAATTTTGAAAACACCATAAATCTACCATGAAACATGAAAATAATTGCATGAGGTTGTTTATCTACCTTGAAAAGCCAATGGATATGTAATTCCCCTTTTAATTTGATGTAAGCTTCCTCTCCTCCAAGTCAAGATAAACTTCAGCCACCTCCTTCTTCTTCTCCCTTTCTCACGCCATTTCTAGTAGCTAGGCGAAGAAATAGGCTGAATTAAAGTTGGACTTATTTACAAAAATGCCATTCTTGCAAATTTTGTCAATTTCATCCTTTTTCTTTTCTTTTTATAACAATGGCATTGTCTCTCCTTACCATTGTAATTTCATGCAACTTCCATGGGCTGGGACTGTTTTGCCCTTTCATAATTTTGAAATTGCATAGTGGTCCCTCAACTTTTCGAAATTTGCATTTTAGTCCCTAAGAAAAGTGCACTTTTGCTATTAAGTCCAATTTGGCCATTTTTGCTTCCTTTTTCATTCTTTTTGGTTTCAAGGAGTAAAAATCACTTAAATAAAATTCCATCAGGCTCTTTTCCATGAATTTACTAATTTACTTTTATTTTAGCAAAATTACAATTTTTCCCCTAAGGAAAAATTACCTTTTTACCCTTTATGCTAAAACTATCATTTCACTCTCATTCTTTCTTCTTTTGATCAAGAATGAGTAAAGATTTCTAATTCCCACCTTAATAAAATATTTAGGGTCAAACTACAATTTTCTCACATCATATAAAATTACCATCATAACCATGATGTGAAATTACAATTTTACCCTTCTTAGGGAAAATTGTCCCTTAATATTAACATAAATAATTTCTTGCATAACTAGACTCTTCTTCCCTCTTAAATGAAAATAATAAAAGTCCTTTGTCATAACTTCATGAAATAAGGGAATTAAACTAGTTATTCATTTCATGGTAAAATTACCATTTTACCCTTCCTTACCAAATTTCCAATTTCATGCTTTTATCACAAAAGTGATTATAAAATGATAAAAGTGTTTATTATAACTCCTTACTAAATCATCCTTAACCCTTCGTAATTGATACTAAAATAATAACAATAACATCATCATAAATTACAAGTGTTAGGAGCGGATGTTACAGGCTACATGAAGAGATTTCCTACTTAAAGCGTCTGCCACAATATTTGCTTTACCTAAATGGTATTTAAGTTCAAAATTATAATCTTTTATGAACTCTATCCATCTTCTTTGTCTTATATTTAATTCTTTTTGATTAAATAGATACTTAAGACTTTTATGGTCACTAAATACTTTAAATTTAGATCCATAGAGGTAATGTCTCCAGATTTTTAAAGCAAATACAATGGCTGCTAATTCTAGATCATGAGTAGGATAATTTCTTTCATGTGCCCTCAACTGTCTAGAAGCATAAGCTACTAACTTTCCTCTTTGCATCAAGATACACCCTAAACTTTTTTTTGATGCATCACAATATAATTCAAATGTTTCCATAGGGTTTAGAAGAATCAAGATAGGTGCTGTGGTCATTTTATCCTTTAAACTTTGGAAACTTTGCTCACATTTAGTGTTCCATATAAACGAAATATCTTTCTGGGTTAACCTAGTCATAAGCATTGCTATTTATGAAAACCCTTGAATAAATTGTCTATAATACCCTACTAACCCTAAGAAACTCCTGACTTCAGTTATAGTAGTGGGTCTTTCCTAGTTCACTACTACTTCTGTCTTGCTAAGATACACTCCCTCCTTAGAAATCACATGTCCTAGGAAATTCATTTCTTCTAACCAGAAAGCACATTTTTCTAATTTAGCATATAATTGCTTTTCTTTAAGTATTTGTAACACTATCCTTCGATGTTGTTCATGCTCTTGTTCATTTTTAGAATACACTAATATGTCATCAACAAACACTACTACAAATTGATCGAGGTAGGGTCTAAAGATATGATTAATGTAATCCATAAAAAAAGCTAAAGCATTTGTTACGCCAAAAGGCATCACAAGAAATTTATAGTGCCCATACCTAGTCTTAAAAGCAGTCTTAGGTATGCCTCACTTTTGAATCTGATTTGATGATATCTTGATCTCAAATCAATTTCACAAAAGATAGTCGCTCCTCTCAATTGGTCTAACAGGTCATCAATTCTAGGGAAAGGATATTTATTCTTCACAGTCACCTTATTCAGCTGTCTATAATTTATACACATCCTTATGCTCTCATCCTTCTTCTTGATTAAATAATACAGGTGCTCCCCACGATGATACACAAGGTATGATAAATTATTTTGCTAAACGATCCTCTATTTGCATTCTTAATTCATTTAATTCAATTGGGGACATCCTATAGGGTGCTAAGGAAACTAGCCCTGCCCTAGGGATTAGTTCTATGAAAAACTCTATTTCTCTCTCTGGTGGGAGACTTGTAATCTCTTTTGGGAATACATCAAGAAACTCACAACTATATGAATATTTTCTAGCTTTTGCTAAATTTCCACTTCTAAGGAACACAAGAAACTTATTCTTTGATTTTTCCTCTTAATCCCCATATTTACTGATTTGGTATCTATGAAAATCACAGATTTAGCTGAATAGTCCAAAATAACATTATTAGAAGAGAGCCAGTTCATAACAAGGATAAAATCCAGTTCAACCATGGGTAAACATATGAGGTATTCTATGAAAGTTCTATTTTCAATCATAATAAAATAGTTTAAACAAACTAATGAAGTGGACACATGTTCATCAATAGTTATGGCAGTGGAAAGTTCATAGGGTAGGCTGGTTGTTGGCAATTTTAGTTTTTAAGCACAATCTAATGAAATAAATGAATGGGTGGCACCAGAATCATACAATACAATTAAAGGGACATCGTTAATAAAACATGTACTTTTCATCAAATCTTCGGACTAATCTACTTCCTTACTCTTCAGGGTATATACCCTTCCCTTAGTAATAGGTCTTGTGGTCTCTTCTGGTTTCTTCAGGGTAGGACAAGTTCTAAAGATATATCCCAGCTTCCCACATTTATAGCACACATTCTGTCCTATGAGACACAGCCTATCTCTATGATTTCTTCCACATTTAGAATAGTTATGCTGAGAAATTAGGATATTCATAAGCCTCTTTCCTGTCAAATTCCTAGGATACTTATTATTATGACCCTCGTTGAATCCGGATGAATTCTTTCTCTTAAAGAATCCAGATTCCTATTTCCCTTTCTTCAGCGCTGCCAAAGATCTGGATGTTATGTAGCATTTATTAACCAAGGTTGGGTAATCCCTGATCTCTTGAGATGCTACCTCATGATACCACTCAGGATCCATGTTATTTTCTAAATTCATGGCCTTCCATGCTTCATTTGGTCTCCATTTTAGATATGAATAAAATTTTTATAACTCTTCAAATCGAACTAAATATTCTTTAAATGGTCTGCCACCTTGTTTTATCTGCATAAATTCACCCTCCTTGGCATTTCTCTCACTCTGGGGAAAGTATTTCTCTAAAAATGCATCCTTAAAATTTTCCTAAGTAATCTGAGTTCCTTGTACTTCCATTAACTATTTTCATTCCCTTCCACCAGTATTTAGCCTTCCCTTCTAACTGATATGCAGCAAAGGATACTTTTTGTAACTTAGTACTTCCTAATACATTAAACAGCTCCTCTATCTTCTGTACCCACTCTTTTGCCTTCTTTGAATTCATCACGCCATTAAAGACAGGAAGTATAACTCTTTGGATTTAAGTCCAGCCTCTACAAACTTGAGTTTTCATCTATTCAGTCCCATTCTGAGTAACCTCACTTCGATCAGTCTGAATCTGGTGGAGTGCTTCAGTTGTGACTGTAGCTTGCTGAGAGGAAGCTATAGCCTGAACCCTCATGGCCTTTGCCATGCCTCTCATTGTCTGTATAATCTCATTCAAGTCTACCTCAGTATTTTGGGCTTATGATCCACTTCTCCTTATTGGTGCCATACTGTTACTCTACAAAACAAGTATTACTAAGGTGATCAATCTCAATAACAAATTATTAAGCAGATAACATATAACACCAACTGGAGCTTCTATCTTCCCAATCCTAATACTCCATTCCTCAAGTCACAACAAATTACAGGTTAATCAATTACCTAGGCACAACTAACTAACCTGAACTAGTCCCTTCCTTGAGGAATTTTACCCCACTACTATCCTAGGTAACTGTGCTCTGATACCAACTTAATGTAATGCCCTTATCAAGTATTATAACCTCTCAGAAGTAAACAGATAAGGTCAGTACATTATTCTTAAAATTAATTATTCATTAACAACATCTGAATATTCATACCATCGTAATATTATTAAAGTGGATTAGGTTTGGGTTCTTTCGCCCAGATTAACACTTATAAGCATAGCGAAACTAAAATGTAATATATCATAGATAAATTCATATAGTATTACATATAATTTCGTAAATTTTACATCATTTCATCTAACTGAGAACTGTAAAGAAATTCTTCTACAGGGTCAGGAGACAACATTTCTGTCACTCAAACCCTTGTAAAATAAAAAACATTTTTATTAAAAGAACTCTCCATCAATTTCACTTCCATCTCTATGAAAATGCTAAAAATCTGCATCTGATACATATCAACACATAAATGAGAAAACTAATTTCTCAATAGCTTAACAATTCAACATTTTAAATTTTACTGACATGTATCATTATACAAGCATAGAATATATTCATCTACATTCCAATCATCTAAAACATAATCTCATTCAAATACACATATTGGCAAGCATTGCATGATTATTTGATATGTTAATGTGATAAAGATAGTCATTCTCATTTTAATTATAATCTATTTTTAGGGAAAGAATACATATAATAATTGAAATAGCCAATGATCATCTATATATTTTCATTCTTAAAACTTACCTTACCTGAGAGTGTGAAGCACATTTAGTCACACTGTAAGAAATGTGGACACTTGGCCACTTTTGTAAGAATTGTGAACACTTGGTCACATTGTGGACTCTTGGCCACTTTTATGAAAATGGTGAACACTTGGTCACTTATTCATACAATTAGCAACCACAATTCATCTTGCTATTGCCCTTGACTTTAGCTATTGTAAGACACTTTATAACTCATTTACAAATAGCATAGTGATTCGGCTATCATAAACAACATAAGAGATTACATTCGGACATTATGGGAAAGAAATGAAATCCAAGGTTTTACATATCACATTGTCACATTTTTACATCCTTTCTATAATTTAAACCTAATGGTACCATGCATTAAAATTACTTTGGTATTTTCTATCACATTCAAAATTATGAAATTATATCATTGGCAATTTCTTCTACTTACTTTCTTGGCTCATTTTACATACTAGGTTTAAGGTTATAAACATTCCCCATTCTTACATTTCAACAATAATGTGGACCTTTATTATGTGCAAAAAGGTAAACCATTTACTTAATATTAATTTACCACATTTTCTCTCATTTTTCTTAGCCAAAATTCAATGGTAATCTTTCTTATACCAATTTTTCAGCCAGCAATTCCATATCTTACAAAGGCTACTATCAGTTTTGATAAGCCAAAAGGGATAATGCCATAGTTTTAAGCCAAATTCTAATTAGCATGCTTCCTTTAGGTGTCTATAACCTAAAACATACCTTAGCCATACAAAAACACAAAATCAAAACATTTTTCTCATGCTAAGGTTTTCATTATACATGCTAAATTTCACAATAATCATCTTTTCATGGAATTGACAACATCCATATTCTCACAGTAACAAATAAAACCGAATTACCATATAAGCTTAGCCTAAGGAAATTTACATGTTAAAGAATGTAGAGAAAAAGTTAATGTTCCATGAAAGCTTGAAATAATGATGAATATATCTTAAATCATGAAACAAAAATCATAAAATTGCTAAGCTACCTCACTAATGCAAGAATGATGCAAGTGCCTTGGTATCTCCTTGAATCTCTCTTAGTTCTTGGCTTCTTTCTCCCTTCGGTTGAGTTTTCTTTTTCCTCTGTCTGTATACTTTTCCTTATTTTCTTCTAAGCTTTGTTTTTCCTAAGGTTTTATGTCACCAAATGCCTATATGGTTTATTATAATTGCCAAACTCTTCCAAATGTCTCTCACTGTACCCACATATATATATTTAATTTAACTTTTCTTTTGGTTATTCAGTTAGGCAAAAAGGAAGAAAAGTAAAGAAAGGAATCATGCACCTTAATTGTATCAAGCACCTTAATTGTAATGCATAATTCTCATCTCTCGGTCGCCTTGAAGATAAAAACAAGGGGAATAAAAGGAAGAAAGCTAATATCACACGTTTCTCTTTCCTTCTTCTACCTCTTCACCAAGTGTATATATTTATATATACATTTGAATGCTATACTCTCCTCCCTCTTCCCAATTGTCATTATTGTGGATTTATATAGATTTAACTAAAATCTAAATTCTGTCACCTACTCTCACTTACTTTTTACCATTCTCTTAACTAAGGAATACAAGAAAGGAAATTAAGCACCTCACTTTTCATGGCCGAGTATTTCCTTCTCTCTTCTATCTTCATCACAAATTGGAAGTATTAAAATAGAATTGTTATAAGCCACAAGTCATCGAATGGAAGAATTATTTTAATTAACATAAGAATTGTAAAAATCTCTCTTCACTCACACTTACACTCTCGGCCACAACAATGAAAAAGGAATGAAAGGAAATTTAAGAGTACAAGTGTCACACATCCCTTTTCCTTTTCTTTTCTTCTTTGTCGTATGGTTATATAAATTTAAATGAGATCTACATTTTTCTCCTTCTTACTTTCAATTTCTTTCATGGTTAAATGTTAAGAAGAAGAAGTCAATTTCCCTTTTTCTTCTTACATGTCACGGTTCCCTTTTTCTTCACCGAATTTTTAAGATTGTGTTTGAATAAATGCCAAGCTCCTCCTAATGGCTCTCACCATGCATACTTATATGTTTTTAATTCAACTCTTTCCTTTGGCAATTCGGCTAGACGAAAGGAAAAAAAGAAAGAATTAGATCAAGAACCTTACTTGACAAAATTCCTTTCTCCTTTCTTTCCTCACTCATCAAATTGTCTTCCTTCTTGTAAACTCCTTGGTGACTTGTAAAGAAACACTCATCCATATCTTAATTCGGCTAACATAAGAAATAAAAGAGACAATCTTCACATGTTTCCTTTTTATGAACATTTCATGCTACTTAATACCTAGGTCCATTTTTTTTCCTGTAACATTTATTCTACACTACATCACCAAAGTAATTTCATCACATTTTATGGCAAACTCATCCAATCAATTAAGGAAACATTAATTTAAAAATAATTAAGAGAATAAGGGATGTTACAATTAAAGTATTTGAGAGGAATCTAGATAGTTTCCACACGACATCTCGTAATGAAAATTTGATTAATCTTTAACTAGAGGAAGATCACACAATTCAGTTTGTAACTCATTCATATTCAAATCAAAATATCATCATAGTCTAAGAACCCCAATTGGGTTCTACCAATCTAGCTACTCATGTTCATGAATAAAACAACAAGAAGTGTAACAAGGGAAGAAGAATAGAATGGAAACAAAAACATCCTCATTTGTTGAATTTTGGATGACTAGTTTTGATTCCAAACTACTTTCTTGATTATGCTTCTAGTTGCCTCTTGATGCTTCCCAATTTGTTGCTTTAATTCTTGGTTGAATCTCTATGGCTTGTGACCTTTATGAAAAGACAAGGGAATTGAAGTATTATGCTCCAAAGACTAGCAAGGATTGTCACACTCCAAGCTACTCCAAGTGCTTCTCAGTTTTTCTCTCCTTAGACGCTTTCAAGTGATGCCTTTCTCTCCTTATGCCTTCTCATATTTATAGGTAAGGGAGGCACCGCTCTAGGCTTTCACATGATCGTGTGGCAGCCTAGAAAGTGGCATGGCTATATGATAGCGCAAGTGGAGGGCATGGCTATGTTGTAGGTCGTGTTCCATAAGACATCTATCTGTGATGTGATCTTAGCTATTTCTTGGTTAGATATTGTTGCTCTGGCCATGTAGGAAGGTGGATTTGATGTCTTTAGCATATGGAGAGGTGTGTTCTAGAAGATTTAAGGTAGCATGGGCATGTGGTAGGGTGTGTTCTAGAAGACTTCATGTGTGGCCATGCTAAAAGGTGCATTTTAAGGTGATTTGAGCCTTTTGACATTTGGTTTTAGTCAAATTTGCTTCAAAATTGCTTTATACCTGGGAAAAGCTTGGATAACATGAAAACAAGTGAAAACATAGGTAATTATACATAAAACACATAAGATATACTCCAAAAGTAAGTGGAATTTAGTAAATAAATATGTATAAATATGTGCTTATCATAATACCTCACACTTAAGCTTTTTCTTGTCCTCAAGAAAACTTTCATTTAATTCATAAGAAACAATAATAGCTTTTTATAGTTATTGCATACTTCATAGTCTATGTAACTCGATGCTACATGAATCTTAACCAAAATTCTTGGTGTTGCAAGCCCTTCACAAATAACAAAGATAGTTAGATTGAATGCATTTCCTCAACAAGCAATTCATTGTTTAATTAGGAACCACTGCCTCACAGAGATCACTTAATGTCGCTCAAAAGTGTATGTAGTTGAAGTGAAATCTCTCAATAAATTTCATAGTACCATGCTTTCCATACACTTGATTATAAATCTCATCTCCACTACTTGCGAAAATTTGAATATCATGATCAAAGGATCTTGATAGGGTTGTAATGGGGCTTGAGGTAGAGGTAGGTGAAGAATTTTGGTAGAAAAGGGTACGATATGTTGGAAACACATGTGGTCCTAAAGAGATTTCAAGGATTAAATGTAGTAGACACAATTTTCACTAAGCTTTTTAGTTCAGAGAATACCCTTTCCCAAGATAGTACAGAGACTGCTTTGATAATTTTTATCTTGCTTTCTTTTTCCTTTTCTTTCTTTCTTTTCTTCCTTTCTTTTATTTTCTCTTCTATATATATTTTTTCTTTTTGATTTTTATAGTCTTATAGTCCTTCCAATATTCAGTCTTGGATTGAGGGGGTTACGTCCAAATAAAGAGACGGCTTAGCAGACTGTCTTCTGTTGCGGTAACGCATTTTAGTCCAAAGATGAAAATCAAACCCGACAAGTACCAACATATAGGGTGGTAGAGAAAGATAATGTAAGAAGTGGAATATAGGGTGTAAAGGTGTATATAACGAATAATATGTCAAGGCTCAATAATGGTCAACTAAGGAAAACACACAAGGTAGGCTTTTTGGCTATCAGTAGTGTATCCTAAGTTGTCCAAATCATTTATGATATTCAAAAGTTCATGTAATGTTGACAAGTATTATAAAGCAAGTTCTAGAGACATAGTAAGATGAAATGCACCCTTTACAAAAAAAATTTAGAGCATGTTTGTTATGAATGCTCGCTTGGCTCAAATTCTTACATTTATAGTGTGTGGTTCTATAGGGTTCCTAAAATTTCTAATAAAATTGCTAGTCAAGTAATGCATGCATGTCTTCCTATCCATATTATCATTTAAGAGTGTATGCAATGTAGAACATGGTGGAAAATGTGGGAGCATCTAGGTGCCATAAAACTATTTTTCTTTATGAGCTATGAAATGCATTTATTGTCTAGTATGGATTTAAAAGAGTTTGACTTGCAAAATTATAAGTGTGTGTTATATTTTATCCATGTTATAACTTAATATAAAGCAATGGTGAAGAAAATGACAATCACTAGTATGATACCTTTTGGAATGCATATAGGAAAGGACTTATTTCCATTATGAGCAAAGTAAAAATAAAGTAAGGAAAAAAAATAATGTAAACTAACATAAACTATATGAACAAAGAAGAATGTAAACTAATTAAACTAAAAACTACTATAAATTTTTTTTTAATGAAAATTTACTTGAGATCAAATCAAATTGTATTCTAAAATTAGATTGAAATTGAAATTGAAAATTGAATTAGAATATTTATTTGAGAAGAAAACTAAAGTTAAACCAGGATCCACCCCACACTTAAGACAAACACTGTCCTCGATGTACAGTACAGGGGATATCTAAAAAAAAAATAGATAAGTTGGAAAGATACAAAGAAAAAGAAAATAGTAAAAAAAACTAAGGTATGTGAACAAAAATAAAGTTAAAGAGAAGGAAGAAAAAGGGAAGTTTAATTATTGCCCTTATCAGCCAAAGCTAAAGGAGGAAGAGGGCTTCTGAATGGAAGGGCCCTGGGATGTTTCTAGTGAGAGGGTAAAGTTAATTCCCTCTTATCTCGTGTTAACTCATCTGTTATTGTAATGCCCTTATCTAGTATTACAACGTCTCAATGTAAACAGATAAGGTTGGTACATTATTCTTAACCTTAATTATTTATTAATAATGTTTAAGCATTAATACCATCACAATATTATTCAAATTGATTAGGTTTGGGTTCTTTTGCTCATATCAAAACTTATGAGCATAGTGAAAATAAAATGTAATGTATCAGAGATAAATTCATAGAACATTACACATCCTTTCATAAGTATTACAACATTTCATCTATCTAGGAACTGTCAAAAACTTGTCCTAGGATTAAGAGACAACATCTCTATCACTCAAACCCTTACGATACAAAGTACTCTTAATAAAAGAACTTCCTTTAATGCCACTTCCATCTTTATGAAAATTCTAAACATCTGCATCTGATACATATCAGCACACAAATGAGAAAACTAGTTTCTCAGTAGCTTAATAATTCACAATTTAAATCTTATTGACATGTACCACTATGCAAGCACAGAAAATAATATCTTCTACATTCAAATTATTTAAAACATAGTTCCATTCATATATACATGTTAGCAAGCATTTCATGATAAAGTGGGGTGTCAATGTGACAAAGGTGTTCATTCCCATTTCAAATACAACACATTTTCGGAAAGGCATACATATTAACCATTGAACTAGACAATGATTATCTATACAATTCATTCTTAAAACTTACCTTGCTTTAAAGTGTGAAGCACTTTTGGCCACACTTTAAAAATGTGAACACTTGGCCACTTTGGTAAGGATTGTGAACACTTGGTCACAATGTGGACTCTTGGCCACTTTTATGAAAACTTGTGAACACTTGGTCACATTGTAGACTCTTGGCCACTTTTATAAAAATAGTGAACACTTGATCACTTATTTATACACATAGCAAATACAATTTCTCTTATTCTTATCCTTCCAATCTCTTTTGCATTTATCCATTGTAATATGTATTCTAATGCATTCACAATTAGCATAGTGATTGGGCCACCAAGCTTAAAATGATACATTGGTTTCGGCCACCATGAAAAAGTAATAAAACTTAGGATTTTTCATGTCACATTGTCACATTTTTTTCATCCTTTCTATGATTTAAACTTAATGGTACCATGCATTAATTTCTAGGGTACTTTCTCCCACATTCAATTTATGTAACCATTGTCATTAGCAATTTATTCTACTTACTTTCTTGGTTCATGCTACATACTAAATTTAAGGTTACATACCTTTCTCAATTCTTACATTTCAATACTAATGTGGGACTTTATTGTGTACAAAAAGATTAAAAAATTCATTATACCTTAATTTACCATATTTTCTTTCTTTCTCTTAGCCAAAACTGAATTGTAATCTATATTACACAATTTTCACTAAGCAATTTCATACCTTACAAAGGTCACATTCAGATTCAGTAAGCCAACAAGAGCAATGTCATAATTTTAAACCAAATTCTAGCTAGCAACCTTCATTTTGGTGTCTATAACTTAAAACATTTACTAGCCATAAAAGAATACAAAATTTCAGCATGATCTTATGTTAGGGTTTTCCATTATACATACTGAATTTTATCAACAATAGTTCTTTCATGAAAATAACAATATCCACTTTAGCACATCAACAAACATACCGAATTTACCATACAAGCTTAGCCAAAGAGACATTCACATCTTCAAGAATACAGAGAAAAAGATAATGTTCCATGAAAGGTTGAAAGCATGATGACTATATCTTAAATCATGAAACAAAATCATAGAATTTCTAAGCTACCTCACTAATGCAAGAATGATGAAGACGTCTTGGTGTTTCTCTTGTAGGTTATCTTACTTCCTTGCTTCTTCCCCTCTCAGCCAATTAGTTTCTTCTCTTCTCACCGAATGTTTGTGTGTTTTGTTTAATTGTTAAGCTACTCTCCCTCTCACCGTGGTATCTAAATGCTAAGCTGCTTTCCCTTTCACCAAATGCTTTTCTTTATTTCCTTCTAAGCTTGCATTTGTCTAGTCTTAATTGCTATCAATGCCTTTAATCGACCTAGCCACTTCATTCCTTTAATTCAGCCGAAAGGAATAGAATGCTTGGATGCCTCATTAAAATTTCATTTCCTATTATTTCTTGTCATCACCAAATGGATATCTATTTTAAATAAATGTTATGTTGCTTTCCTCAATTTTCATATACATCTATATATTTTTAAGCCAATCTATGTGTTGCTTACTCAGTTAAACCAAAAAGGAAAGAAAGAGGTCAAGCACCTCATTTCATAATCACTTTAACCATGACTGAGCAATTGGAATGAATTTCACATTGAAAATTCCCTCACTCATCTCTCGGCTATATTGGAAAATAAAACAAAAAGGAAGAAAAAGAAGAATGGTAATACCATACGTTTCTCTTTACCTCTTCCACCTCTTCACCAAGTATATATATTTATATACATTTGAATGCTATACTCCCCTTTCACTTCCCAATTGTCATTGTCGTGGATTTATATAGGTTTGACTAAAGTCTAAATTCTCTCACCCATTCTCACTCACTTTTTGCCATTTGGTTAACTAAGGAATACAAGGAAGGAAATTAAGCACCTCACTTATCATGTAAGCACCTCACTTGTCACGTAAGCACCTCACTTTTCATGGCCGAGTATCACTAATTGGAAGCATTAAAATAGAATTGTAATAAGCCACTAGTCACCGAATGGAAGCATTATTTTAGTTAGAATAAGAATTGTAAAATCTCTCTTCACTCACACTTACACTCTCGACCACGACAATTAAAAAGGAACGAATGGAAATTCAAGAGTAAAAGTGTCACACATCTCTTTCCCTTTTCTTTTCTTCTTTGTCGTATGGTTATATGAATTTAAATAAGATCCACATTTTTCTCCTTCTTACTTTCAATTGATTTCATGGTTAAATATGAAGAACAAGAAGTCAATTTCCCTTTTTCTTCCTACATGTCATGGCTCCCTTTTTCTTTCTTTCTTTACCAAATGTCTAAGACAGTGTTTGACTAAGTGTCAAGCTTCTCCTAATGGTTCCCATCGTGCATACTTATATGTTTTTAATTCAACTCTTTCCTTTGGCAATTCAGCTAGATGAAAGGAAGAAAAGAAATAATTAAATCAAGCACCTTACTTGGCTAAATTCCTTTCTCTTTTCTTTCCTCACGCATCAAATTGTCTTCCTTCTTATAAATCCTTGGTGACTTGTAAAGAAACACTCATTCGTCTCTTAAATCGGATAACATAATAAATAAAAGAGACAATCTTCACATGTCTCCTTTTTTATGAGCATTTCATGCTACTTAATACCTAAGTTTATTATTTCCTTTGTAACATCTATTCTAAACACTACATGCCCAAAGCAATTTCATCACATTTATGGCAAAGTCATCCAATTAATTAAGGAAACAATAATTAAGAAAATTCAGGAGAACAAGGGGTGTTACAGTTATAATCATAGGTTGCTTCTTCACATCACCCACATATGAGTAGCTAAAATGCTAAGGTGGTTCCTTTGATTTTAGGACTGGAGGGCCCTTACTTAAAGGTTTCACATCTTGCACCTCTGACCTGTTAATAGCAATAGAATGGTTAGTATTACTGCTAGATCTATTAGCTGTAATGCCCATATCTAGTATTACAAGTCCTTCGATGTAAACAAATAAGTTTGGTACATTACTCTTAACCTTAAATTATGCAATTACAACATCTGAGCATTTATACCATTAAGTATTTTTATTACGGATTAGGTTCGGGTTCTTTTGCTCAGATAACCATACTTTAATGTATAACGAAAATTAAATTTAATACATCATAGTGGAATTTATAAAACTTAATTATAATACAAATAATAAATGTCGATTACATCCATCCGTAAAACATGTCCCTGGATATATGAGGTGCCTGTCCATAAGGAGTCAGGAGACAACAATCCTGTCACTCAAACTCCTCTTACAAAATAATGGGGATGAATAAGTCGTTCACATATCCCTTCCTAGTAATCTCCCCTTTTCTATCTACAACCAAAAATGACAGTCCTAACTATAATCCAAAAACATAAATAGAATCAGGACCCACAATTAAAGGAATACAAAATACTCTTGACAAAAGGGGCTTCCATTTCCCCTGGCACTGCTAAACGTCTGCATTTAATACATATTAGCAAATAAATGAGAAACATAAGTTTCCTAGTAGCTTAACAATTCATTAATGTAAAATGAACTAATATGTACCAGGGTGCAAGCACCAAGAACATTTTTATCTACATTCTAGTTATATAAAACATGGTTTCATCTATGTAACCATTGGCAAGCATCATATGATTATTTAAAATGTCAACGTGATAAAATTAAATATTCTTGTTCAAGTAAAATGTCTTTTCATGGGAGATGTGTTAAAAAAATAATTATTTATACATTTCATTCTTAAAACTTACCTTGCCTTAAGTGTGAAGCACCTTTGGTCACACTTCAGGGGGTTATGGACACTTGGCCACCTTATAAACTAGTGGTGAACACTAGGTCACTGGTGTAGAGCACCTTCGGCCACACCTTAATAGGTTACATGTGTGGAGCACCTTCGACCACACCTCAAGAATTGTGGACACTTGGCTACTTTTATCATGGTGAACACTAGGTTACAACTCGCTAGGTCACTTTGTGGACACTTGGCCACCTTTAGCATTGTGAACACTAGGTCACATGTGTGAAGCACCTTCAGTCACACCTCACTAGGTTACCTTGTGTGGAGCACCTTTGGCCACACCTCAAGGATCGTGTTGCAATTGTCTATTAGTATGCGGTCTTAGATTGGCCATCTATAACCTTTTAAAATTTCTTTCTAACATAAGAACATTAATGGCATAAATAGGAATAAATTGCAATCACCCTTTCTTGAATTCTAATTTTCTCATTTTCCATTGACCTTAGCCATTATAAGACACTTTCTAAGCCATTATCATTTGCTTATGCATTCGGCTACTAGAACTAAAATGGGGATTTGTGTTTGGCCATAATGATAAATTAATAATCCCTAAGGTTTTTTAGGCCACATTGTCAAATTTTCCCACCCTTCTATAATTTACACTTAATGAGGTCATACATTAAATTCTAAGGTACACTCTTCTACATTTAATTTTGTAATCATTGCCATTAGAAATTTATTCTTCTTACTTTCTTGATTTATAGTGCATGTTAATTTAAGGTTACGTACCCTTCTCAATTCTTCCATTTCAATGCTAATGTGGATCTTTGTTAGCCAAGGCCAAATTTTCTATGTCTTAATTTATCATAACTTCTCTCCTTTCCTTAGCCAAACCGAATTGTAGTCTTTCTTAAATAATTTTTCAGCAAGCAAATTCATATCTTGCAAAAAGGCCATTCTCATGTTTAGTATGCCAACAAGAAGAACATTAAAATTCCAAAACTAAATTCTAACTAGAATCCTTCATTTAGGTGTCTATAACTTGACACAAATGTTAACCATCTAAGAATGCAAAATTTCAGCACTATCTCATGCTAGAACATTTCATTATGCATGCTGAATTTTTCTTGAAACCATGATCCTTCCATACAAAAAAATATCCATTTGAACACATCGACAAACACACCAAATTATCATAGAAGCTAGCCAATCTGACATTCATTTCATCAAGAATGTAGAAAGGAGACTAATGCTCTAAAAAATCTTGGCAAATCATAATACATATATTCTAAAACATGGAACAAAAGTCAAAGAACTATTAACCTACCTCAAAGATGAACCAAGATGGAATTGTCTTGACTCTTCCTTTGAACTTTCCCTTATTCCTTGCTTTATCTTTTCTTTGGTCCACTTAGGTCTTTTTTTTTCTCACAAACTTTTGTGTATCATCTAAAACTCACGTTGCTCTCTCTCTCCCTTGCCAAGTGGTATAACCATATGACATCCTATTTCCTCTCCCTCTTGTAATTTGTTACATTGGCTAAAGGAAAATGCTACCTCTCATTCTCACCTTTTATTATTCTTATTTAATAGCCTTGCGTCTGATTTTAGTGTAGCCTATTTCCTTAAAATTTTGTGTTACTTAATCCCTTCACAAGACTTTATTTTCCTTAATACTCATGCTGAACTCTTTCTTTTTCCCCCTTGCCGCATGTGTATCTCTATATTTTTAATTAAAACCCCTTTCTTGTGTGTTACTTAATTCCCTCAATCAGATGCCACTTCCCCTCCTTATTATTTTTATTATTATTAAGTATCACCCATTTACTTGCATTCTTACATTACCCACTCGTCACACTAAAGAAAAGGAGGGAGAGAAGTCACGCAAGCTCATCACTCTCTCACCAAATGTCATGTCGTGTGTGTTTACATGTATGTTAAAAAATGAAATTTCAATTCCATTTCCTTCTTGTCTATTTTCCATTCGATAATGGGATGCTACTTCTCTTTCTTATTTTTTAATCATTATTATTCACTAGACACGTGTACTTTTAATTACAATCCTTATTGCTTGCAAATTTGGCAATCCCACTAGGTTGTGTTGAAGGAAGGAAGGAAGGAAGGAAGGAAGTCGCCAGCTTCACACAAGGTGTACGGTTCACGTAAGACCCTAGAACACTGCACCTTTCTCTCCTCTTCTCAAATTTTCTCTTTCCTTGTGGCATTAGAATGGCATTTTTATATTATGGAATTGTGAGGCTATCTTACTGCATGCACATATATATCTAATTTCACCCCTTGCACGTGAGCTACTCCCTTCACGCAAGACTCATACATGCATATTTATTTCCTCTTCCTTCCTAGTTCATGTGATGCTTAGGTGGTGGCTTTGTTTATTGAAATAAATTCTGCACTCTTGCCTTAGCCACTTTCCTTTGGTATACTTAAATGCTACACACTTCCTCCATTTCCCACTCGTCCTAGCAATGTGGTTATATATATATATATTTAAAAACTCTTATCTTTCTTCCTACTTTCCATTGATTACACGGCTACACTTTCCTAATGGCCCTTGGCGTGCATGTATAGATATATTATATACATATATTATTTTTTAAATGGGTTTTCTCCTTTGGCAATTAGGCTAGGCAAAAGAAAAGGAAAAATAGGAAATTGAATTAAACACCTTAATTTCACATGTCCCTCTTTTATGCTACTTAATATCTTGGCCCATTCCTTCCCTGGTGACATTTATTCTTCCTTACATCCCTAAAAAAATTGCATCACATTTTATGGCAACTTATCTAATTAATTAAGGAAACATAAATTTAAATATAAGCAAGAGAATATGGGGTGTTACATTAGCTACCTGCACGGGGTCAGTAAGAAAGTTCTCATGTAGTTGCTTTTGCAAAGAGTTATTAGGCAATATTTCCTACAAGTGAGAAGTGGTTATATCAAAAGTGATAGTTTCATCTCTTACTCTAAGCATTAAATTTCCCTCAAGAACATCTATAAGAGCCCTAGATGTTACAAGGAAAGGTCTGCCTAGAATCAAGGGTATGCTACTTTCACCTTCCATATCCATTACAATAAAGTCGATGGGAAATATAAACTTGTCAACTCTTACTAGCACATTCTTAATTATACCCCTAGGATGTTTAATAGTTCTATCAACTAATTGTACAGTTATCCTAGCAGGTTTCAGTTCACTCAATCCTAGTCTATTAAACAAGTTAGAAGGCATCAGATAAATTCCATATCTTAAATCAACTAAAGCATCTATAATAGGTAGTTTGTTAATTACACAAGGTATAGAAAAACTCCCTAGATCATGCCTCTTAACAAGTGAAAAGGTGCATTTTGAGGTGCTTTAAGCATTTAGAAACTTGGTTTTGGTCAATTTTTCTTCAAAACTGCTTTATACCTAGGAAAAGCTTAGATAACATGAAAACAAGTGAAAACATAGGTAATTATACAAAAAACACATAAGATATACTCCTAAAGTAAGTGGAATTTAGCAAATAAATATGTATAAATATGTGCTTATCATTATACAAGACATATACCTATAAATATGTGAGAGTTGTCAACTAGGGTAAGGAGACCACAGCCTTGTCACTTATACCCTTTTTTAGAATCCTACTAGTGGATATCTATCTCACATACCCTAATACATATATGACCTCATTTTGTACACCAAAAATCCTCCTCCTGATCCTTCCAAAAATAACCATAAGGAATTAGGGTATTGGGCATGTCAAAATTTTACTATACAGACTCTAATATAACTCATAGCTCTTTAATGACTAGGAAATCCAAGTACAACCATCCACAACACCCCCACGAGGGTCACTGCCTACCTCTTTGATAGATCATCCCCCATCACCAAGAACCTAAGGGTTCCTACACACCTCTCTAGAAGTTCCTCCCATGTATATACGAGATTACTTTTTTTCATAGATTATCTCTTAAAACACTATTCATAAGTCTATAGACTAAGGTGATTCAGCTCATACTATGGTTATGTCTAACTATAAGTATGTGACTCCTTTAATTGGTCATAGGGGAGTTCACTAACTTAAAATTAATAACCATCACGATGTTTTCAAAACCATTCAATTCAACTACGGAATGTCCAATGGCTATCCCGTACTGATAATTAATCACTCAACATGAGCCTATCTACCATTAGTCATACATTAGGAATACTTTCTCATTTCTCTTGTATATCTTATGCTCATTCCTTTTCAATTCTCATATCATTCTTGCTCTTTCTGGTCACTTTCGAAGGTCTGATATTTGTGCCTATTTATAGGTGATCCAAAAATTAGAACTTTTATCTTGCTTCCTGACCATTCAGTTCAAAATGATAATTTCTCTAGCTATATGCCAAATTACCACTTTTCCCCTAAACCATTGGTGGGAGATTTCAAAATTTTAGTAGCTACAGTAACTCTTCTAGCTAAAATTACAATTTTCTATCTAGAGTATTGAAAGCCTATATAACTTCCTCCAATAAACCCTTTTCCTTTCATGTAAGTCCCCACTCTTTTCTTTTCGATTTAGTCCCTTACTATAATGCAACTACATGTAATCTAATGCAACAAACACAAGCATTTAACTTAAAAGAAAAACTAGAAAACATCTCTCATAAATAGAAGGAGCGAATGTTACACCTGTCTTCTTGGACTACATGCAATCTAATCCACCAAGTGTATTGGACTAACCCACTTACTGTCAAAGATTGGGTAAATCATTCTAGCATTAAGCAGCTTGAGGATTTCTTTCTTAACCACTTCCATCATTGGTGGATTTAATCTTCTTTAAGCTTCCTTCTTGTTTTTTACATCCTCCTCCATAAGGAACCTGTGCATATAAGTGGATGAGTTTATACCTTTGATTTCAGCAATAGTCCATTGATCTTATAGCCTCTTTGAATTGTTTTAACACCTTGAAAATTTTTTCTTCTTCTTGGTGAGATAGTTTGCTAGAAATAATCACACGAAAATTCTCTCCTTCTTTAAGGTAGGCATACTTCAGGTGTTCTGGTAAGGGCTTTAGCTTTAGTTTTGGTAACTGCATAATCAAAGAGAGGATTTAGTATATGAGGGTTAATTAATAAACATAATTGAATTCAAATTTGTTCTTAGAAATTTCTAGCTCCTGCACTATTTCTGTGATTTTAGAATCTTCTCCATAAACAACTTTAAGTTGTTTAAGGTTAGCTGGATCAATGTTTCTACTCAAGACAGTATATAATTTTTCTGGATGTTAAACTTTTAACAATTCTTGGATTAGAGGCTCAATGATCTCGATTTGGTATGCTAAATGATTCTCATGATATTTCATAGCATCATACATGTTGAACTTAATAACTTGCCCATCAAACTCCATTGTTAAGGCTCTTTCATGTACATATATTTTTTTCTTTTTGTGCTGAGGAATGGTCTCAAGTAGTATATCTAACTATTTTTCTAAATTTTCATTCTCCATGTCAAGAATGTAGAAATCTATTGGAAATACCAAGTCATTTACTTGTACCAATACATCTTCCAATACCCCTTTAGGGTATACCATAGATCTGTTTACCAATTGTATCACAACTCTTGTCTTCTTCATCTCTCTAGCATTAAAGGTTGTGTAAATTGACAATGGAATCACATTAATAGAAGCTCCTAAGTCACACATCGCCTTTCTGACTCCTACATTTCCTATCTTCCAAGAAATAGCAAACATGCCTTAGTCCTTACATTTTTTAAGAAGTTTCTTTTGAAGAACAACAAATATATTCTCTCCCATATTCACTTTCTCATTTCCCAATAATTTCTTGTAACACTTGTTCATATGTAACCCTAGAATCTAGCTTTTAATAAATTTACCTATGTTGGTGCAATAAATTCAATAAAGTCTTTGCAAGCTAAATGGAAGTGGTCAAAGAATAAATTGAAAAGCTGAAAGATTGTTGTAATACCCCACTTCTAAAGGTACAATACACACTAGTCCCATAGAGACGGTAAACTACTACATATCTTTTCTTGTCTACCCGAGTTCAATTTTTAAATTAATACCCAAAATTCTTAATTAATTCAATTTTAGGTTAAGGTAACACTCGAGATTCTCACTCGTAGATATATATAAATATGCATAGGAATGGAGATATGTAAAGCTAATATATACGTATATACATTTCTATTTACATCATATACACATATGTACATGGTTCTCAAAATATTAAGTACGAGCTTGGGAGAAAGATGTTGTCATTCCCTAAGACCACCCAAACCCATTATCAAATACATGTTCCTATGATAGAAGTTTAGTAGCTTATACACATATTTCAAGTAGGTTTCACCCTCTATTTACTATACATACATAAAAGTTACCTAGGGCCTTCTTACACAGGCTAGGGATGGTGGAACATCAAAAAGTTTAGTTATCTCTTTCATCACTCTAACCCACTGAGGATGGTGGTACATCTACAATATAAATCCTAATTTCAACAATTCTTATATAATAACCTATTATGGATTATTTTGATTTCCACCTCAATGGTAACTGAATGCCTAACACAACACCATCAATGGTACTAGCTATGAAAAACATAAAAAAAAACTCTTGCATTCACATTTATTTCAAATCATAAACACAATATCACAGGATAATATGCAACTACTATGCTATGCTATGTCATGTTAAATATATCATATAGATTGAATTACGAGACATATTCATGCTTTACATTATCAAAACACAGTAATATAGACATTTCATACTATAAATAATGGAAATAACTCCTGTTAAGAATGCTGCTAAAGGTGCTACCTTGGATGACTTGGATGGCATGGATGCCACGGATACCACCATTCCCTTGCACTTGATGACACTAAAGATGACTTAGGGTACAAGGCACCACAAGGAGGCTCACGGGAAGACTTGAAGGAGTCCAGCCAAGCAACCCATGCACGTGTGAGAGAGTTAGTTACTAGAGGTAAGATTTATAACGTACAATATTGAGTGAAAGGCAGAAAGGAAGCGTGCGCATCACAACATGGGGGCACACAGGCTGTGTCATGCTTTGCTTACTAAGGACATCACACCAATAACATCTCACATTTTCATTAGCTTTATGTATTTCGTAGTAAGGGTTGTATAGGCAAGCTTTTGAGTTGTATTTTGTTTAACAGAATTAAAGTTATCCCTACTCAAAAGTGGATGTTCTTGTTATTTTTCTTCCTTATCGAGCTTAATCCAGAATCGTATCATTCAACATTCCTTTCTTCTTCATTTTACTTTGATTGAATTTCATAGAATTGTATCATTGGTGCTTTCATTGAGAGGGTCGTGATGGTAGATGGAACTCGCAACCAGGAGCTTCATGCTAATGTTCAAGAACTGTACTACATTGTACAGATGAATCAAGAACGTGTAGGTTCTTGGCATAAGAGGATGAAGATAGATTAACAGAGATGGATAAGCGACTGGAGAGTGTGGAAAACTTGCTATGTGAGTTAACTGCACACATTAGAGACAAATCAATAGCAGCTCCTAATCCAGTAGTTCAAACTAACCAAGCTTCTTCATCATCATCTTATGCTCGGGTAAGAGAAACTTATACAGAAACCCCAAGAATTTTTCTTGGTTGTAACATAAAGGTAGAGATTCCACATTGTGATAGCAAGGAGGTAGAGGATTGGATATTCAAGATTGAAGAATTCTTCGAGTTGTACTCCACACCAATAGAGCAGCATATGTAAATTACTTCTCTACACTTGGAAGGTCCAGCCTACTCATGGTACAAATGGACAGTCCAAAATGGAGGCATGAGAACGTGGGAAGAATTTCTCAGAGCCATAAGAGTTAAGTTTAGGAGGTCGTTGTATGAAGATTGTAACATCCGCTCCTAATATGATTAAGAGATATTTGTTAATTGCAAATTAAATGCTTGTGTACGTTGCATTAGTTACATATAGTGCATTGGTGTAGGAACTTAGTTGAAAGATATGAACGTTAAGCTAAAAGTGTGACTAGGGACCTAATTGAAAAGAGAAATTTCAACCAAGCAAAAGTGATAAAATGACTCAATAACCAAAATGTAATTACCTAAACTACCCTTAAACCCTAACTAAACCCTAAAAACCCTCATAACACTCAAACTTCAGCAAACTTTGAGAAAGAAGGAAAAGGGTGAGTAAAGAGAGAAAAGGTGACTTAGGGCAAGAGAGAAGAGCATTTTTCTTGCAAGAAGGCCGGATTTAAGGATAGGAAAGTGTTCTACAACTAAGAAGGCATCATTTAAACATCATATACACGTCTAACTCCCAAAAAATCCAAGGTAGCAGCAAAACCTAAACCCCACTTTCATGAAATGTTTGTTCTTAACTGAAAATGATGTTTATGAATGTTTTAAGTTGTATTAGGGTTTAAAACCTGCATTCTCTATGTTTTCAAAGTCGATTGGGTATTGCTTGCTGAATAAATGTGTTTGTATGCTTGTAAATGATGTTTGAAAATAGAGTTTTACTTAGAGTGCGAAAATGGGGTTTAATCTTTTTGTTAAGTGAAATGTAATGGAAATATGGGCTGTTTATTGATGTTAAAAGATGCTTAGATGATAGCAATGAGTTCATAAATCTTTGGCATGAGTTGTAACTATGTTTTGGGAATAAAAATATGGGTATATAAGATGTATTTATGCAGTACAGAGCACGAGCAACCAACTGCCGGACCCTAGAAGTCGATTGCCATTTTCTTCATCACCCAAAACATATCAACTGACTGCCAGACCTTATAGTCGACTGTCAGGCTCACATTGAGCTACCATTCAACTAGCTTCTCTCAAGTTTGGTTTTCCATTTTAGACAGAGAGCTAGCAGCCATCTGCCAACGCAAAATAAAAGAAAATGGATTCTATGCCTTGAATTTGATGGAGAATTATCCCAAAATCCTGCCCAAACACAACATTGAATCTTAGGATGTAATTGTAACATGTAACATTCAAGTTATGACTTACACGGACATGATAGTCCTTGTAAGAATTATATTGTACATGGCAATCCTTGTGATAGAGAAAGAAAAATAAAGGAATCCATGGAAAAGAAAAGGAGGGGAGTATTCCTAGGATATGTATTAGGATAGATAGGCTCATGATTGAGTGGCCAATGGTTGCTATAGGACAGCCTTAGGAGTTCCACAGTTTTACCATGAACTAGGATGGTTAAACATCCACTTAAATTTAGATAGTTTTTGAAAATGCCATGATAGTTGTGAACTCTAAGTTAGTGTAATTTCCAAGGCCATTAAAGTCGACATGTACTTAGAGTTAGGCATAACCATGGTGTGAGCCAAATCATCCTAGCATATGCCTTAGTGAATAGCATACCAGGATATGATCCCATAAGTTAAATAAGTAGTCCCTATGGGGTAGTAAGGGAGGTAATTGTTGCTGTATATGGAATGATCTGTGGTAAGGGCAATGACCACTATTATAGGAACTCCCTACAGGGTAGGAAGGGAAGTAAATTCCCACTATATATGGAATGATCTATGGTAAGGGCAGTAACCACACAGTACTTGGATCCATTAGGGGATGCTCCAGATAGTACAAAAATGTATGATGGCTGAATAGTCACAAAGTTATGTATATGGGTATTAAGTGGTACGTAGAGGTAGTCGTTGGGTGGCACTCTCAATAACTCTCATTATATGATTAATTCCTATTTATGTTTTTGAAATAAATATGTTGGTATTACCATATGAAATGTATAAGATGAAAGTTTTATGATAAAGCATGATATTGAGATGAAATCCCATGATGATTTAAGTTCACATCTTTCAAAGCACATGCATACATTTAAGCACAATCTATGAAAGCATGATTCATGCATTGCATCCTGATAGTACATGTAATGTTTTGAATTTTGAGTTGAGAATGTAGAGTATTTCTATATAATTATGACTGTACAAGTTAATAGATTTTAAAACTGATTTACTTGCTACTGAGATTCAATCCTCACATGAATGCTGGCGTGTATCAGATGTGTAGGTGCTGGCTGGAGATAGAGGTAACCTGAGGAGAGGTACCCTTTATGGGTATTTTAAGAAAGTTATTCAGGATAGTATAGGCTTTTAATTTATTAGGCTAGTCTTCATGATTTTTGAGGAAGTGCTAGCATAGTTTATAACATGTATAGCCTATATTGATTTAGATGTATATGGATTAGCCAGGATTTATGAATAGACATGTTGGTGGGACTATAAGTGATAAGGATGTTATCTCCATGCCCTAATAGTTATTCTATGTTAATTATGGAAGTATTTACGCATGATAATTGTACACATAGCTAGAGTAACTTATATATCACGTTACCTTATTCCGCTTCGAGATTGAGTGTAAAACTGAGAGTAGAGAGCCAACCCAAACCACACTCAAATAAGTAACTTATAAAAAGTTTTAAATTTACTCGGGTAGATGTAACTGTAACGCACTACTATTATAATATACATATTATATATGTTAAACAATCAAAAGGAACCATAGGATAAGGGGGTGTTACGGGTGTTGCAAAGATCTTAAGGCAGCACTCAAGGAAATGAAGCAAACAAGGATTATGGATTACTATTAAGTAGCTTTCGAGCTACTATCTACTCAGGTCACTGGGTTGCTAGAACCATAGCTAATCAGTTTTTCATCACTGGTTTGGATGAATACTTAAAGTGTGTGCTACAACTAGCTTAACCAATGTCCTACCACCATGCTATCTCACTGGCCAAGCTCCATAAGTAGAAGCAACTAAAGTTGAAAGCTACATTTAAACCAGTAAGCAAGCTATGAATCCCTAGCTACTCTAAACCATTTGGTAATACATCATATATTGTACCCAATGTGACTCCTAGAAGTGGATGGAGTGGGGGAAGTAAGGGAGGAAGTGTAGCTTCCCAGACTTCTATCAATGGACCAGAGAGGAATTCATCGCAAAACACTACTATTAGTCAGAATACCAATTTCAAATGGTTGACTGCAGCTAAGATTAAGGCATGAAGGGAGAAAGGCTTATGTTACTACAATGATGAGAAATATTCTCTAACTCACAGATGTAAACCAAGTTTTTGCTTGATGGTAGGACAAAAAGAGTTAAAGGAATTATAGAGACCACCAGATGTGGGAGAAGTAACGAAGGGAGAAATAACTGAAGAGGGAGAGGCTGTAGTGAATCCTGAGATTAGTTTCAATGCCTTGGAATGCCAATTTCATCCCAGTACTCTGTAGATTTAAGGAGCAAACAAAGGAAGAAAGGTGAATGTCTTGATTGACAGTGGTAGCACACATAACTTCATCAAGAAGGAGGTGGCTAAACTAATGCGGTTACCTATCAAGCCTATTGTTGCTTTCAAAGTACAAATTGGTAATGAGACTTATCTTCACTGCCAAGAAACGTGTAAGAATGTTAAGGTGGAATTGTAGGGGTACACAATAGTGGTGAACCTTTTTCTTTTAGAGATCAAGGTGACAAACATTGTTTTAGAAGTTTAGTGGATGGCTGAATTAGGGGAAATTATGATTAACCATAAGAAGCTCACTCTGAGCTATATGAAAGATGAGAAACCCACCAAGTTGCAAGGAGAGAAATTGCTAATAAAGCGACCCTTGAAGGAAAGGGATGTGAGCAAGCTAGTAGAGTATCATCATCTGATTTTCATGTTCTCTATGCACAAGAAATTAAAGGAAGACCAGACTGAACAAATGGCTGTCCAAATAAGGAGAGTATTATTGGAGTTTGAGGATGTATTTAGAGAACCTAAGGGATTGCCACCCACCAGGGATATTGACCAACACACTATCCTACCACCTGAGGCCAAACTTGTATTAGTAAGACCTTATAGGTATCCACATTTCTAGAAAAATGAAATTAAAATGCTAATGGAAGAGATGAAACAAAGTGGGGTAATACATGACAGTTAGAGTTGTTTTTACTCTCCAGTGTTTCTAGTTAAGAAGTAGGATGGTATATGGCGCTAATACATGATAGTTAGAGTTAGAAATGCAATGACAGTCGAGGAAAAATTCCCTATTCCCGCCATTGATGAAATTTTGGATGAACTTCATGGAGCAACATACTTCTCTAAGCTGGATTTGAGAGTAAGCTATCATCAGATAAGAATGAGAAAGGATGACATACATAAGACAGCTTTCAAAACACATGTGGGACACTATGAATTTAAGGTGATGCCCTTCGACTTGACCAATGCTCTAGCAACCTTTTAAGCTACCATGAACAAGGTTTTCCAACCTTTCCTGAGAAGGTTTGTTGTTGTATTTTTCAATGACATCTTGGTATATAGCAAAAATTTGAGGGATCATGTTAAGCATCTAACCACTATGTTACAAGTATTAAGGAAGCACATACTCTTTGCTAAGCAATCAAATTACAGTTTCTGTCAAAGTCAGGTGGAATAATTGGGACAAGTTATTTGATTGCTTAGCAAAGAGTATGTGCTTCATGGAGCAGCAAGTTGCTAACCTTTCCTGAGAAGGTTTGTTGCTATATTTTTTGATGACATCTTGATATACAATAAGGAGTTGAGGGATCATGTTGAGCATCTAACCACGGTGTTATAAGTATTGAGGAAGCACATACTCTTTGCCAAGCAATCAAAGTGCATTATCTATCAAACTCAGGTGGAATACTTAGGACATGTTATCAACTGGGATGGAGTACAAGTGGATTGCAGAAACATAGAGGCTATATTGGAATAGCCCTCACCAACAACCATCAAGTAGCTAACCTTTCTTGATAAGGTTTGTTGTTGTATTTTTCAATGACATCTTGGTATACAGCAAGGAGTTGAGAGATCATGTTGAGCATCTAACCATTGTGTTACAAGTATTAAGGAAGCACACACTCTTTGCCAAGCAATCAAAGTGCAGTTTCTATCAAACTCAGATGGAATACTTGTGACATATTGTTAGTCGGGATGGTGTGTAGGTGGATTGCAAAAAGATAGAGGCTATATTGGAATAGCCTTCACCAATAACCATTAATCAGCTGCACAAATTTTTGGGGCTAACTAGATATTACAAAAAGTTTATGGATGAATATGCTAGCATTACTCACCCTATGACAGAGCTGTTAAAAAAGAACCAATTCAAGTGGCACCAGCAAGCTCAAGTGGCATTTGAAACCCTCAAACAGAGAATGACTAGCACACCAGCATTAGCCTTGCCTAACTTTTAGCTTCCTTTTAAGGTATAAATAGATGCTTCCAGATTAGGGATTAGGGCTGTGTTGAGCTAGCAAGGACATCCCCTCGCCTACTTTAGCACAAAGTTAAGTGGGAGAATAGGCAGTGCCTCTACATATGTTCGAGAGTTATATGCCATCACCCAAGTGTAATGAAGTGGAACCACTACTTACTAGGAAGGAAGTTCATTATTAAAACTAATCACAGGAGCCTTAAAGAATTTATGCAGCAGGTGATCCAAATGCCTGAGCAATAGTTCTATCTGACCAAGCTCCTCGAGTTTCAGTATGAGATTTTGTATAGGCCAGGGAAAACTATTAAGGTTGCAGATGCCTTGTCCAGGAAGGATGAATTATGTAGCACTGCTCAACTTTTGCCTCTAACATCCATTTTGTAGCATGAGATTTTTTAGAAAATCAAACAAGCTAATAATGGAAATGAGGAGTTACAACAACTGTATACAAAGTGTGTCAAAGGTGAGCTTCCAAATCAGTACTCCATTACTGATGGGATGATGTTTTCTGAAGGGAGATTAATGGTTCCCAAAGATGTTGACTTGCAACAACCGATATTACAAGTCTTTCATAATAGTCCAGGGGCTGGTCGTGAAGGCAATATGAAGACTTATAAGGCCATTGCAGAAATCTTTTATTGGCCTAACCTGAAAGATGTTCTTACCTATAATGTAAATGGCTGCCTGACTTGCCAACATATCAAGTACCCTACGAACAAGAAAAGTGGACAATTGCAACCCCTACCCCTTCCTGTAAATCCTTGGCACCAAGTTACCATGGACTTTATAGTTGCACTACCAAAATCAACTAGAAACACAACTATCATGGTGGTAGTTGACAGATTCACCAAAGCAAGGCATTTTGGAGCCCTTAAACTAGGCTTTACAGCTTCAAAGGTAGCAATAAAATTCATTGAAATCACAATCAAACTCCATAGGTTCCCTTCCAACATCATTACTGATAGGGATTCCATATCTCAACCAATTTTGGAAAAAACTTATGCACTTTAGTGAAACCAAGCTTCATCACATCACAGCTTATCATTCTGAAACAAATAACCAGACTAAGGTCTTGAATAGATGTCTGGAGTAGTACTTGCACTTTCACTCACAACAATCCTAAGTTATGGATTGAATATTTTTCATCAACTGAATTCTGGTATAACAACTCCTACCACTCTTCAATTGGAAAGACTCCATATCAAGCACTGTATGGTTTTTCTCCTCAGTAATTCCAAGGCATGGTCCTACTTCCTCCAGAGTAGTTTCCATTAATGAACTCTTGGAAAAAAGGGAGTTGTTGCAAGATCAACTTAAGCAGCATTAGCAGAAAGTATAGTAACTTATGAAGAAAGTGGCTGATAAAAGCCAAATAGAAAGGATCTTTTCGGTTGGTGACTAGGTTCTGATTAATATTCATTCATACAAGAAGCAGTCTGAAACTCATAGACTACATTATAAGTTAGCCAAGAGGTATTATAGACCCTACCAGGTCCAAGAAGGTACAATTACCAAGGTACAATTAGTCAAGTGGCTTACCAAGTACAATTATCACCTGACAACAAGGTACATCTAGTGTTCCATGTGTCTCTACTCAAACCATATCTGGAATAACCTCCTTCCACAATTCAACCTTAGATAGACTTGGAAGAGAATAACAAACTTCTTCCTTTCGCTATCAGCAAAAGTGTGGATGGTTCCACTTTGATCCTGGTAGAATGGTTAGGAAATCCACAAGAGGAAGTTTTGTGGGAGAGCTAGGATGTGATGAAGAGTATGTTTCCTAACATCAACCTTAAGGACAAGGTTATTTTCCATAAGGGAAGTAATGTTACGAATGCTGCTAAAGGTGCTACGTTGGATGACTTGTGTAATATCCGCTCTTAATATGATTAAGAGATGATTGTTAGTTGTTAATTTAAGTTTAATGCTTGTGTATGTTGCATTAATTGTATATAGTTGCATTAGTATAGGGCCTTAGTTGAAAGGAAAGAGAGCTAAGTTAAGAGGGGGTTGAGGACTAAATCGAAAAGGAAAAGGTTAGTCAAGCTAAAGTCACAAATGGCCCAGGTACTAGATTGCAATTAGCTAGAGTTAATAATTTAAAAACCCTATACCCTAAAACACATTTCCAAGCTTCAACATTTTTAGAGAAAGAAGGAGAAGGATGAGTAGAGAGAGAAAGTGTTGAGCTAGAGCAAAGGCAGAAGGGATTTGCTAGAAGAAGAATGAACTGAGGCTAGGGATTAGTCATATAGCAAGGGAAGGACCATTTTAACACATTGTACATGCACATTCTTCAGGAAAATCATGGTAGAAACTCAACCTAAACCCTATTTTCTGAAATGTTCAGCTTTTTGCTAGAAAATGTGATTTATGAATTATTTGAGTTAAGTTTAGGGTTTAACCTACATCCTCTATGTTTTTAACTGCTATTGGGTGATGCTTGCTAAATAGTTATGCTCATTTATGCTTGTCATTGATTATGAAAGTAGGCTTATGCCCTAAGTGCAAAAATGTGGTTTGATCTTAGTTTGCAGTGTTGTTAAGTTGAGTTTTGGGTCTTTTATAAAGGCTATGAGATGTCTAAGTATTGGCATTGAGTTTATGGCTTCAGAAATCGGTTTGAAAACATGTTTTTGGAATAAAAATTTTGCTGTAGTAGTGAGTTTTAGAGTAGATAGAACACCAGCAGTAGACTACCAGCCTCTGGAAGTCAACTGTCAGCCTCTGGAAGTCAACTGTCGTGTTCTTCGTCTACCCAGAAACTAGTTTTGAATGCTAGTAATCGACTGCCAAACCCTAGAAGTCGATTTTCGTGTTCTTTATTTTCCATAAAACATGTTTGACGGCTAGCAGCCAACTGCCCCACTTTAACAGTCAACTCTCTGGCCTATTTTTCACTTGCAGTCGATTGCCAAAGCCTTTAGCAGCCGACTGGTAGCCCTCGACCAAGACAGAATAAGAAGGATAGTAAGCTAGCAGCCGACTATAAAATCCACTCCTAATACGATCAAGAAATGTTTGTTAATTGCAAATTAAATGCTTGTGTATGTTGCATTAGTTGCATGTAGTGGCATTAGTGCAGGGACTTACTTGCAAGAAATGAAAGTTAAGCTAAAAGTGTGACTAAGGACCTAATTGAAAAGGGAAATTTTAGCCAAGCAAAAGTTGTAAAATGACTCAAGGACCAAAAAGCAATTACATAAACCACTCTTAAACCCTAGTTAAACTCTAAACACCCTAATAACACTCAAAATTCAGCACACTTAGAGAGAGAAAGAGAAGGGCGAGTAAAGAGAGAGAGGGTAACTTAAGGCAAGAGAAAAGAGCATTTGGCTTGAAGAAAGGTTGGATTTAAGGGTAAGGAAGTGGTCCACAACTAGGAAGGCGTCATTTAAACAGCATATACACATCCAACTCCTAGAAAATGCAAGGTAGTAGCAAAACCTAAACCCCACTTTCATAGAATGTTTGCTCTTAACTGAAAATTATTTTTATGAATGTTTTAAGTTGTATTGGGGTTTAAAACCTACATTCTCTATATTTTAGATGTCTATTGGGTATTGCTTATTGAATGAATGTGCTTGTATGCTTGTAAATGATGTCTGAAAATGAAGTTTTTCCTTGAGTAAGAAAATGGGGTTTAATCTTTGTGTTGGATGAAATGTAATGGAAATGTGGGCTATTTATTAATTTTAAATGATGCCTAGATAATAGCACTAAGTTCATAAATCTTTGGCATGAGTTGTAACTATGTTTTGGGACTAAAAATATAGGTATATCAAATGTTTTTATGCAGTATAGAGCACTAGCAGCTGACTACCAGACCCTAAAAGTCAATTGTCATGTTCTTTGTCACCCAAAAAATGCACCAGAACGTATTAGCCGACTGCCAAACCTTACATTGAGCTACTAGTCAATTGCCAGACGTGTACCAGTCGATTGGCTACTCTCAGGTTTGGTTTCCCATTTTAGATAGAGATCTAGCAGCTAGTTGCCAGCTTAAAATAAAAGAAAATAGACTATATGCCTTGATTTTGATAGAGAATTAGCCCAAAACCCCACCCAAACACAAGATTGAATCTTGGGATGTAATGGTAACATGTAACATTCAAGTTATGACTTACATGGACATGATGGTCCCTGTAAGAATCACATTGTACATGGCGATCCTTGTGATAGAGAAAGAAAAAGAAAGGAATTTATGGAAAAGAAAAGGAGGGGAGTATTCCTAGGGTATGTTTTAGGATAGATAGGCTCATGATTGTAACCAATGGTTGGTATGGGATGGCCTTAGGAGTTTCATGGTTGTACCATGAATTAGAATGGTTAAACATTCACTTAAATTTAGATAGTTTTGAAAATGTTGTGCTGGTTGCGAACTCTAAATTAGTGTAATTTTTAAGGCCATTAAAGTAGACACATACTTAGAGTTAGGTATAACAATGGCGTGAGCTGAATCATCCTAGCGTATACCTTAGTGAATAGCATACTGGGATATGATCCCATAAGTTAAATATGTAGTCCCCTATAGGGTAGAAAGGGAGGTAATTCCCGCTATATATGGAATGATCTGTGGTAAGGGCAGTGACCACTATCATAGGTAGTCCCTATGGGGTAGGAAGGGAGTAAATTCCCACTGTATATGGAACAAACTGCGGTAAGGATAGTGACCACACAGTACTTGGATCCACTGGGGGATGCTCTAGATAGTACAAAATGTATAGTGGCTAAAAAGTCACAAAGTTATGTATATGGGTATGAAGTGGTACGTTGAGGTAGTCGTTGTGCGGCACTCCCGATGACTCTCATTATATGTTTGATTCCTGTTCATATTTTGAAATAAATATGTTGGTGTTACCATATATAAAAGGTATGAGATGAAAGTTTTATGATAAAGCATGATATTGATATGACATTCCATGATGATTTGAGTTCACATCTTCCAAAGCACATGCATACATCTAAGCATAATCCATGAACGCATAATTTATGCATTACATCCCAATAGTAAATGTTACGTTTTAAATGTTGAAATGAGAAAGAAAAGTATTTTCGTATAATTACAGTGGTACAAGTCAGCAGATTTTAACATTGGTTTGCTTGCTATTGAGATTCAATTCTCACATGAATGCTGGCGTGTATTAGATGTGTAGGTACTGGCAGTAGATGGAAGTAACCTGAAGAGAGGTACCCTTCATGGTTATTTTGAGAAAGTTATTCAAGATATTATAGGATTTTAATTTATTGGGCTAGCCTTCATGATTTTTGAGGAAGTACTAGCATAGTTTATCTCATGTAAAGCCTATATTGATTTAGATGTATATGGATTAGCTAGGATTTATGAATAGACATGTTGATGGGACCATGAGTGACAAGGATGTTGTCTCCATGCCCCAATAGTTATTCAATGTTAATTATGGAAGTATTTACACAAGATTCTTGTACATATAGCTAGAGTAACTTATGTATCACGTTACCTTATTCTACTGTGAGATTGAGTGTAAACCCGAGAGTAGAGACCTAACCCTAAACTGCACCAAAATAATTAACTTGTAAAAAGTTCTAAATTTACTTGGGTAGATGTAATTGTAACACCCTACTATTATAATATACATATTATATCTTTTGAAGAGCTAAAATGAACCATAGGCTAAGGGGGTGTTACAGGCATTACACCAACTACTAGCATAGGGCTAGTCGTCTCCCAGCCATCTGTCTCAGATAATGAGCTCAGTGACCATTTTGAGAGGTAAATAACCCAAAATCTCACTCAAACTAAGGATCTAAACCTGGGCTATAGTGGGTAACATGCAAGATGTGAAGTCACGTGTCACTAGTGATAGGCACATAATTATACTTTTTTATTTCATAAATTTTACTCAATTTAATAGCATATTTATGTGTTTTATGTATAATTACCCATATTTCCACCTTATTTTCATGTTATCCAAGCTTTGATTAGGTATAAAGTAGTTTTAAAGCAAAATGGACCAAAACCAAGTGTCTAAAGGCTCAAACCACCTCAAAATGCATCTTGTAGCAAGGCCAAGTATGAAGTCTTCTAGAACACACCCTACTACACGACCATGCTACCTTAGATTTTCTAGAACATGCCCTTACACACCTCAAAGACATCTTGTGCACCTCCTTACATGGCCATAACAACCATTTCCAATCAAAAGAAGGCCGAAAATGTACAAAGGAGGCTTAACTTTTATAACACAGCCAACCACACGGTTGCGCTCCTTCACTTGGCCACCACACGACCATGCCATTTTCTAGGCACCCACACGACTGTGTAGGAGCCGAATGCCATTGCCTATAAATAGGAGGAGGCGCACAAGTTCAAGAGGCATTTAAGAAGATGTTTAAAAGGTGTTCAAGGGAGGAAAATCAAGAGCACTTGGAATAGCTTGGAACGTGATAATCCTTGCTAGTCTTTGAAGCTTAATACTTCAATTCTCTTGTCTCTTCACAAAGGTACAAGCCATGGAGATTCATCAAGAATTGAAGGAAGAGATTGGGAAGCATCAAGAGGCAAGTAGGAGCATAATCAAGGAGGAGTTCAGAGTCAAGGCTATTCATCCAAAAATCAACCGATAAGGGTGTTTCTGTCTCTATTTTGTTATTCTTCCTTTATTATATTTCTTGTTGTTTTATTCATGAACATGAGTACCTAGATTGTTAGAACCCATTTGGGGTTCTTAAACTATGTTGATATTTTGAGTTTTTACATGGTTGAATTATAAATTAGATTGTGTGATCTTTCTCTAGTTAATGACTAATTCAGTTTTCATTATGAGATGTCATAGGGAAAACTATTTAGATTCCTCTCAAAAACTCTAACCAATGATGTTTGGAATTGGAAAACTAACTAGAGAGAACATTCAATCTTCGCTCGGACTTAGAGGTTGATGATTGCTGGATTAAGAGGAATTCTTAATAGTGGTGAATTAGAGCATTACTGTTGATCTATGAATTGACCATTAGGAAGAACCAGCCAACAAAAAGTTATAGGTTTTAAAAATCCATAGAAACCAACCAGAAATCTGGATTTATTATAGAATTCACCCACATGTGGCACAATCAATTTAATAATTGATTATCCTTTGTTTGCATAGCATCTAGTTTAAGACCCCCATGGGTTCGCTTCTCTGGAACTTGATATTTCCTTATCTTAAAAATACTTCCCTCACTTTCTCTTCATAGCCAATTAGTAGTAACTAGATTTAGTTTAGATAAACCCTTATTTGTCTTAGGCTAAATAACAAAAAACAACTAGTAACTCTAGGCTTTCCCGTTCTTATAGAATATGACCTTGGTACTCACCATTGCACTAGGCTACACTGACAGGTACACTACCTTAAGGTGTGGCTACATATAGATCCGTGATAGCACATCAAGTTTTTGGTGCTATTACTTTTGTGAGAAAACTAGAGTGAAATTCGAAATTCTTACTTTAGCCATTTTATTGTGTTTTGTTAGTTAGTTTTTGTAATTCAATTTTTTGTTTCTTAAAATTTTTTTAAAAAAATTATCAATTATATTGATCTCTAATAGTTTATGACAAGAAGTTCTGACCCTGCTCCTTGGGAACCTTTATCTGAACTTGAATGATATCTCAATAGTTTGAGGTCTCGTTCACATCCTATTGAGGAAAAGCCAGGTCAAACTCCTATTTATACTCAGCAAAAGATGGCCAACAATAATAACAATAATGGTAACCAAACAATGTATGATTTTGCTAGACCTCTATTAGAAGGGACACAAACATGCATTAGTTAGCCTACCATAGCGGCTAACAATTTTGAAATCAAGCCAAACATAATCCAAATGGTGCAACAAACAATATAATTTGGAGGTTTGCCAGTGAGGACCCCAATTCTCATATCGCCAATTTTTTGGAAATATGTGATACGTTTAAGATAAATGGAACCACGTATGATGCCATTAGGCTAAGGTTGTTTCCATTTTCCTTAAGGGATAGGGCAAAAAGATAGTTACAATCCCTCCCCCCAAATTCTATCACCACCTGGGATGAGTTGGCAGAAAATTTTTTATACAAGTACTTCCATCCTGCTAAGACTGCATAAATATGAAATAATATTTCTTCTTTTGTGCAGATGTATGATGAGAGTATCTACGATGCATGGGAGAGGTACAAGGATCTACTAAGATGTTTTCCACACCATGGACAGCCCGTATGGATACAGGTACAGACATTTTACAGTGGACTGAACCCAGCCACTAGGCAAATGATAGATGCAGTAATAGGGGGAGCTCTTAACAATAAAATCCCAGAACAGGCACAAAATTTAATAGAAGAGATGGCCATAAACAACTACCAATGGCAATCCTCTAGAGAAAGATTAGTACAGCAAGGAGTGGCCTATCAAGCAGACACCACGTTGCTTTTGGCAGATCAATTAGAGCTCCTGACCAAGAAAATAGACTAACTCCAGATGCCAATACAAGCAGAACAACTAAGCTGTGAATTTTGTGGTCGTCCAGACTATAGTTCAAATTGCAATACTGGTAGTATGTTTACAAATCCTTCAACCTCTTATTCATCTAACTATGGGTCTGTTGAAGTAGAACAGGTAGATTACTTGAGGACTGCCCCAAGACAATAGAACAACCTATATAGCAATACATACAACCCCGAAAGGAGGAACCATCCAAACTTTGGATGGAAAAACAACAATAATCAAGTACCACCAGGATTTCAAAAGTTGCACCAGCAGCAACCTCAACAAAATCCTTTAAACCAATTCTCTCAAGAATAACAAAAGAAACCCAACCTTGAGGAACGGTTGATTAAATTCATATCCGCTTTAGAAGACAGACATCAATAGGCAGATAGAGATCTTAGAAATCAAAGGGCCTCAATCCAAAATTTGAAAAACCAAGTAGGCCAAATGTCTAAGATGTTAATTGAAAGGGAGCTAGGCACACTCTCGAGCACCACTGAATCTAATCCTAGGGATCAATGCAAAGCTATCACTTTGAGGTCAGGCAAGGAATTAATTACGCCTTTACCCTTGCCTAAGGATAGTGAAAAGATGCCAACTGAACAAATCAATAAAGAAATTGAAATGGCAAAAGAAGAACTAGTACTTGGTGAAAAGCACAAAAACTCGATGGTAGAACACCAGCCATTCATTCCATATCTTGCCAAATTAAAGTAAGAAAAGATTGATCAATAGTTCGGTAAGTTTCTAGACCTATTCAAACAACTAACAATCAATCTACCTTTTGTTGAAGCCATTTCATAGATGCCTCATTATGTAAAGTTCTTAAAGGAGATTTTAAGCAACAAAAGGAAATTGAAAGATCTTGGGTTAGTAACCTTAAAGGAGGAATGCTCAGCCATTTTACAAAAAAAGTTGCCTATAAAGAAACATGATACAGGAAGCTTTACCGTGCCCTGTGTAATTGGTGAACTCTTGATCAAGGATGCCTTGGTCTATTTAAGAGCTAACATCAACTTAATGCCAACCAGCTTGTTTGATAAACTTGGGCTAAGTGAACCAAAACCCACTAGGATGAGCATACTATTGGCAAATAGAACAGTCAAGTATCCTTAGGGTATAGTGGAAGATGTATTTGTGAGAGTCGATAAATTCATCTTTCATGTTGATAATCACATAATTATACATATTTAATTGCCAAATTCCATTTATTTTGGGAGTATATTTTATGTGTTTTATGTATAATTTCCCATGTTTTCACTTATTTTCATGTTATCAAAGCTATTCCTACGTATAAAGCAGTTTTGAAGAGAAATGGACCAAAACCAATTGTCTAAAGGCTCAAATCACCTCAAAATGTACCTTTTAGCATGGGCACACATGGATTCTTCTAGAACACACCCTACCACACGCCCATGCTACCTTAAAACTTCTAGAACACACCTCTCTACATGCCAAAGATGTCCTATACACCTCTTTACATAGACAAAGCAATAATCTCCAACCATGAAATGGCCAAAATATCATCATAGATGGATTTCTTCTAGAACATAGCCTCCAACACAGCCATGCCCTTCATTTAGGCTTCCACACGGCCATGCCACTTTCTATGCTACCACACGGCCGTGTGAAAGCCTACATAGGCGCCTCCCTTGCTTATAAATAGGAGAAGGCACAAGGAGAGAAAGGTATCACTTGAAGGTGTTCAAAGAGAGGGAAATCAAGTGCACTTAAAGTAACTTAGAGTGTGACAATCCTTGCTAGTCTTTGGAGCATAATTCTTCAATCCCCTTGCCTCTTCACAAAGGTCACAAGATGTAGAGAGTCAATCAAGAGTTGAAGGAAGAGATTGGGAAGCATTAAGAGGAAACTAGAAGCATAGTGAAGAAAGGAGTTCAGAATCTAAACTAATCATCCAAAACTCGATAGATGAGGATGTTTTTGTTTCCATTTTTTTCTTCTTCCCTTGTTATAATTCTTGTTATTTTATTCATAAACATGAGTAGCTAGATTGGTAGAACCCAATTAGGGTTCTTAGACTATGTTGATATTTTGATTTAAATATGATTGAGTTATAAATTGAATTGTGCGATCTTCCTCTAGTTAAAGATTAGTTAAGTTTTCATTATGAGACGTCGTAATGAAACTATCTAGATTCCTCTTAAATACTCTAACCAATGATGTTTGGAATTAGAAAAATAACTAGAGAGAACAGTTGATCTTTGCTCGAACTAAGAGGTTGACGACTGCTGGACTAGGAGAAACTCCTAATAAGCACTAATACTGATCTAAACTTGACCTTGGACACGAATAACCAATGGAAGGTATAGGTTTTATAAATCCATTGAAACCAACCAAAAATCTGGATTTGTTATACACAGGTAGCATAATCAACTTCATAACTCATTATCCTATATTTACATATCATCTAGTCTAAAGCCCAATGGGTTTGCTTTTCTAGAAACTTGATAACTCTCCATCTTAACACTTGCCTTACTTTCTCTCTATAGCTAACTAGTGATAATTAGATTTAGTTAATTAAAATATCCATCATTATTCTTCCTAGGATAGAAAACAATGATTAAGTAGTAACTCTGGGCTTTCCTGTTCTCATGGGATATAACCTTGATACTCACCATTGCACTAGGCTACGTTGACAGGTGCACTGCCTTAAGGTATGGCTACATATAGATCATTAGTAGCACATCACCTACAAACTTCGTGGTGATGGATATAACAGGTGAAAGCAACATACCATTGATCTTAGTAAGACCATTCCTTGCAACATCTAGAGCTCTTATAGATGTTTGCGATGGAAGGTTCAACTCAGAGTAGGGGATGAAACAGTCACCTTCAACCTAGCCAACTCCATTCGACAATCCATAAACCATGATGATACTATATACTTAGTGGATGTCCTTGATGATGAAATAGAAGCATATTTATAGGAATTCCTATTGAGTAACTCTTCTTAAAAGACTCCACTAGAAGATGATGGTCTGACAAACAAACTGATATTGAAAAAATTGATAAGTTTATTAGATACAGAGCACAGAAACCCTGTCCTAGTTGAACCAAATGAAACTAAAGACCATATCATTTCTATAGATAGGCTAGAAGAAAAAGAGGTAACAATTTCAATTGAGGACCCTCTATCCTTAGAATTAAAATAGTTACCTAAACATTTACATTATACCTACTTAGACAAGGAAAAGAAGCTGCTAGTAATTATAGTAGCAAATTTAACTCTTGAAGAGAGGGAAATGGCCCTAACCTCTCTCAGGAAGCACCCCTAAGCTTTTGCATATAAAATCTCAGATATCCCAGGGATAAACCCTAGCTACTGCTCTCACAAGATTTTAATGAAAGATAGCTATAAGCTGGTGGTATATCCAAAGAGACGTTTGAACCCTAATATATAGGAGGTAGTAAATAAGGAGGTGATTAAGCTTCTAGATGCAAGTTTGATCTACCCCATTTTTGATAGCTTTTGGGTTAGTCCTGTACAAGTAGTGACAAAGAAAGGAGGTACTACGGTAATAAAGAATGGGAAGGATGAGCTTATACCGACAAGGTTGATAATAGGTTATCGGGTTTGTATAGACTACCGCAGATTGAATGATGCAACCTAAAAAGACCATTTTCCCCTTCCATTCATTGATCAGATGCTTAAGAGATTAACATGTCACATGTTTTATTGTTTCCTCAATGGTTTTTTAGGATATTTTCAAATACCTATTACTCTTGAGGATCAAGAGAAGATTACCTTTACCTGCCTCTATGGAACATTTGCTTATAGGAGAATGCCCTTTGGACTGTGTAATGCACCTGCCACTTTTCAAAGGTATATGATGGCAATCTTCGATGACATGATTGAGGATTCGATGGAAGTGTTCATGGATGATTTTTCTATTTTCGACAATTCCTTCATACATTGACTAAATAATTTAGAACGAATTCTGGCTCGATGTGTAAACACGAATTTGGTTCTAAACTGGGAAAAATGCATTTGATAAATAATTTAGTTCATGTGTGACACTAACGACTATGTGGTTAGAGCTATTCTAGGCCAAAGAATTGAAAAGAAGTTCTAACCCATCTACTACGCTAGCAAGACATTGACTGACTCCCAAAAGAATTACACTACTACTAAAAAGGAACTACTTGCGGTGGTATATGCATTTGATAAATTTTAAAGCTACTTGGTATTATCAAAGACCATGGTCTAATAGATCATTTAGTTATGAGGTACTTATTTTTTGAAAAATAATGCTAAACCTAGATTAATCAGGTGGATATTATTGTTGCAAGAGTTTGATATAGAGGTCAAAGACAAGAAGGGAGAAAAAAACTTAGCTATAGACCATTTAGCAAGACTAGAGAACCTGAACCTCAAGGCTCTAGACGAAAAGGCTATAAATGATAATTTTCCAGAAGAGCACCTAGAGGTAATGCAGGTATACAAGCCACAAGGGACCAACGATTATGCTAACTATTTGGTCACTAGAGTCTTACCATTGTCACAAGGGACCAACAGGAGGATATCAAGTAGATAACCATACTGCTAGGAAGGTACTAGAAGTAGGATTTTATTGGCCAACTATATTCTAGGACACACAAAAGTATGTCCAAGTTTGTGATGCATGTCCAAGGTCAGGTAACATCTCTGCCTGAAAATGAAATGCCCCAAACAAGCATACATGTCACAAAAATATTTGATGTATGGGGTATAGATTTCATGGGACCTTTCCCCTTTTCATATGGTAGTAGATATATTTTAGTAGCTATTGAATACTTCTTAAAGTGGCTGGAAGCCCAGGCTTTCCCCAACAATGATGCTAGAGCAGTAATTAGGTTCCTAAAAAGACTATTTGCTAGGTTTGGCACACCTAGGGCACTAATCATTGATAGAGGAACCTACTTCTATAACTACCAAGTAGAGACAATACTCAAACGCTATGGAGTAACCCATAGATTTGCTACACCCTATCACCCACAAAGTAGTGGGCAAGTTGAAGTAACTAATAGGGGGTTAAAAAGAATCTTAGAGAAAACTGTGGCAATAAATAGAAAAGACTAGGCAACTAAGTTAGATGATGCATTATGGGCTTTTAGGACCACCTATAGAACATCCACTGGATTCACACCATATAGACTTGTGTATGGAAAATCCTGCCATTTACTTGTTGAACTAGAACATAAGGCATTATGAGCCCTTAAGAAATGTAACTTAGATGTTGTTTCTTCAGGAAAAGAAAGACTATGGCAGCTTAATGAGTTGGAGGAATGACGACACCAAGAATATGCAAATTCCTCTATCTACAAAGCTCGAACAAAGAAATGGCATGACGAAAGAAAATGTGAGTCCAAGAGTTTTCAAGTGGGAGACAAGGTACTTCTGTACAACTCACGTCTCTCTTACTTTCTAGGTAAACTAAAGAGCTAATGGTCAGGACCCTTTGCAGTCAAATAAGTATTTCCCTATGGTGCCATTGAAATCCATAACCCTGATCAAGGAAATTTTAATGTAAATGGGCATCGTCTCAAGCATTACCATGGAGACCCACTAAAGGACCAGGTAATATTTCTCCATGACCTAGTAATTAAATGAGTTTAGTTATTGGGCTCATAAAAAAAAAATAAAACAAAAATATATATTTTATTATTTAGTTTAATAGTTAATAAAAATTTTCCCAACTTACTTGGATAAATAAAGAGAGAGTATAGCCAAATAGTCCAGATAAAAGGGGGAACTTCTAGGAATAAAATTTAAAGCTATCATGATAAGCCATCTCAAATTCAAAGTTGTCTTATTCTTAAGTCTTCAAAAAAATTGTATGAAAGGCCTTTGAATTAATTTTTAAAAATTTAATGTTGCAAAATTATAAGTTCTTTTAAATCTTTCAAGGGTTATCCTTAAAATTATCCAAATTATCTTGAGAATAAAATCCTTAGGATCTTAAAGAGAATGATCACTTTTAAATTCAAAAAGAGTTAAAAGAAATATATATATATATCATTTTAAATGGCTTATCTAAAATTTAAGAGTTTGTCCATCCCCTCTTTCACGCGTGAAGCTCTCCTACTAGAAAAGGAATTCCCTTGCCTATTATAAGAAGCTCTAAGTCGTGCAACCCTACACAAAGTAAGTTCCAAATCTCCCTTATTCTCTTGTGAAGTCTCGACCTCCCTAGCTCTCTCTTTCTCACGCCTAGTCTTCATTCCAAGTATGTTTTCTTCCTTAATTCTCCTTTCTCTTTTTATGAATATTCAATAAAAGTTATTTTCACATACATGAATTCTTTCAAGATTCATAATTTTTTTTATTTATTTTCATAGTCACATTTATTCTTTCAAGTTTATGATGCATTCTTATAACTTTCAAGTATCATTCTTTAATAATTTCTTTTTCAAGATTCATGCTTTTTTGATCTTTTATGTGCATACAATTACCGTATCATCAATAGTTTTCAAGATTCATCCTTTTATGAGCATAAAGATAAAATTTTATCATAGAAAATATAGGATCCTAAAGAAACATTGGTTATTTAAGAAAATCTTGTTATGGTTCCTTTTAGGCATCATATAGAGTAGAAACTATAGAATCGTATATCTTTCTTTCACATTAATTCATTTTATTTTTCTATGATTTCTATGGTTTCTTGATGGAATCTTGAATCTTTATTACTATTGATGGCCGTGTATTATTATTATTTTTTTGTTCATAAGGAGTTTGAAGAACCATTCATTTTAAATCTTGAAAAAAGAAACCCCATTCTTGAAAATTAAAGAATTGTATTCTTGTTTTTGTTCTTAATTCTTTGGTAAAATAAATCATCATCATGCAAGAACTAAACAAGATTTTTTTTTCTTTTCATGTATGCATCAAGAATCTTTCTTACTTACCATAGTTTTTTTAATCAAGAAATTTTAATAAAACATAAGGATAAAGTTACATTTATACTCAGAGATTGATAAAATTGCTCTTTAGATTTGATTCTTTCATAACTAACTTATATCAATCCAATACCATGTCGAGTTCCTTATCCTATAGTGTTGCATCAAGGTAAAGAGGGACCCTGAAGTTGACCTTTGGATTTGCCACACATTGCTAACATTTCACAAAGATAAGCAAGAAGAAAAATACCAAGATTTTTGCTTCAAACTCATGGGAGCCAGACGTTGCACCGTCTCAGCTGGCTTAACTGTAAAACTTACCATTCTCTTAGACATACCCCATATGCAAGGTTCTTCAACATTAAAGAACCTACATATAGGGAAATGACATTGGAATTCTGTAGTACCTTCTCCTTGAAGAACTATATCACCGAGTGGAATAAGCTGGACACCATTGTATTCCGATTAAGAGGCACGGACATTTACATGTCCATACCATACTTCGGGTGGCACCTAGGCCTATGGACTACGAAAGAACTAAATGGAGGTACATATAGAGGATGTCTTTTACACTCTGACAGTTACTTTCCACACTATGTGGAATCATATAACCACTAGACTTAGTCGATTCACCCCTAGCAGAGCTAAAGCCATGAACCTCCCAAATAGTCTAAGGTAGTTTCATTCCATTCTAGCTCAACTCTTACAGGACGCGTAGAGAAATTTGACGAAGTAACTCCGACAGACTTATTCATCCTATGGGCAATGCACTAGCACCAACAAGTAGATCTTGGGTATGTTTTAGCAACCCAAATCTCCACTTTTATTGAAGATGTGAGGCAAAATATGATATGCTTTGGTCCCTACATCACTCAACTAGCCCAAAAAGTCAAAGTGTTACATGAGCATATCCACGATCTAAATTTAACAGGATATACACTGTCTATGTATCTAGCATGGCATTAATTAGTAACATTTTCCCTATACCTTCATTATAGGTGTCCAGGAGTTCTCCCTATTTTTGGTAACTCTGAGGACAGTGTTTGTCTTAAGTGTGGGGTGACTCCTTGTATTTTCTTTTTAGTTTTATTTTTTTTAGTTTTAGTTTACTTTGTTTTTGCTTTACTTTGTTATTACTTTGTTCATCGCATTTCACATTTCAAATAAGTGTATCACAATAAAGTGCTACCCAAGGTGCATTCCAAAGTATATCATAGTAGTGATTATCATTTTCTTCGGCATTACTTTATAATTAATTTATAACATGGATAAAATATAACGCGCACTTACATCTTGCAAGTCAAACACTTGTTTTCAATCCATATTAGACAATAAATGCATTTAATAGCTCATATAGAAAAATAGTTCTATCTCACCTAGATGCTCCCACATCTTACACCATGTTCTACATTGCATACACTCTTAGCTGATAATATGGATAAGAAGACATGCATGCATTATTTGAATGGCAATTTTATTGAAAATTTTAGGAACCTATAAAACCATACCCTATAAATGTGAGGATTTTAGCCAAGAGAGCATTAATTACAAACATGCTCTAAATTTTTCTTTTAGAGGGTGCCCTTCATTTTACTATGCTATTAGAAGTTACTTTGTAATACTTGTCAAAACTATATGAATTCTTGAATATCATACATGATTTGGGCAACTTAGGTTACACCACAGATGACCAAAAAGCCTACCTTATGTGTTCCCTTAGTTGACCATCATTAAGCCTTGACATGTTCTTCATTATATACACCTTTACACCCTATTTTCCACTTCTTTTTACATTATCTTTCTTTGCTATCCTATATGTTGGAATTTATATGGTCCACTCTTCGCATTTGGATTAAAAATGCAGCACCTCAATAGATGATAGATCACTGAGTTTTCTATTTAGAGATACATCCCTTTAAGGATATTTGTAACACCCCCATTAGCTTATGGTTCCTTTTAAGTGTTTAAAGGTATAATGTATATAATTATCATAATAATGGTGTGTTACTATCACTTCTACCTGAGTAAATTTAAACTTTTTACCGAGTTGATTAATTAAGTTCCATTTGGGTTGGTCTCTACTCTCGGGTTCTCTCAACATCGCAGCGAAATAAATATATATATGTATATAGAATAACCTTGGATTAACTATACATAGACATGCAGTTTAATTAAATATAATTAGCTAACTATTGGGAATAGAGACAACAATCCTGCCACTCATAACCCATCAATTTGTCTATTCATCAATCCAACCTAATTCATATATAGATAAGTTAGAATAGGCTATACAAATAGTCCTACACTAGCCTTTCTCAAAATATCATGAAGGCTAGCTTAATTCTACCATGTACTTAAGCTATCCAATATTAAATAGTTTGTATGCCCAGATTGGACACTTCTTCATACTTTACCTTCACCTCCTGTCGAAGGGGACTTGCACATCTGATACATGCCAACACTATCGAGAGAAATGAATCTCAATAGCAATCAACCTGTTATGAAATTCATTGACTTGTACCATCGTGCTCACACAAAAAAACTCTACATTCTTTTATAAAACATATCACATGCTAATGGGATGCATGTAGCATTTAATCATGTTGTGTACTTGTACATATGCATATTCATCAAAACATATCATCTTTAAAACATGGGAAGTGCATTCATCATCATTCTCATCATAAAACATTTCTTATAAAACACATGTGTGATAGTAAACATGCCATCATTTCACTTTCATAACATATAAGCAGTACATAAAACACCCTAAGACTAATCGGGAGAGTCGCCCAGTAACAACTCCACGCACCACTATCTATATGAATAAGCGCATGTCTATTTAGCCATGCCTTAACTATTGTACATTCTGAGGCATCCCTCAGTGGATCCAAGTACTGTAATGGTCCTTGCCCCTTTTTGGCAGATCATTCCTAACCAGCGGGATTCCTTCCTTTCGTCCCAAATGGGGCTGGTATAACTCTCATGGGATTATCGTCAACTCTACTCAGATCTTTTCCTCTCCACTTTTGGCAGATCATAATACTATGGAATCACCATCATTCCTTTGAGGTGGATCATACTCCCAGTATGCTATTCTTTACATATACTCTAGGGTGAATCGGCCTATGCCCATGGTTATGCTTAACTCTAAGTATGTGTTTCTCATATGGCCCTTGGGAGATGACACTAACTTAAAGTTTGCAACCAGCACGGTGTTTTCAAAATCATCTAAGTTCAAGTGGATGTTTAACCATCCTAATTTATGGCATAACCATGGAATGCCCAACGACCATCCCATATTGACAATCGGTTACTTGATCATGAGCCTATCTACCCTAAGGCATACACTAAGAATACTTTCCTCTTTCCCTTTTTATATTTTCTGCTCTCTCTTTGTTTTACTATCACAAGGGTCTCGTCACCCAAAACTCTTAGTTTCCTTACTTACCTATGTTGTGAGCCCTTAATTAAGTTAGTATGTAGAATTACCAAGCTTAATTATCATTAAAAATCTCCTTTTGCAAGCTAGAGGGCTGCCAGTCGACTGTTGAAAGGCTAGCAGTTGGCTGGTGGCTCTCGGTATTCCTCAAGTGCCAAACAGCAAGCTAGCAGTCAGCTACATTATTATCAGAGCATGACGTCAACTGCTAAGATGGCCAGTCAACTGCTGCTTAGTGCAAACTCAGACCTAATAGTTGACTATTATGAATTTGGCAGTCAGCTGCTAAGGCTCTGTCTCACTTCTAGGTTTCCAAGAGCATGAAAGTTGATTGCTTAGTACAGACCTAGGCCCAACAGTCGATTGCTAGGAATCTGGCAGTCGGCTGTTAAGCCTCTGTCTACACTTCTAGGTTTTTCAAGAACACGACAGTCGACTTCCCCTACTTAGCAGTCAGTTGCTATGCTTCGTTGCAATCTAGAAAACATAATTTTGATAATACCTAGTCCAGGATGCACTCCATTTTCAATTCTAAACACATGAGCTTAATTTCCATACAACAAACTTTACTTCTCATAAAACATTTCTCATCCATTAGCTCAAACATGGTACATTCAAGGAAAACTTGTCATACCTCTAGATGAACACAACCCAGCCCTTCCAATCCATTACTAGCACATATATGAGTATACATTTAGCAACATAACATCCCATAGAAATAGAAAAGCATATAGAATGTAGGTTTAACCCCAATCTCAGTTTAAACAGTTAAAAATTCATATTTTGCAGCAATAGTAAACCTTTCAGAAAATAAAGGGGTTTAATATGGATTACTACCTTGATTCCTTGCAAATGCGTGTGTTTTATGTGTTAGAAATGATCCTGCCTTGCTACAAAACTAAGTTCTAGCTTCAATCCGCCCTTTACTTCAGCAAAACTCCCTTCTTGTGCCCTAACTCACCCCTTTCTCTCTTTAGCGCCCTCCTGTTTCTCTCTCTAGAAATGATGACAGTGGGAAGTGCATAGAAGGTTTAGGGCTACAACTAAGGTTTAAGGGATTCTAGGGAATTGTTGTTTGGTCCTTAAGCTATTTTGCACTCTTAAACTCCCTCATCTTTTCCCTTTTCAATTGAGTCCCTAACCATCTCTTGCTAAATCTCTATTTATTTCCTTTCAATTTAGTCCCTAGGCTAATGCAACTATATGCACTAATGTAACATACACAAGCATTTAACATCAAATTAACAATTATCAAACATCTCTTTAATCATAATTGAAGTAGATATTACAATATTAGAATGCAAGACTTCCATGAACAAAAAGTTGGAGAACAGGAAAAGAAAATAAAAAGAAAGAAAAGAAAAAGAAAAAGAAGGCAAAAGAAGAAAAAATATATAAGAAGTCTTCGTACTCTTTGGGGAAATGGTACTCTTTGAACTAAAAACTTAGTGAAGAACTATGTATACTGCATTCAATCCTGGGAACTTCATTGAATTACATGAGTATTCACATAAGTTTCCAACATATCTGTTACCCTTCTTCCTTTCCAGATTCTTCTCTTACCTCTACCTTAAGCCCCATTACAACCTTATTAAGACCCTTTGATAATGATATTGAAGTTTTCACAAGTAGTGGAGATGAGATTTATAAGCAAGCATATGGAAAGCATGGCGCTATGAAATTGCTTAAGAGACTTCACTTCACCTATATACACTTCTGAGCGACATTGAGTGATCTCTGTGAGGCAGTGGTTCCTAATCAAACAATGAATTACTAATTGAGGAAATGCATTCAATCTAACAGCCGTGTGAGAGCCTAAATAGACGCTGCCATTGCCTATAAATAGGAGGAGGCGCACAAGTTCAAGAGGCATTCAAGAAGATGTTCAAAAGGCGTTCAAGGGAGGAAAACCAAAGGTACAAGACATAGAGATTCATCAAGAATTGAATGAAGAGATTGGGAAGCAATAAGAGGCAAGTAGGAGCATAATCAAGGAGGAGTTCAGAGTCAAGGCTATTCATCCAAAACTCGACCGATGAGGGTGTTTCTGTCTCTATTTTATTCTTCTACTTTTATTATATTTCTTGTTTTATTCATGAACATGAGTAGCTATATTGGTAAAACCCATTTGGGGTTCTCAAACTATGTTGATATTTTAATTTTCTACATGGTTGAATTATAAATTAGATTGTGTGATCTTCCTATAGTTAAAGACTAATTCAGTTTTTATTATGTGAAGTCATAGGAAAAACTATTTAGATTCCTCTCAAAAACTCTAACCGATGATGTTTGGAATTGAAAAACTAACTAGAGAGAACAGTCGATCTTCGCTCGGACTTAGAGGTTGACGATTACTAGATTAGGAGGAATTCCTAATAGTGGGGAATTAGAGCATTACTGCTAATCTATGACTTGACCATTAGGAAGAACCAGCTAATAGAAAGTTATAGGTTTTAAAAATCCATCGAAACCAACTGAAAATCTAGATTTATTATAGAATTCACCCACAAGTAGCACAATTAATTTAATAATTCATTATCCTTTGTTTGCATATCATCTAGTTTAGGACCCCAATGGGTTTGCTTCTCTGGAACTTGATATTTCCTTATCTTAAAAACACTTGCCTCACTTTCTCTTCGTAGCCAATTAGTAGTAATTAGATTTAGTTTAGATACACCCATATTTGTCTTAGGCTAAATAACAATGACTAAGTAATAACTCTGGGCTTTCCTGTTCCTATGGAATACAACCTTGGTACTCACTATTGCGCTAGGCTACACTAACAGGTACATTGCCTTAAGGTATAACAACATATATATCCATGGTAGCACATCAACTAGGATGAGAGGATCCCTGTGATAGTGAAATAGAGAGAGTGGAGAATAGAAGAAAGTAAGGAGTGAAGTATTTTAAGCATATGCATTAGTGGTAGATAGGCTTATGATCGAGTGACTGATTGTCGGTATGGGACAACCGTTGGGAATTCCAAGGCTGTGTCAAGGATTGGGATAGTTGACATCCACTTAATCATAGATGATTTTGAAAACACGATATGGTTGCAAACTTTAAGTTAGTGTCATCTTCCAAAGGCATTTAAGAAACACGTACTTAGAGTTAGGAAGAACCATGGACATGAGCTAAATCACCCTAGTTCATATGTTAGAGAATAGCGTACTAGGCGTATGATCCATCAGAAAGGGATAGTAATTTTATAGCCCATAATCTGTATAAGCAGAGTGGATGAGACTTGTCCAGAGTTAGATAGTGATCCCATGAGTTGACATACTACCTCCACAAGGGACGAAAGGGATATTCTCCCACTTGTCAAGAGTGATCTGTCAGAGTTGACAAGGACCATATAGAGAGTTATGCTAGTCTCACAAGGGATGAAAGGGATATCAACCCGCTAGTCAAGGGATGATCTGTAGAGAGGACAGTAACCATTAAAAGGGTATTGAGATTTAGTTGGGGGGATGCCTCAGATAGTGCCAGTGGCAGAATTGTCACATATGATGTCAAGTGAACTCATGCATGAATGTAGTTGTACGTGGAGCCATTCGTTGGGTGGTTCTCCCAGTAACTCATGATATTTTTGTTCCTCCTGCTCATATGTTATATGAAAATGTATGTTTGTTACCCCATTAATGGTTTCAGATGTAAGATATGTTGAAAATGATGATGAATGCATATCCTATATTGAAAAGATTATATGTTTCAAATGTACATGCATAAACATGAGCACATGACATGAATATATGCTACATGCACTACATCCTAATAATATGTACTATGTTTTTATAATGAGAAAGAATGTAGAGGTTTTTCATATAAGTATGGTGGTACAGGTTAGTAGATTTCAAAACAGGTTGTATTGCTACTGAGATTAATTTCTCACATAAGTGCTAGTGTGTAACAGATGTGTAAGTCCCTAGCTAAAGGTGAAGGTAACTTGGAGAGGGGTACCCTCTATAGGGTATATGGAGTTACTTGTTTTGGATAGCATAGGCATATATTCATTGTTTACTAGCCTTTATGATTTTTTAGAGAGGTTAGTATAGATGATCTCTTATATAGCCTATCTTAACTTGAATGTATATAGACTAACTATCAATTATTGGTAGGCATCGTAAAGGGGTTATAAGTGGCAGGGATGTTGCCGCCATACCCCAATAGCTATTTTAATGTTGACTAACGAGTAATTATGCATGTTTTTGTATAGCTATTTAGAGTTAATTATGTACATGTATATGATCTAGTATTTCGCTGTAATTTTCAAGTGAGAACCCAAGTATAAAACCTAACCAAATGGCACTCAATTAATCAACTTGGTAAAAGTTAAAATTTAATAAGGTAGAAGTAATAGTAACACACCATTACTATGATGTTTTCATATTATACCTTTTTGATTAACATAAAAGGAACCATAGGCTAAGGGAGTGTTATAGGTGTTACAACTTTGATGACAAGTTTGCCATGATACCACCATTCCCTTGCACTTGGATGACACTAAAGATGACTTAGGGCCCAAGGCATTGCAAGGAGACACACGGAAAGACTTGAAGGAGTCCAGCCAAGTAAGCCATGCACTTGTAAGAGAGTTAGTTACCAGAAGGAAAACTTATAATGTGCGATATTGAGCGAAGGGTGGAAGGGAAGCACACGCATCATGCTGCTAGCGTGGAGGCACATGAGTTGTGTCATACTTTGCTTGCTAGGGAAATCACACCAACAAAATTTCACATTTTCATCAACTTTATGTATTTCGTAGCAAGGGTTGTATAGGCAAGCTTTGAGTTGTATTTTGTTTAACAAAATTAGAGTTATCCCTACTCGAAAGTGGATGTTCTTGTTGTTTTTCTTCCTTATCGAGCTTAATCTAGAATTGTATCATTCAGCATTCCTCTCTTCTCCATTTTACTTTGATTGAATTTCATAGAATTGTATCACTCCCATGTACATAACTTTCAATTAGATGGCTCTCATGGCCAATCACAAAAAATTTCCACATGGCTTTCCATGGACATTCATAAAATAATTTCCATAAAAAAATCATCCAACAAACATTGTATGAGCTCTTTCTTCTATATAAGTTAGCTAGCTTTTACTTCTAGGGTGTCCCTTAGCCATTTTTTGTGAAAAACCATACTACCAAATGGAGATCATTATGCCTCTCTGTGGGTCACAGATCATTTCCACTCACTAAATTATTGCACCTCTCAATGGGTTACAGATCATATCCAGCCACACTATGCCGAAGCAGGCCAATGTTTCCTTCATTCAATACTCTCTAATATATATCCTAGTCTGACAAGTTTCCTGATCATGATTGATTTAACTCTAAGTAGGTCACTCTATAGCCATTCAAGGACTAACTCAGGGTTAACCATCCACACATTATTTTCTAATAACTCTTTAAAGAGTTAAGTGTCTATTTTAATTTAAAAAACATGGAATTTTTAGTAATCATCTTATACCAACCAATGGTCCTTCAATCTGAAATTTATCTTGGCTAGACCATATAATAAAAGTATTTACATTCAATCTTTCTAGTTATTTCCCTTCAAAATTTGTCCATATTACTTTTCAAATACCATATCAAAACTTTGAAATGATTCCCTAGCCTTTACATGATGTTTGGAAAAGAAAAGAGGCATGAAAACATCCAATTAACAAAGCATTTTGAACGATACTATGCAACTTGCCTCGGTAAACTAGCTACTTAGTCGTGGCAAAGTTGCCAGAGATAGTTAGCTGTCATGAAAATTCATCTTGGTTGTGGCAAAGTCTCCATAACTTCACAATTTTTAGGAAAAATCTACATAAAATCAGAGTTTAAACCATTTTTGGCCTAAAAACTCTTCATGGAAATTTTAGAAATTTGTTTATGACCACTTTTGGACTCTTTTCTTTTTCTAAAACATCACCATACAACAAGAATCAAGTTTTCATAGGCTAGGAATCAAAATTCATCTCAAAAGCATGTTATATGGATAAAATTGGTTAACCCACTATTTCAATCATATTGTCAAGCATAGGATAGCCTAAAAAAGGCTCCACAAGTATATATCCAGAAAGTAAATCCATGAATGCAAATTTAACTCCATTCAAACAAAGATTTCCATAAAAAAAAAAGAACATGGGTTCTTGCATCTAATGTTTCTTTATTATACTATTGCATGCTTGTATAGTAGGTTTAAGGATTAGTGTGCTGTTTATGCTAGAGAAATGGGGAAATATGGGATTTGAGGGTGATTGAGCTAAGATGCATACCATTTTCTAAGTAAGAAACATTCTAAAGGTTAGGGGGACTAAGATTTAGTAATCAGAAATGAAAATGGGCTATTACATGGAATATACATGGATGAAAATATAGGTTAGTAAGGTAAACCAGAACGTAACAGCCAACTACTAGCCCTCTGAATTTTGACTACTGTGTTCTCTGGTCTGCCCAGAATGGTCAATAACATAGTAGTCGATTTTTAGCCTCATAGTAGTTGATTATTGTGTTCTTGAGCTGCTCAGAACCTAGAATGGTAAGTTAGTAGCTGACTTCCAAGAGGCTAGAAGTTAATTGTCAGCTTTCAAGTTTAAGAGCCCTGTCCAGGCCGAGAGCTACTAGGAAATTGCAAGGAAGATGGAAGTCAACTGTTAAGCTCCAAAACATGAATAATGCTGTGTAGTCCCCTAATTTTGGATCTTACAGCTCAATTAACCGCTCAAACCCATAGATATAGTGTAACACCTATAACACCCCTTTAGCCTATAGTTCCTTTTATATTGATTAAAAAGGTATAATATGAAAATATCGTAATAATGGTGTGTTATTAGTACTTCTACCTGAGTAAATTTAAAATTTTACCAAGTTGATTAATTGAGTGCCATTTGGGGTCGGATTCTACACTCGGGTTTTCACTCAAGAGTCACAGCTGAACATTAGATCAATTACATATACATAATTTACTCTAAATAGCTATCCACAAACATATATAAATACTCATTAATTAACTTTAATTTAACTACTTGGGGTATAGAGGAAACATCCCTACCACTCAACCCTATCAAAGTATTTGTGTCCATACTTACGATATAGGCTTTACATGAGATAATCTGTACTAGCCTTTCTCAAAAATCATAAAGACTAGCACCAAATAAACATATACCTACACTATCCTAAAATAAACATTTCCATGTACCCTAGGGAGGGTACCTCTCTCCCGCTTACCTTCTCCTCTAGCCAGGGACCTACACATCTGGTACATGCTAGCACTAATGTGAGAAATTACTCTCAGTACCAATGTAACCTGCTTTAAAAATTACTAACTTGTACCACCATACTTATGTAGAAAATCTCTACATTCTTTTCATCATAAAACATAAGACATATAATTGGGATGCGGTGCATTCAACATACTCTCATGTCATGTGCTCAGATTTATGTATGTACATTTAAAACATATAACTTTACAACATGGGATGTCCATTCATCATTATTCTCATCATAATTTCATTTCAAACTTTTTATGGGGTAATAAACATGACTTTACATTTAACATATGACTAGGAAAAACAACATATCATAAGAGTTATCAGGAGTGTCGTCCAGTGAACAACTCCATGTACCACTTTCTCTATACATGAGTTTGTAACTATTTAGCCACACTTTAACTTTAACTTTAACTTTTGTACATTATGAGGCTTCTCTTAACCGGATCCTAATACCATCTCATAACCAGCGGGATAGTTGTCAATTCTACCTAACGTCTCCCTTCCTCAAATGAGACTAGTTATCAACTCATGGCATCACTATCAACTCTACTTCTGCTTTGAAGCGGATCTTAATACTATGGAATCACCATCCCTTTCTGATGGATCACATTCCTAGTACACTATCCTCTAACATATAAACTAGGGTGATTTGGCTCATGTCCATGGTTTGGCTTAAGTCTAAGTACATGTTTCTTAAATGGCCTTTGGAAGATGACACTAACTTAAAGTTCGCAACCATCACAGCATTTTCAAAATCATCTAAGTTTAAATGGATGTTTAACCATCCTATACTGACAATCGTTTGCTCGATCATGAGCCTATCTATCTCTAAAGCATATGCTTAGAATACTTTCCTCTTTCCTTTATTTTCTTATGTTTTTTGCTCTCTTTATTTCATAATCACAAGAATCCTCTCATCCTAGTGACTCGTGACTCTATCTCTTGCATGTTACCGATTACATCCCAAGTTTAGATCCTTAGTTTGAGTGAGATTTTAAGTTATTTACCTCTTAAAATGGTGATTAAGTTCATTATCTAAAACAGTGGGCTGGCAGTTAACTGATCTCATGCTAGCAGCAACTGCTAGCCTATTGTCCTCTTTTCCCTATCTTAGCCGAGAGCTACCAGTTGGTAGTAAAAGGCTTAACAGTTAACTACTAGCCCTAAACTAGACCCAATAGTTGATTGCTAGAGCGTGGCAATCGGTTGCTAGCTTGCAAGAATGTTTTCTAGAAGATGAAGAACACGAAAATCAACTTATAGGGTCTGGCAATCAGCTGCTAGTGTTCAAAACTGATTTCTGGGTAAACAAAGAACACGACAATTAACTTCTAGAGGTTAACAGTTTGTTGTTGGCATTCTATCTGCTCTAAAACCCATCACTACACCTAGATTTTTGCTTTAAAAATATTTTTTCAAACCATTTCCTCATGCTATGAACTCAACACCAACATCTAAGTATCATATGGCACTTATAAAAAACCCAAAACTTAACTGAACAACACTCAAAACTAAGATTAAACCATATTTTTGCACTTAGGGCATAAGCCTACTTTCACAATCTATTACAAAGCATAAATGAGTATAACTATTTAGCAAGCATCACCCAATAAAAGTAAAAAACATAGAGAATACAGGTTTAAACCCCAAATATAGTTTAAATAGTTCATAAACAACATTTCTTAAAAATAGCAAACATTTTAGAATTAGGGTTAGGTTGAGTTTCTACCTGAATTTCCTAAAAATGTGTATGTGAACTATGTTTAAATGGTCCTCCTCTTGCCGTAGGATCAATCCCTAACCTTAAATCACCCTTCCTTTAAGCTTTTCCCTTCCCCTTTGCCCTAACTCAGCACTTTCTCTCTCTAAAAATGCTAAAGTGTGATTTGTGTGGGTTAGGGTTAGGGTTTTTGCATTAGTAACTCTAGCTAATTAAACTCTAGTCCCTAGGCCATTTGTGACTTTAGCCTAACTAACCTTTCCCTTTTCAATTTAGTCCTCAGCCCCCCCTCTTAACTCAGCTTTCTTTCCTTTCAACTAAGTCCCTGTACTAATGCAACTATATGCACTTAATGCAACATACTTAAGCATTAAACTTAAATTAACAACTCATACTTTTGTCCTTAAAATTAAAACATACCTATTCGAATAAATTGGGGTAGGACTTTCTCATATCCTCTTCCTTCTCCCATGTTGCCTTTTGTGGAGATGATTGATCCCATAAGACCTTAACCAGAAGGATAAACTTGTTCCTTAATTGCTTGACCTCATTCTTGATGATTCTTAAAGGCTTTAGATGATAAGTTAAATTTTATTTTAACTGTACCATACTAGCATCAAGAATATGTGATAGGTCATGGATGTATTTTCAAAGTTGTGACACATGAAAAACATTATAAAGGTTTAACAAAAATAGAGGCAAGGCTATTTGGTAGGCTAATTGACCAACTCTTCTCAAGTTTTGGAATGGCCCAATATATCTAGGATTTAGCTTTTTGGACTTAATAGCTCTACCTATACCAGTGACCAGCAATACCCTAAGAAAAACATAATCCCTTTCATCGAATTCCAGTGGTCTCCTTCTCTTGTTAGCATACTTCTTTTACCTATCTTGGGCTCTAGCCATTTTATCCCTTATTATCTTAATTTGGTCTATAGTTTGCTGTACCAACTTTGGTCCAAGAAATTATCTTTCCCCTACCTCAAACCAACATAGAGGTGATATACACTTCCTCTTATACAAGGCTTTATAAGGTGCCATGCTTTTGGTAGAATGGAAACTGTTATTGTATGAGAATTCTATCAATGCTAGGCTTTAGTCCTAACTCCCCTTATGCTCCAAGGCAAATGACCTAACCATATCCTCTAAAGTTTGAATAGTCCTCTCCATTTGTCCATCTATTTGAGGATGATAAGCGGTACTCAAGCTTAACCTAGTACCAAATGCTTCTTAAAAAGCTCTCCAAAACCTAGACGTGAACCTCATGTCTTTATCTGAGACAATGCTAGTAGGGATCCCATGAAGTATCACTATCTCCTGAATATACAAATGGCCTAATTTATCCAAAGAGAAATTGATCTGAATGGGTAAGAAATGTGCAAACTTAGTCAATCGATCTACTACCCAAAAAGTATCATTTCCTAACTGAGTCTTGGTTAATCCTACCATAAAGTCCATAAAAATCTTATCCCATTTCCATTTAGGGATATCAAGAGGTTACAACAATCCAGCAAGTTTCTGATGTTTAATCTTCACCTGATAACACACTAAGCACTTAGCAACATACTTAGCAATGTGCTTTTTCATGCCTAGCCACCAATACCTTGCCTTCAAGTCTTGTTACATCTTAGTGGGACTAGGATGAATAGCATAGTTGCTCCTATGGGCTTCTTCCAACATTTTCTCCCTTAATTCCCCTAGACTTGGGACATAAACCCTGTTTTGGAAGGTCATTATCCCATCGGACTCTTTATAAAATTCCTTTAGGTCCTTTAGGGATTTTAAGAATTCATCCTCCTTTTGGGCCTCAAAGATCTGAGTCCTAAGGTCGCTTTCAATCCGCAATTCACCTAGATAAATTTTATCTGGTAGCATTAACATGGATAAGCTCAAATTTCTAAAATTTTCTATTAAACTCATTTCACTCACCATTATCTAAGATACATGGAGGGACTTCCTACTCAAGGCATCTGCCACAACATTGGCTTTACCTGAATGGTATCTCAATTCAAAATCATAATCCTTGATAAATTCCATCCATCTCCTTTGCCTTATTTTAACTCCTTTTGGTCAAAGAGGTACTTAAGACTTTTGTGGTCACTAAATACCTTGAACCTAGACCCATAAAGGTAGTGTCTCCAAATTTCAGTGCAAACACTATAGCTACTAATTCTAGGTCATGAGTGGGATAATTTCCCTCATGAGGCCTTAGGTTTCTGAAGGTATAGGCCACTACCTTCCCTCCTTGCATCAAGACACACTCTAAACCTTTCTTGGATGTATCGCATTGTAGCTCAAAGCTTTCCAAAGGATTTGGGATAATTAAAACAAGTACAGTGGTTAACCTTTCCTTCAAGGTCTGAAAACCATGTTCACATTTAGAATCCCACATAAATGGAACATCCTTTCAGGTCAACTTAGTCATTGGAATCACTATTTACGAAAACCCTTGGATAAATGATGTGTCTTATTTTATACATATTTGCTTGAAGTTATTTATCCACTTTATGAGAATTTTATGTAATTTTACTCTAAAAATCACCTAAGTTTGCATCATTTTCATTTTCAGGCATTTTATCAAGTCATAATTATCAAGCAGAGCAATTTTAGACTTGGATAGCCTTTAGAGCACCCAAAATGGGCCATTTGGGCCAATTTCTCTTATTTGGCTGAGCCAAAGCCCTTAATGGGCCTTTAGGGCATGACCTAAGTGAGGAGCAGCGAGTATTGGGAGAAAAAAAGAGAGAGCCATGCAATTGTAAGAAAGAATAGACCATACGTAGGAAAGGGAGAAGACCGAGATTTTAGAGCATCCAACTAAAGCTCTACAGCAGCCCGACAGCGTGCCGGTGACAAGAGATGACAAGCAGGACAATGCCGTCGATTTCAACCATCAGAACATAGCAAAATTATGGAGTTTCAATGAGCAACCCACGCGACCCAATTTGCAACCTGTCTGAGTTCGTAGCTTCTCTGCGACATTTGTTGGTTGACTCACCATCTGTGGCCATCCCTACAACTTCAAGCAACTCAATCGCAACATTCCCTCAGCTCACTAGCCACCGCAGTGCACTAGATTGAATCATCTGAGATAGACCTAAGATGCGATCCAAGACTAATTTTGTGACCCGTTAGACATTGTCCGTCCGATTAGCCACCAAAATGGCTCCTCCATTGTTCGGTGCCTTGTCCATAACCTTCTGCCTCATCTCTGATTGCTATTATAGCCATTTTCCATCAAGTACCTGAGAACTCAAGATCTGACCCATTTTGTAACTCATGACCTATGACCCATTTTCTAGAAAGATTTGAATTGTATTTTTCTAGCAATTTTTTGGCAAGATTTCAGTTATTTTTTAGCGATCATTCTGTACAATGATCATGGGCATTTAAGAAGATAGGGTTTGCATAAATTATACTATTTTTATCTCTTGTTTAATTAATTGTCTAATGGATTATCTACTGTCAAAATTATCTATTCTTATGTGTGGCTAAATTTGTAAAATTCATTGGAGTTCCTGATTGTGTTGGTATTCTGTTTTAATTTGTATGGATATTGATTTTGATGCTACGATCTTCTTTGCGATTATGCATGTATTGTTTAAGTTTTCATTATGAGACATCGTTGTGAATGCTAATTAGATTTCTTTTTGAAATCGAGAGATGATAATTGAACTTGGAACCTAATCGCAGAGAACAGTTAATTTTTGCTTAGAGATCAGGTTAACTAATTGCTGGATTAAGGAGTAACTATTCTTAATAATGGTGAATTAGAATGAAAAGGCTGATTTGAAATCAACCATTAGGAAGAGATTGCAGTGGTAGACTCTTAGATTTAGAAATTTAATTGCTCGAGAGGGAAATTGAATTTAACTTAGAATTCACTCACAAGTAGCATCATTAGATTCAATAGTCCATTACCCTTTATGTGTTTACCAACTAGTACAAGTCCTCAATGTGTTTTCTTTCCTTGTCTTGGTTAACTCCTTTCCCATTCACTTGTCATTGGTAGTTTATTATTGCACTCAATTAATTATTAGTTTAGTTAAAAATCAATCACTTTAATTGCTAGGCTAGATAACAGAGAATAAGTAGTAACTCTAGGCTTTCCCATTCATGAGGAATACGACCTTGAAACTCACCATTGCACTAGGCTGCATCAATAGGTTCACTACCTTAGGTGTAGTTACACAAGTAGCAAGCACATTAATAAACCTATTGTAGTAACCGGCTAGTTTGAGGAAACTATGAATTTCAGTCACCGTTGTAGGTCTCTCCTAATGAACCATTGCTTCAGTCTTTCTTGGATCTATTGCTACCCCATCCTTGGTAATCACATGTCTTAGGAATTTCACTTCCTTTAACCAAAACTCACACTTCTCTATTTTAGCATACAGATAGTTCTCTTTAAGCACTTGCAGCACAATCCTAAGATGTTTTTCATGCTCTTGCCTATTTCTAGAATATACAAGAATATCATCAATGAATAGTACCATGACTATGTCAATCCTAAGTTACCCAAAAATTTCCTAATATTCAAAAGTTTCTCAAAGAATTTTACAAGAATTTGCCTACTATATGCTTGCTCATAAGTCTCATCACCACTATTGCGAAAAATTGAATACCAAGATCAAATGGTCTTGACAAGGTTGTAATGGGGTTAAGGAAAAGGTAAGGAAAATTTTTGGGTTGAAGTGGCAAATATGCTAGAAACACATGCAATATCAACATCATGAAAGCTCAAAGGAATAAATGCAGCAAAATGCTAAACATAGAAATTTTCACTAAGTTTTCAATTAAATGAGAGATGCTTATAGAGTACAATATCCAAAGAGAACACAAACTGCTCTGATATATATATAAATTTTTTTCATCTTTTTTCATTTTTTTCAATCATATTTCTTTTCATTTTTTTTCATAAGGAGTCTGCATGCTTACACTTCTAGATTGAATGGTGCATCTAGAATGGATAAAAGGAACTTAGTGAACTATCACCAATTAAGACAATGCATTTTAATCTAAACATGAAGAGTAAATCACACAATTTCTAGCATATAAGGTGAAAAAGAATATAATTTAAAGAAACAAAATATGAAGTGTAAAGGTGTATATAATGAAGAAAATGTCAAGGGTCAACAATGGTCAACTAAGGGAGATATAGGGGGTGGCTTTTTGGCCAAAAGTAGTGTATCCTAAGTTCCCCAAATCATTTCCTGATATTCAAAAGTTCATGTAACCTCAACAAGCATTATAGAGTAAGTTTTAAAGCCATAATCAAGCAAAATGCACACTTAAACAAGAAAAAATAAGAGCATAACTGTAATAGATGCTCAAAATAAGCTCAAACCTCACATTTTTCATATGAATTCTCAATCAAGTAATGCATGCAAATTGCAATATCAACATCCTAAGGAGCTCTACCCAAGACAATCACTGAGCCCTAAAATGCCTTGTTTTTTCCTTCCTCTCGTACATAGATCTAGTCTTCCCATAGTGGTTCGCATTGTGTTCTTTTTCCTGCATTGATGCTCTCTATCAGGTTGGTCCACCCACTCTAAAGGCCCAATAAGGGCATTAGCTCAGCCAATAAGGATGGGTTGGCCTAAATGATCCATTCAGGCGCTCTAAAGGCTGTGTAGGCCCAAATTTGATCCATTTGCTGATACTAACTTGATAAAATGCTTGAAAATGAAAAAGGATACAAAATTAGGTAATTTTTAGAATAAAATTACATAAAGTGCTCATAAAATGAACAAATAACATCAAGTAAATATGTGTAAAATAAGGCATATCATATCTACTAGGGGATGCCTCAGATAGTACAGTGGTCAGATGCCATTAAGGCTTACGGCCATAGTGTAATATCTATATTTTTTCAATTTTAGGTATGTTTTAAATTCTTAAATTAGTATTTTCATGCCTGAATAATTGTAATTAAATTGTTTTAATTTTCTATGAACAAAGGAGGGACTAAACTAAAAGAAAAGAGAAAGGACTAAAGTGAAAAGGAAAAAGGTTATAAGCGTCATTATTACTTACACGTAAATTGAGGTGTATTTTTTACGCGTAATTATGATGCTAGAAAAATATATAGATATTTTTAAAAAGTAATGATTACTTTGAAAAATATTTAGAGAAAATATCTAAAAAGTAATGATTACCTTTGGAAAATATGTAGGGGTAAAATTGTAATTTACCATAAGGGTAAAATGGTAATTTTACCAAAGGATAAAATTTTCTTTTGAAGGAAAGAAAATTATGAAATTCCAATCAAATCCTCTCTTTTATCTCATGGCATTTCCATTGAAATTGGAAGGATACTTTGGTCATTTTGCCACCAAGGGAAAAATGGTCATTTTGGACCAAAAATAAATGCCACGTCTCTTTCTTCTTCCTCCTTAGTAAACCGACTTAGGAACTTGAAGGAGAGCAAGTGTGAAGTGGAGAAAATTGGAAGAAGCTTACAAAGGAAAGAAGAGAAGCAACCAAAGAAATGTTCGTTGCTAACTTGAGGTAGATAGACATTCCTATGCTATTTTTTTCATGGTTTAACTTCTTTTTTAAGCCTTTTCTTCTCATTGATGGCTGCTGTGAATAGTAGAAAAATTTTCTATATTCTTGTTTTGCTTGACTTTCTATTGATTGAAGTGTTGTGTTGAATTTAAGAAATTTCCTTCCATTTTCATGAACACTTTAATTTTTTTTATGGAAGAAAACCTTTAATGCTTGGATAGTCATGGAAATAATGGGTAAATGATGTTTTATACTCAAAATATGATGGAAATGAAATGGGTACTTTTAATTGGTGAAAACAATAAAGGTTCCTAAATTTCCCTTGCTTGGACAAAAGGAAACATGTGAAATAGAGCAAGATGCATTAGTTATACATGATGAAGAAGAGTGTCTCGGCTTTAAGGCAAAAAAGGAAGGAAAGAGATGTGTGAATTTTAGCTTCTCTCTTTACTTACTTGGACCGAAACTAGCATGTGAGTGGAGTGGAAAGTGTGCAACTTAAACTTTAAATAAATTGTTACTCCATTCGGTGAAGAGGTGGGAAAGAGGAATGGAAAATGATGTTTTATTTAATTGAATTAATTTCTTCTCTCACTGAAGGGGGCTTGTAGCATTTATAAAGGAAGCTTTGTGAAAAATTGTGAAGGTGACTCGGTGGTGAAGAAAAGAAGAAAGGAAAAAGTGATGTGTTATAATTGTCCTTTTTCTTTTCTTTTCCTTTCCTTTCTCCTTTTCATCGAGAAGACAAGTAGGATAGTCATGTATATAACTATAAAAATTGGAAAGCTTTATAGTTGGCCGAAAAAAAGAGTACATGAATAAGCTAAATTGAAATTTCCAAGTAAATTAAAGGAGAAAGTAATTAATTAATCATAAGAAGAGAGGGAAAAGAAGTAGAAGTGGAAAAATTGGTTTTTTCTTCTTTATTTTAACTAAAACCTTAAGCAAAGTAGAAGGAGAATTATATAATGTATATTTTAGAGAAAGGGCTGTTTTCATTCGGTGGAGGTGATGAGAGAAAAGAGAAAAGCAAGTGGTGGAATTTGTTGCAACATAATTTTAATAATAAAGATTTCCTTCTTTCGATGAGAGCAATAAGAAGAATGAAATTTTATTTTTGTCTTGACTCCTTTCTTTTCTTTTCTTCCTTTTATATAACCTAAAATTCATAGGGAGGAATTGTAAAGCAATATGATTGGTTCCTTTTCCACCGTAGCCGAGAGAGTTTGGGAGAGTGGAAAGGAAATTTTGTATGTATTTGTGATGGTAATAGTTCGGTCATGAGGGAAGAGAAAAGGAAGATGACTTGGCAATAAAATTATATTGATTCCTCTTTTGTTTTATCTTTACCAAACATGCAAGTGTGAGTGGAGAGAAAATTTTCAATCATTCGTTTAATGAGATCAATATTTGCACTCCGTGAGAACAACGAGAGAAGAAGGGAGGTAATTGTTTATATAATATGACTTTATTATCTTGTCTCTTTTGCATTGACCAAGAGCTTAATTCATGTTGGCTTCCCTTTTTCCTCATTTAGCCGACAATGATAGAAAAGGTGAAAAGAGAAATTGTATAATTGACTTTAACATCACATGTGTTCAGTTACTACATGAAGAAAGAAGGAAAAATATTGTATAAATAAAATATGATGTCCTTACCTTTTTCCTTCCATTGACCGAGAAATCAACATGCATGAGAAGATACAAGAAATAGCTAATTGGGTTAGATCTTGGTTTCAAGTAAGGGAATTTAAACCAAAAATAAAATAAAAATGTATATTTTATTCAATTTAACCCATTTCTACATTTTTGGTATTTTCACCAATACATATAGACATCTTTATGAGAATTTTGTGATGTTTATTTCAACCTTGGCCAAAATATAATTAAAGGAGAAATAAGATGTTAAGAAATCCCATTATTTAAATTATTAGTTTCATGACATCCTTGCATTAAAAGTTTGTAATTGTGAAATGGAAGGATAAATATCATGTGTATAGAATGTATGCATTATTAAAGGGAAAGAATATTTAGAAATGCATACATAAAGAAAGGTATAGTATCATGATAGACTTTAGAGAATAAATAAGGGAAACAAAAAACAAAAAGGAAAAGGAAAACATGCAAAGAAAGGAAAACATAGATTATCAATGAGGAGATCTTAGAGGAAATATTCCTAGTATATGTTCTAGGATAAATAGGTTTGTAACTGAATAATTGACTTTAGGTATGGGACGACAGTTAGTTATTCCATAAAATATGGAATTATAGTGATGATTACAAATTCTAAGTTAATGTAACCTAAACTAGCCAATAAAGAGGGGATATTTACTTAGAATTTAGCATAATCATAGGTACAAACCAAATCATCCTAGGTCATATATTAGGAATAGTGTACTGGGAGTATAATCCACTAGAAAGGCATGGTGATTGCATAGCACCATGATTCGCCCAAAAGCGGAGAGGAAATGATTTGTTTATAGGAAACAGTGATCCCCTGAGCTTAATTTTTAACATGTTATTAATCTGCTTAGAAGGCAGTAATTATGATATAGAGAGGTACTTGGATCCACTAGGGCACGCCTTAGATTGTACCAGTGACATTAGTCAAACCACCGATATAGAGAAAATTATCTCACTCATGTACGTAGTAGTATATGGATAAGTTCACATAGTGGCTATCCCGATACTCTTAAGTAACTCTATCATTGTATGTGGCTTAGCCAATGACGTATTCTTATTTTCCTTATGTATTATGATTGTTTTCCTATGAATATTGATGTTGTTTCCCTATGCAAAATTAACATGTTTTATGTTCATGATACTATGAGAATACTTATATGATGAATTTATATGATACGTGGATATAGCTTCCAATTTAAAAATTGCATGCCATACATAGTAATGAATTATCTAAGGTATTCCAATAGAAATACATATATTTGAAAATAAAGAATATAGAATGTTTTCGTATCACTATGGTGATACATGCCAGTGTTTTTTTAAAAAGAAAATGGAATGTCTAGCTACTGATAAATTATTTTCTCACTATGGTAACTGATATGTATTAGATGGCAAGGTTGTAACACCCCATATTCCTTGATTAGTTATAAATTAAATGCTTCATAATTAATTAGATGAGTTATCATAAAGTGGAGTGAACTTGTTTGTATAATTTAATGGCTCAAAATGGGTATGCTAAAAGATAATCTTGTATAAAATTAGGTGTTTAATTTCATTCCTTTTTCTTTCTTTTGTATCACCTAGCTTAAGTGCCAAGAGATAAGCAAACCAAAACGCATATAAAACCTACACCTGCAATTGGGAAGAAGGGATGCAACAATTAAAGATATGTATATATATATAGACCTACACAGCCAATAAGAAGAAAGAGAAGAGGAAATAGCATTACTTTTAGCCTTAATCTCAAATGGCCAATGGGTAATAGGAGAATAACAATGGACAAAGGGCTGACTTGATGACATGTAGGGTTATGAAAAATAAAAGTAAGGAAGGAAAATAATTAAGGAGTGCCGAAATTCCTATAAAAAGTATATGAACCACACGGCTAGGAACATTTGGGAATATCATGAATAAATAGCCATTAAATATTCATATGAAAACACACGTGAATTGAAGGAGAGGGAGATTTTTTTGAAATAAATAAGTGTGAGGAAAATGAGTGCACACGTGAAAGAAGAGTGGATGAGTTAAAATCTAAAAATATAGGATGTAATGCTACATTGGGGGGGTGACATGTTTCCCCTTCTCCTTCCTTCTCTTGGCACCACCTAGGAGAGAAATTAGGCATGCATGCATAATGATAAAAGCATGAGTCTTACATGAAGAGCATGGTTTACTTGCAAGAATGGAATTAATTCTATATAAATACATGCAACAAGATAAAGGGAAGAGTGCAGAATTCTTTTGGGCAACAAATATGGAGTGTGTATGGCTAGTAGGAAGATGGGAGAGGGAAGAAGGAAACGTGTGATACAAGTTTTCCTTCTCCCTTGTGTTGCTTTCCACACGCCCAAAAGAAGAAAGAAAGGAATTATAGCCTTGCATGGGAATGAAATGGCATGAACCCCTCCCTTCTTATGTGACCGAATGGACAAAGGACAAAGAGGTGCAGAATTTTTCTAAACAAACATGGAGAAAGGAAATAATTTAATACTTCTATGTGCATGATACCTTGCCCTTGCATGAAGTGAAAGGGGATGTCTATAAGCATGTGATACGGTGAGGAGAAGAGGGGAGGCGCAACCATGAAATAATAAAGAAAAAGAAAAAAAAAGGGAAGCAAGTGTAGTGTCCCTTGACTTAGCCGAATGGAAAGTGCAATGAGGGAAGAAATAGAGGTGGCGTGACAATGGGATAAGGCAACTTGCAAGCAAAGAAAGTGTACTTACAAGTACACTTAGTGCAGCCATAGGAATTAAGGAAGAGAAAGTAATTAAGGTAAGAATTGCCAAAGTTGCAAGCAAGAAAGTACAAGGTACAGAATTTTATGCCTTCATTCTCCTGACATGACTCTCCTTCCCACTTTCCTTTAACATGGCTGGATGGTTAATTCACTAAGTCAAGAAATGTGAATGGTGCCAAGTGTATACGTGTAGCACCCACAAGCAAGAATTTGGGTAACTTGCAAGAGGAGAAAAAAAGAAGGTGGAGTGAACACTAAGTAGCCACCCATGGCCAAATAGAAAATGAAAAGGGAAGAGAGAATTAGAAATTGTATTTTTAAAATTTCATGGATGCATGCACACGCCACCTAAGCCAAGAGAAAAGTGCAAGTGAGAGTTGCATTTGAACATATGCATCACACACACGGACGTGCATCCTAAAGAGAAAGGGAGAGAGAGCCTTTAATATTTGGGAAAAGAAAACCACACACCTCACGGCAAGAAGGAGAAGAAAAGAGAAAGAGAGAAAGAGCATCCTACCCTTTAGAACATACACACCCACACTTTCTGTTAAGGCAAGAAGTAAAGGATTTAGTCAAAGAAAAAAAAGGGAAGCAAGGTGTAGAAGGGGATTAAAGGAAGGGCTAAGATCACTTTTTCTAGTCATCCTTGAGGTAGGTTGACAATTCTTAAACTTGTGTCCTAAGGTTTCATATGTATACAACATGCTTTTTACAAGCTTTCATGGGACATTATTGCCTCCCTACATTCTTAATATGATTAATGTTATGTTGGCCAAGCTTGCATGATGGATTAGTATGTTGGTTCTATAATGAAATGATGAATATTGTAGTTATGGAAAAATTATGGTTAGCAATGATGAATATTGATGTTATGGGAAAAATTTATGGTTAGTTAATGATAAATATTATTGTGGGAAAATTAAGGCTAGTTAATGATGAACATTGTTATGGGAAAATTATGGCTAGTTAATGATGAAAATTATGGAAAAATTATGGTTAGTAATGATGAATATTATTGTTATGGAAAAATCATGGTTAGTAATGATGAATATTATTGTTATGGAAAAGGAATTACCCTATTTTAATAGTATGATTTAAAGAATGGAAAAAGGAAAATTTAAATGATAAGATATGAAATTCTCGAGTTTTCTCTTAGGCCAAAATCATGGAAATTCTCCCTTGAAATTTATTAAGATTTTATAAGAGAAACATATTATTCAAGAATAGAGAATTAGATTGATTTAGGAAAAAATTGTCATAAATAAATATGACAAAGAGGTATTGTATGCCGATAGAAAAAGGGAAATGTAACTAACAAAGGAAAACATAAAAAGATGCACAATTATGTTATAAAGGTGGTCAAGTGTCCACGATTTATGAAGTGTGACCAACGCTGCTCCACATGTGTGACCTAGTGAGGTATAGCCGAAGCTGCTCCATACTTGTGACCTAGTGATCATGATGATTTTATACACGTGGCCAAGTGTCCACAATTTATAAAGTGTGGTCGAAGGTGCTCCAAACGTGTGACCTAGTGAGGTGTGGCCGAAGGTGCTCCAAACGTGTGACCTAGTGAGGTGTGGCCAAAGGTGCTCCATACCCGTGACCTAGTGTTCATGATGATTTATATACATGGCCAAGTGTCCACGAATTACAAGGTGTGGCCGAAGGTGTTCCACATGTGTGACCTAGAGAGGTGTGGTCAAAGGTGCTCCATACTCGTGACCTAGTGTTCACAATGATTTATATACATGGTCGAGAGTCCACGAATTATGAGGTATGGCCAAAGGTGATCCACACGTATGACCTAATAAGTTATGGCTGAAGATGCTTTATACCCGTGACCTAGCATTCATGATGATTTCATAAGGGTGGCCAAGTGTCCACGTAACACCCCAGGGTGCTAAATTAATCTATAACAGTAAATGTAAGAATCTAATGCATAAGCAATTGTTGGTTTAATTATGCGATAACATGTATGATTCCACATGATTATGTTTCACTTGAAAAGATATCTGAATTGTTGTACACTAACATCTATATTTATCATGCAATGCTTGCCTATTATATTTATGAATAATGTTATGTTTTTAATATCAAGAATATGGAAGTAAACGCTTTGGTGCTTGCACCATGATACATATTAGTCGATTTCTAAACCTTAAATTGTTAAGCTACTGGGAAACTTGTTTTTCTCATTTGTATGCTAATATGTATCAAATGCAAATGCTTGACAGAGCCGGGGGAAGTCAGCAGTTCGTTTTAGGTTAAAAGTAAAATTTTTGTGACCTGTTATTTTAAGGATATTAATCCTATAAGTGTTTTGGGATTATAATTAGGAATATTCTTTTGTCTGTGTACGTGAAATGTAAATGGGGAATTTACTGAGGAAAGGGATATATGAAGGACCTGTTCAGACCGTGATTTGTATAAGGAGTCTGAGTGACAGGCTTGTTATCTACTGACTCCTTATGGAAGGGTACTTCATCTATCCCGATATTTGATTACAAAAGGATGTAATGAATATACCTTATTATACATTAATCATTTGTATTATAGCTCCACATTTCTATTATGTAGTTTAGTGTTTCATTTTCACTGTGCATATGAGATTTTATCTGAGCAAAAAGAACCTGAACCTAATCCATAATAATAAAACTTAATGGTATAAATGCTTAGATGATAATAATAAAAGGATAAGAATAATGTACCGCACTTATCTGTCTACATCAGAAAGATAATAATACTAGATAAGGGCATTACAAAGGTACTTAATTTGGCTAGAAGTTGACATTATGTTAGTAGAACATCTATGTAGTGTTCGTTACTGAGGTTCCTCCTACATAGAGGAGCCAGGCTATATATCTTTTGTTTTTAAATGTAGATAACTAAAATGTAGCCCTCTCATCTTGATTACATATATGTTTAATATATATATATCAGGGTGATTCAATTTTTGGATGTAAATGCTCAGGAGGGCATATATGCCTGGATATGTTAAAGTAGTAGTTTATAGATCTTTTGATCAGGGTTCAAGTGGCAAGTTTGTTGCCTCCTTACCCTGAAGTATTGTAAACACTTAACATATCCGAAAATATATGTATGGTATTGTATCTATTATATAAAAATATGAATGATGTTTTTAGTATATAAATGTTTCTAATATTTAAATTCTACTACGATGTAATTAATTAAGATAACTGAGTACTGAGTTCCAAACCTAATACAATATAAATTACAACGTAATGATTTTTACTTAAGTTATAAATAAGGATAAAGATAAATATAATATCCCAGTCTTGTGGCAAATGAATATTCAATTAGGAACTATAAGATTGGGGTGTTATACATAGAGTACTCATTCATGTAGAGATCAGGAGTATGTAAGGTTTTCACTTGCTAGCGCCGTCGATAGAAAAGTTGCTCTCTATTCTATTTTATGTGATGATAAAGAAGGGCTTAAGGCCCAAAGTTATGTATTCCTTGAAGTATAATTGAGAATTTTTCAAATTACTAGATTAATGCTAAAATGCTTTATGATGAGAATGATGTTGCATAAACAACATGAATATGTCTCAAAGAATTTATGATGATTATTTAATTGTATATGCGAATATGAACAAGAATAGAATGTATGAATTTCTATATGATTACAACTGGTACCACCAATAGATTTTTAAAACAAGTGATCTATCTATTAAGATTATAAATCTCACATTTTTAATGCTGATGTGTCTAAATGTCACATACCATGTTCATTTAGAGATTGAGGCAACTATCGTTGAAGGCCCATTCATAGGGCTAATCACTAAGGTTAAAGATGTTTAGGTAGTAATGGTCTTAGAGGTACCCCTAATAGTACCCATCCAGGAGTCACATATTCTCACATATATATCAAACAGTTAAGAAAATGTATGTAAAGGAAACCCTTGTTAATATTTCATGTGTATATATACATTATGTGTTTTATTTTTTATTAATTATTTCACTAAAATAGCATATAAGTGTGAGAACTCGAGTGTAGAGACTCAAACCTAACCTAATTAATTATATTTAACTTGGTAAAAGTTAAAAATGTACTCGGGTAAATGAGGTATTAACATACCTATCTATGTTTGTTAATTAATAATAAATTATCATTTTAATGAACCATAGGTTATGAGTGTTATACCTTATAGACTGGTATCAGAGCATAGTTAACCTAGGTATGAAAGGGTAGCATTCCTTAAGGAAGGATTTGGCAACTGATTGGCTGAAGTTATAGTCTAGCTTGAGGAATAGAGTTGTTAGTTTGGGAAAAGGATGTCTTCCTTATGTGCCATACATTATATTATAAATGTTCTATTATTATGACTAATCACCTTAATGATGTTTTTTCTGTAGTGTGAATTATGGCTCCAAGGAGGAAGAATGTAGAACAAGAGAGGACTGAGATCGGCATGGAGGGGATAATGTAGACCCTCTGAAACATGGCCGAGGCTATGATAGAGCATGTCACTACTACCATTTAGGTTTTACGATAGTTTCAAAAGAATGGGAATGGCAATAATAATAACCACAATCCTAATCCATCAGAAAGATAAGTCAGAGATCAGGCTTACAAAGGATACACTAAATTCCAAAAGGTTAAACCATCTTCCTTTAGGGGGTGAGTTTAACCTCATGGTAGTTGACGAGTGGTTGAGGGAAATGGAGAAGAAATTCAAAGTCTTGGGAAGTACCGATAGACAAAAGGTGCAGTTCACCACATACATGCTAGTTGGTGAGGCCAAGAAATTTGATTGTTCTAGGTGATTAATTGCTTTGTTTCTTGTTTGGGTTAAGTATTTGGGAGCTAAATCTTATAAATCTACTATTAAACTATGTTAGGTGTTGTAGAAATTTTGAGAGAATTTGTCAAGAATTCTTAGTGTGAATATGTTATTGTTTGTGCAAGAATCTCATGGATAGAAAGTTGATTTAAGTACAAATACTTGGATTATTACTTGTGTAGTTGGTAGAGTATGTTTTGTGGATTGTATGGAGTAAATTCTTGGTGTTTTATACTAAAAATTGGCCTTAGGTAAGCCTAAGGATGTATGGAGAATGAAAAAGGATGTGCACCTTGCTATAGATTTGAGAGAAGTGTTGTTGTGCACTTTGCCATGGCAAAATTGACTTTTAGTCATGACGAAAATGGCACTTGGCTACGGTGAAGTGTCCTAAATTCCCCCTTTTGCGTAGCTAGCCATGGGTCTTGTCTTGACAACCTTACTAAAGTCCTATATTTACTTTTTAAAGTAGTTTAGCTACTAAACCCTAAAGAAATAGCTAGGATAAGTATAAGGAAAGCGAAAAGGGGAGATTTGAGAAGAAAGCCATAAATGAATCTTGAACAAAACTAGTAATGTTAAAACAACAAACTTGTGATATTGTTCATGAAATTATGCATGTCAATTGAATGTGATGTTGTTTTAATTTCATCTTTTATTAGTTGAAAACAACATGAATAATATATGTGAAAATGTACATGCCCATTATGATTGTGAACATGTGTAACTAAATTGTAATTGTGCCATGAAATTTTTATTATGAAAGTTTATGATGAAAGATTATGAGAAAGCAGTCATAAATTCTTTGCCCAAATATATGTTTCATCTTGAAGTATTTAAGAGTTGATAGCTATGGGTAGTATGGGATACCTATAGTTTATCCTATGTGGATGATTAATTCTGGTTAACTCCAAAGTTAGTTGACGCATATCATGATAAAGGGGTTAAGTGGACTATCCCGAAGGCCTAAGGGGCAGTTTTACTTATATTACCATTTCTTCGATAACTTTGAATACGATAAGAGATAATATATACTAGAGGTAAATGGAAAGAAATATGATATGAGCGGGGATATCCTGAAATAAATATAATATATACTAAGGGGACACCCTAGAGTTAGTGGCCAAGGTCAAAGTACCAATATATGTTGCTCTAAGGTAAAGGATGACAGGCTTTATATGTTCATATGAGCTCAATGAATCATGGTAGGTATTAAAATTTTCAGTTGTGTTATGATTTATTTTCATTATATGTGTTATATTCTATGATAAGGAAGATTACTTGGATTCTAACCTACATATGTCGAGATGGCTATTTGTATGAACTATTTTTCTACTAAGAATTTTATTCTCACCCCTACTGATGACTCTACAGATCCCTCAATATTACCTCCTACTAGAGATTGAGGTGAAGTTAATTACAGTGTCATAGCCGGCTACCTTTGCTTTGGTTCGAAACATAGATTATGACTATGATTTTATATATGTTGTATCTTGTGATAGGTCTTTTTTGATGGATCATTTACCACTATTTTGATGTATGACCCCATCCCACTAAGTGTATGTGTATTCAACTATATGCATCCATGTGATTATTGAACGATAAATTGATGAATGTGTTTAGATCATTGTATATATAAATATGTATGAATATTCCACTAAAATCATACCATTCCAATCAGAAAGTAGGATAAGTATATTTTAAAAGAAAAAGCTTATTTTATTAATTTAAAAAATTTTAAGTTGCCTAAGGAAATCCAAGGGAATATAATTGGCCATTAATAAAAAAGATTAACCAAACCATCATATGATAATTAATATGTAACTGGGGTGTTACAACGATCATAGTAAAACTAGGCATCTGGACACATTAATGCATATGGCAAAATAAAAATCTGAGTTATCAAGGGAAATCAAGTTTAAAAATGTCATTAATGCTACTAGTCATGAATCTCACGAAAAATTCTTGCATTCACTTTATTTTTCATAATTGTAAACATATTGGACAATGCATAGATATCAAGATATGTTATGTCATGCCATGAAATTGAAACATAATTAACTGATGATTAGTGGTTATAATCATGCTTTACCTCATATAAAATACAAACAAGTATTCACTTGGCCCTTTTTAACTTTTCTTCTAAAGTAAACATCTTATGAGTTCTTTTATACTTTGATTAGCGAGCCTTAACCTCTACGACGACCCCTAATCTTTGTACATTATACTTAGAAAGGCCATTATGATCTGATGAAGATCACTATACCTCTACTACAGGTCACAGATCATATCCACTCATTAGATCACTGTACGTCTATCTTAGGTTACAAGTCATTTCCACTTGTTCCTCTATAACAAGAGAATGTTTCTTAAACTTAACCCTCTTTTGTGGGGTGAATCATTCTCTTTATTCCTTTTTTAGGAAAGCCATTTGTCTTTCGTGGGAAGGATTTTCCTCTAGATGCTTTTCTTAAAAATTTTCTCTCTTCTTTTGGGAGAACTACTTTTTGGATATATGTCACCCACTAATATATACTCTAGAATGATAGGTTCCCAAACCATGGTTAGTTTAACTCTAAGTAAGCAACTTCTGAACTATTAAAGTAAGCTAACTTAAGGTTAACAACCAACAAAATATTTTCACAATTCTTTTTAAGGTTAAATGGATGCTTTACCATTTGGTTTTAAAATTGAATCATGGAATCTCTAATGATTGTCCCATACCGACTACTGGTAATCTGGAACCAATTTAGAGTAAAGTATATACCAAGGGTTCTTCTTTTGACTTAGAATTTATTTCTAGCATTCCTGTTACGCCATATAGGAAAATAACTAATTTTTAGAGTTTCCTAGGATTTCAATGAAGACTGTTTGTCATCAGGACTCACCTATTGGGCTTGGCCTATGAGAACTCGCCTACAAGAGGTTTACCCATATAACTCACCTAGGAGGGCTTTGTCCATGTGGCTCACCCAAGAGGGCTTCACCCATATGGCTTACCCATAAGGGCTTCGGCCAGAGGGATTCATATAGGAGGACTACCTAAGACCTGCTATAAGTTTACCTCTCAGGGTTCACCTGCAAGGATTACCTATAAGGGTTGGTTCCAATGAATTATTCTTATAAGGCTTACCCTAAGGCTGGTCTCAGAAAACTAAGTCATTGGTCAGCCTTTACAGGTTCATTCGTAGGGTTCACTCTATGGCTCTCCTCTTAGTCTATCACTCAAGCCTTCTTCATGGGTCATCCCTAAAGGTTCACTTAGTGAAATTTGCCCGAAAGGAGTTCCCCACCCATAAAGGCTTAGCCTATATAGAGGTCACCCCTTAAGGAGGTTGTCCACCATCTTGAAGAACTCACCAACCTCAGCTATGTTACCTAGTTTTTTGAAAATCATACCCTGAATCTGAAATTACTCTAAAACATCTAGTTTCTCACGCTTTTAATTCATAAATAAATTCATAGACTCTTTTCTTACACTTAGGCCAACAACATACTCAAATTCTATGACCTTTATAGCTAGAAATAATCAAAATCAAAATTTGAAATTTCTTAAAAGAAAGTGAAAATAACCTGCTTCTTGAATCTTCATACAAGCATGACAAAGCATAAATCTAGCATACAAAACATAAAATGAAACTTATTTAAGCTTGATTAGAAAAATGAGCTTTCAAGTTAAAGAGTGAAAATCATATTTCCACTTGATTACCTTGTTCTTGGTATTTTTATGCGTTGATTCTAGTATTCTAAGTAGTGATTCTAGCCATCAAAAGCTCTTCTTTAAGCTTAGATTGTGCCTTTCTCCTCCTTCTTCTTCCTCCTTCTTTCTCTCCCTTTTTCTTTCTCTATCTCTCTTCTTATGTCTAACTTTTGAACTTTCTTTCTCCTCTTTCTTTCTTATCAAGTTTTCTTGAAGGGTTATTTTGCTATTAATTAAAGTTCCAACTTATTTTCTAATTAGTCCTTGAAAGAAAATGCAACTTTATAAGCTTTACAATAGTTCTTCCCTTCATATACCACCTTTTCACTTTATTTCCTAACTAACTCTTCGGGCTTTATTACCCCAAATATGCCTATTACTGGAAACTTCCTTCCTTTTAAATAAAACCTCATTTCAGCGTGGTTTCTTAGCCAAATGTTCAATCTAGCTGCTAACTTCCTTTATAAACCATGCTTAACGCTTCAAGTGTAATGACCCTAATTCTATGGTGCCTTTTTTATTAAGTAATATAATATAATATACAACAGGATTGGTGAGTTACTACTACCTATACCTAAGTAAATTTTTAACTTTTACCAAGTTAATAATTAAGTGCCAATTGGTTTGGGATTTCTACACTTGGGTGCTCACACATTATGCAGTGGAATTTATTAAAAGGAAATATACATATGTATTTACATTCATACACATACATAATTCTTTTACAATAAGGGAAACTTCATTACATAAGAGATATAGCTATATATATGTGAGGCTAATTAGGGTAAGGAGACAACAACCCTATCACTCATACCCCTTTTTAAAATCATACTAGTGGATACCTATCTCACATATTCTAAAACATATATGCCCTTATTTTATACATCAAAAATCATCCTCCTAATCCTTCCAAAAATAATCATAACGAATCAGGGTATTGGGCATGTCAAAATTGTGCTATATAAGCCTTAACATCTCATGCATTCAAGGTATATGAGGGATTTCCAATACAAAAAGGATCCAAAGTTTTTTAATCACTGGGAAATACCCTAGGAAGGGTATCTCTACCACTTTCACTTCCACCTCTAGTAGTACTTGATATCTAGGAATTTGATACAAACCAGCATTTATATGAAAAAGATTTCTTAGTAGCAATAACAACTTGTTTTAAAAATTACTAATTTGTACCACTGTACTCATACAAAAATATACTACATTCTTTTCATTAGAAAATAATACATCACGTTTATTGGGATACCATGCATCAATAGAATTATATTTCATATTTATGAATGCAACATCACAAATCCATCACACAGGATATATCATCTCACATATCCATCACACAGGATATATCATCACATATCTCCATCACACAGGATATATCATCACATATCTCCATCACACAGGATATATCATCAGATTGTAATGGTAACAAGGTTATATTTACATATAAATACAAAGCATACACAAGGAAATTAGAGCCTATTGCTATGGCCATAAACAACATCATCATAAAAGAGAACTCAAGAGAGTCATAGAGCGAACAACTCCTCATTTACAAAATTTCTTCATGATCCTTGACCATCTGCAATTTTCTCGTGGTTCTCGACCATTTGTAGTATTCTTGTAGTATTTTAACCATTTGCAATTTTCTCGTGATCCTCAACCATTTGTAGTATTCTCGTGGTCTTCTACCATTTTAATCTCATAAAATTCTTACTCTTTCTCTTTTACTTTTAAACCACTTGTTACCCTGATGTGTTACCAATGAACTGTATGTAGCCATACCAGGTTGTGCACCTATCAATGTAGTCTAGTGCAAAGGTAAGTATCAAGGTCATATCCCACAGGAATGGCAAAGCCCAGAGTTACTACTTACTGTTGTTATTTAGCCTAAGAAAAATGGTGATTTAATTAAACTAAGTTTAACTACTACTGCTTTAGTTATGGAGAGAAGGTGAGGCAAGTGTTAATATAGAGAATTATCAAGTTTCTAAAAAAGCAAACCCATTGGGGTCTTAGACTAGATGATATGTAAACAAAGGATAATGAGTTATGAATTTAATTATGCTACCTATGTATAAAAAATCCAGATTTTTGGTTGGTTTCAATGGATTTCTAAAACCTATACTTTCCATTAGTTATTTGTGTCCAATGGTCAAGTTTAGATCAGCATTAGTGCTTACTATTAGGAATTACTCCTAATCCAATAGTCGTCAACCTCTTAGTTTGAACGAAGATAAATTGTTCTCTCGAGTTAGTTTTCCAATTCCTAACATCATCAGTTAGAGTATTTGAGAGGAATTTAGATAGTTTTCCCTACAACATCTTGTAATGAAAACTTGATTAATCTTTAACTAGAGTAAGATCACGCAATCTAATTCATAACTCAATCATATTAAAATTAGAATATCAACATAGTTTAAAAACCCCAATTGGGTTCTACTAATCTAGCTACTCATGTTCATGAATAAAACAACAAGAAATATAATAAAGGAAGAAGAATAAAATGGAGATAGAAACACCCTCATCAATCGAGTTTTGGATGAATAGCCTTGACTTTGAACTCCTCCTTGATTATGCTCCTAGTTTCCTCTTGATGCTTCCCAATATCTTTCTTCAATTCTTAATTGAATCTCCATGGCTTGTGACCTTTGTGAAGAAACAAGGGGGTTGAAGTATTAAGCTATAAGGATTATCAAGGATTGTCATACTCCAAGCTACTCTAAGTGCTCTTGATTTCCCTCTCTTGAATGCCTTTGAAGTGATGCTATCCTCCTTATGCCTTCTCCTATTTATAGGCAAGGGAGGCGCCTAGAAAGTTGCATGGCCATATGGTAGCCTTTGTAAAGAGCATGGCCGTGTTGTAGGGTGTGTTCCAGAAGGGATCTATCCGTAATGTGATTTTGGCCGTTTCTTAGTTAGAGATTGTTGCTTTGGCTATGTAAGGAGGTGCATAACATTTTTTTGGCATATGGAGAGGTGTGTTCTAAAAGCTTTATAGCAGCATGGGCATGTGGTAGGGTGTGTTCTAGAAGACTTCATGTGTGGCCATGCTAAAAGGTGCATTTTGAGGTGCTTTGAGCCTTTAAACACTTGGTTTTGGTCCATTTTGTAACACCCTTATCTAGTATTACAACTGCTCTGATGTAAACAGATAAGGTTGGTACATTATTCCTAACCTTAGTTATTCATTTACAACATCTGAGCATTCATACCATCACAATACTATTAAAATTGATTAGGTTCAGGGTTCTTTTGCTCAGGTAACCATACTTTATGCACAGTAGAATTAAAATTTCATACATCACAGTGGAATTTCTAAAACTTTCATATCATATATAATGACTATTTTTTACATCCTTCTGTGAATATATACCAAGATATATGAAGTACCCATCTATAAGGAGTCAGGAGACAACAAGCCTGTCACTCAAACTCCTTTTACAAAATACTAGGGATGTGCAGGTTCTTCACATATCCTTTCCCCAGTAATTGCCCTTTTTCCTTTACTATATACAACCAAAATGACAACCCTAATTCTAATGCAAAAAAAATATATAGAATCGGGACCCAAAATGAGGGACTACAAAAATGCTTTTAACAAAAGCACTTCCTCTAATGTCACTTCCATCTTTTTCCCAAATTGCTAAACGTCTACATCTGATACATATCAGCAAACAAATGAGAAAACTAGTTTCTTAGCAGCTTAACAATTCAACATTTTTAAATATACTAATATATACCAGAAGGCAAGCAAAAAAAACATTTTCATCTACATTCCAATCATTTAAAACATAGTCTCATTTATATGTATAGATTGGTAAGCATTGCATGATTATTTGGAATGTCAGTGTAATAAAGATGGTCATACATCATATTTTCAGTAAAAGCATACATATAACCATTAAAGTAGCTAATGATCATTTATATATTCTCATTCTTAAAACTTACCTTGCCTTAAAGTGTGAAGCACCTTCGGTCACACTTCAAGGAATGTGGACACTTGGCCACTTTTGTAAGACTTGTGAACACTTGGTCATATTGTGGACTCTTAGCCACCTTTATGAAAACTTGTGAACACTTGGTCACATTGTGGACTCTTGGCCACCTTTATGAAGACTTTTGAACACTTGGTCACATTGTGGACTCTTGGCCACTTTTATGAAAAATAATGAACACTTGGTTACTTATACATATACATAACAACTACAATTCCTCTCATTATTATCATTTCTATTTCCTTTGGATTTATCCATTACTAGGTACATTCTAATGCATTCACAATTAGCATAGTGATTCGGCCACTAAAATTAAAATGAGACATTGGTTTCGGCCACCATGATAAGATAATAATCCTTAAGATTTTTCATGCCACATTGTCAAATTTTTCCCTTCTTTCTATGGTTTACACATAATGGTACCATGCCTTAGAATTTCTAGGGTACTCTCTCCCACATTCCATTTTTGTAATTATATCATTAGGAATTTATTTTACTTGTTTTCTTGATTAATGTTACATACTAAGTCTAAGGTTACACAAATTATCAATTCTTATATTTAAATACCAAGGTGGGTTCTTCTTACATGTAAAAAGGATAAAAAATTCACCATACCCTAATTTACCCAATATTCTTTCCTCCCCTTAGCCAAAACCAAATTGGACTCTCCTTTACCTAATCTTCATCAAACCATTTCCTATCTTACCAAAAGTCACTTTCGGATTTGTTAAGACAACAAGAGCAATGTCAAAATTTTAAATCTAATTCTAGTTAGCAACCTTCATTTTGGTATTTATAACTTAAAAAATGTACTAACTATACAAGAATACCAATATTTAACATTATCATAAGTAGAGTCTTCCATTATACATGCTGAAATTTTCCAATAGTAGTTCTTCCATGGAAACAACAATATTTACTTTAACACATCACTAAACATAGCCAAATTACCACACAAGCTTAGCCAACATGATATTCATCTCTTCAAGAATGTAGAGAAACAGTTATTGTTCCATGAAAGCTAAAAGCAAGAGGAGTTTATCTTAAATCATGAAAAAAAATTAAGAAAATTGCTAAGCTACCTCAAGGGTGCAAGAATGATGAAGGTATCTTGGTGTTCCTCTTGAATCTTATCTTTCTCCCTTGCTCCTCCCCTTCTCGGCTAAGCTAGCCTTCCTTCCTCTGTCACCAAATGTTTGTGTGTTTTCTAAAATGTTAAGCTACTCTCTCCCTTTTCCCAAATGCTATTGCCATATCCCCATATAATTCAATGCAATCCCTCTCTTGTATGTAGTCTAATCGGGTCATGGGATGCTACACCTCTTTCTTATTCTTAATTGTGATTGTTTAATAGCCACATATGTACTTAAGTACAACCCATTTTCCTTGCAATTTTGTGTTAACCACTTGGTCACGTTAAAGGGAGGGAAGAAGGTAAAGTCACGAAAGCCTCCCACTTCACACAAGGCATACGGTCACGTAAGGGACACTTGAATGCTACACTTTCCTTTCCTCCTTCTCATTAGTTGTTGCTGTGGGTTTCTATAAGTCTAATTAAAAATTCTAATTCTCTTGCCTATTCTTAATAGCTTTCACGTTTGGCTAAGTCAAGTCCCCTTTCTCTCCCTACATTTCACGATCCTCTCTCCCTTTCATTTCCTCCACCAAATGCATATATGTATATTTAATGGATGTTAGCTCTTCTCTCTCTTCTCAATTCCTATTATTCCTTGATATAACCGAATGGATTTTTATATTATATAGATGTGAAGCTACTTTCCTTAATTCCTGCATGTATATTTGTTTTTAAATCAATCTCTCATGTAGCTATTCGATTGGGAAAAGAGGAAAGAGAAAGGCGTAATTTAAGCACCTCAATTTTATGCAAGCACCTAATTTTTTATGTGGTGTTTTCCTCCCACTCACATTATAATTCAGTTACCACAAGGAAGAAAGTGTTCTCCCTTAACTTATTTATTCTAGGCACTAAATTACACAAGAAATTCATCACACTTTATGGCAAACTCATCTAATTAATTAAGAAAACATAACATAAAGATAGTCACACAAATGGGATGTTACACATTTTGCTTCAAAATTTCTTTGTACCTAGGAAAAGCTTGGATAACATGAAAACAAGTGGAAACATGGGTAATTATACATAAAAAACATAACATACTCCTAAAGTGAGTGAAATTTAGCAAATAAATATGTATAATTATGTGCTTATCATAATACCCCATACTTAAGCTTTTGCTTGTTCTCAAGAAAACTTTTATTTAATTCATAAGAAACAATAACGGCTTTTCATAGTTAATACATACTATACAGTCTATGTAACTTATACCACCCTATTAGCCTATGGTTCCTTTTAAGTGTTTAAAGGTATAATGTATATAATTATCATAATAATGGTGTGTTACTATCACTTCTACCCGAGTAAATTTTAAACTTTTTACCAAGTTAATTAATTGAGTGCCATTTGGGTTGGTCTCTACTCTCGGGTTCTTTCAACATCGCAACGGAATAAATATATATATAATACACATAGATTAACTATACATAAACCTGCATTCTTAATTAAATATAGTCAATTAACTATTGGGCATGGAGGCAACAATCTTACCACTCATAACCCCATCCATTAGTCTATTCATCAATCCAGCCTAATTCCTATACAGATAAGTGATGTGCTGCTACCTATACAACTACACCTAAGGCAGTGAACCTATCGATGCAGCCTTATGCAATGGTGAGTATCAAGGTCATATTCCTCGATAACGTGAAAGCCCAGAGTTACTACTTGTTCTCTGTTATCTAGCCTAACAATTAAAGTAATTGATTTTTAACTAAACTAATAATTAACTAAGTTCAATAAATAGTAATCAGTGACAATGCACGAAAGAGAATATACCGAGGCAAGAAAAGTAAATCCACTAGGGACCTGTACTAGTTGGCAAACACATAAAGGATAATGGTCTATTGAATCTAATGATGCTACCTGTGGGTGAATTCTAAGTTAAATTCAATTTCCTTCTCAAGACAATTAAATTTCTAAATCTAAGAATCTACCACTGGAATCTTTTCCTAATGATTGATTTCAGATCAAGCTTATTGTTCTAATTCACCACTATTAAGAATAGCTACTCCTTAATCCAACAATTAATTAACCTCATCTCTAAGTGAAAATTAACTGTTCTCTGCAATTAGATTCCAATTTTAATTATCATCTCTTGATCTCAAAAAGAAATCTAATTAGCATTCACAACATCTCATAATAAAAACTTAAATAATACATGCATAATAGCAAAGAAGATCATAGCATTAAAATCACTATCCATACAAATTAAATAGAATACCAACACAGTCAGGAATCCAAATAAATTTTACAAATTCAGCCACACATATTTACAACAGAAAACAATTCCAATAGCAAATAATCCATCAGACAATTAATTAAACAGCAAGTAAAAATAGTAAAAATTTATGCAAGTCCAATCTTCTCAATTGCTCAATGGTCATTGTACAAAATGATCGCCGAAAAACCACTGAAATCTTGCCAGAAAAATGTCAAAAAAATTAAATCCAAAGTTGTCCAAAAGCTCTATGGGTCGCGGGTCTAGTCAAAATAGGTCGGATCTCAAGTTCTCGGGTACCCAACGTATCTGTACCCTTCCGGTCACTTGGACGGTGGTAGACAGCTGGGAAACACCGAGGACAACACATGGATAGCGAAAATAGATAGAAACTCAATGAAAAACATGAGCTGGGTAGCAAAATGGCAAAACAGGTCGATCTTGGGTCACGTCACCTCTGTCGAGTATCTGGTGATTTGGTCGGTGATTTGGCACGAGCGGCGCTCGGACAAGCTCACAATGCAGTTGAACGACGGCAGGTGGTGTAAAAATAGACGGATTGGACCTCCTTACACGGATCGCAAACCCGATCTTCATGCGGTTTTCTTTCTCGCTCGCTTTATAGACACTAGGAATAGACATTGCAGAAGACCAAGACGGTGGAAGACTATCTATAGTGCCTCTCTGGGTAGCTGCTCGACCTCTCTCTCTCTCGGTGTCACGTCCGTGCGTGAAAAAGAAGATGATTTTGGGTCTACACTATTCCAAGTGTGCTACCTTTTCTTTCTCACGTAGGTCTACTTCTTTTCTCCCGTAATTAGCCCGGTCCAAGGCCCAATAAACAAAATTAGCCTAAATAATCTATTTTTGGTGTTCTAAAGGCTTTTCAGGCTTAAAATTGCTCTATTTACTAATGATGGCTTGATAAAATGTCTAAAAATGAAAATTAATGCAATTTAGGTAATTTTTAGAATAAAATTACATAAAATGCTCATAAAATGGACAATTAACCTCAAGCAAATATGTATAAAATAAGACAAATCAATAAGTTAGAATAGGCTATACAAAATAACCCTACATTAGCCTTTCTCAAAATATCATGAAGGCTAGCTCCATTCTACCATATACTTAAGCTATTCAAATTAGACAGTTTGTATGCCAGATTGGACACTTCTTCATACTTTTCCTTCTTATCCAGCCCAAGGGGACCTACAAATTTGGTACATGCCAACACTATTGTGAGAAATGAATCTTAGTAGCAATGCAACCTGTTACAAAATCCATTAACCTGTACCACTGTGCTCGCATGAAAACTCTACATTCTTTCATAAAACATATCACATACTATTGAGATGTGGTGTATGTAGCATTTAATCGTGTTATAGACTCATACATATGCATATTCATTAAAACATATCATCTTTGAAACAAGGGAAGTGCATTCATCATCATTCTTATCACAAAAAATTTCTTATAAAACATAGGTGGGATAGTAAACATGCCATCATTTCATTTCCATAACATGTGAGTAGTACATAAAACACCCCAAGAGTAATCGGGAGAGTCGCCCAGTAACAACTCCATGTACCACTGTCTATATGAATGAGCACATGGCTATCTAGTCATGCCTTAACCATTGTACATTCTAAGGCATCCCCTAGTGGATTTAAGTACCTTAATCGTCCCTACCCCTTTTTGACAGATCTTTCCTGACCAACGGGATTCCTCCCTTTCATCCTAAACAGGGCTGGTATTAACTCATGGGATCACCGTCAACTCTACCCAGATCAATTCCTCTTCGCTTTTGGGTAGATTATAGTACTATGGAATTACCACCATTCCTTCAAGGTGGATCACACTCCCGGTATGCTATTCTCTACATATACTCTAAGGTGAATCAGCCCATGCCTATGGTTATGCATAACTCTAAGTATGTGTTTCTCATATGGCCTTTTAGGAGATAACACTAACTTAAAGTTCGCAACCATCACGGTGTTTCCAAAATCATCTAAGTTCAAGTGGGTGTTGAACTATCCCAATTTATGGCACAACTGTGGAATGCTCAACGATCGTCCTATGCCGACAATCAGTCACTCGGTCATGAGCCTATCTACTCTAAGGTATACACTAATAATACTTTCCTCTTTCCTTTTTTATTTTTTCTTCTCTCTCTTTATTTTACTATCACAAGGGTCTCATCACCTAAAAATCCTATTTTCCCTACTTACCTATGTTGTGAGCCCTTAATTAAGTTAGTATGAAGAATTACTAAGCTCAATTGTCATTAAAAACCTTATTTTGTAAGCTAAAGGACTGTCAGTCGAATGGTTGCTTATTGGAATGCATCCTAGGTAAAAATAAGAGCACGACAATCGACTGCTAGGATGGCTAGTTAACTACTTAGTGCAAACTCGAGCCCGAAAATTGACTGCTAGGAATCTGGCAATCGACTGCTAAGCCTCTTTTGGCAATTCTGGGTTTTCCAGAAACACAACAGTCAATTTCCCCACACATAACAGCCGACTATTATGTTCTGCTGGAGTTCAAAAAACATGATTTTGATAGTACCTAGTCCAAAATACATTCCATTTTCAATTCTAAACACATGTGCTTAATTTCCATACAACAAACTTTACTTCTCATTAAACATTTCTCATCTATTAGCTCAAACATGGTACATTCCAGGAAAACTAGTCTATATCTCTAGATGAACACAACCCAACCCTCCCAATCAATTACAAACACATATATGAGTATACATTCAGCAACACAACATCCCATAGAAATAGAAAAAACATACAGAATGTAGGTTTAACCCCAAACTCAGTTCAAATATTCAGAAATTCATACTTTTCCAACAACAGTAAACTTTTCAAAAAAGAGAGGGGTTTAAGATGAATTGCTACCTTGATTTCCTGCAAATGTGTGTGTAGGATGTGTCAGGAAGACTATTCCCTTGCTGTAGGACTAATTTCTAGCCTCAAAACTACCCTTCCTTCAGTAAAATCTCTCCTTTCTTGCCTTAACTTGCCCTTTTCTCTCTCTACTTGTCCCTTCTTCTTCTCTCTCTAAATTGTAGGTGGGTGAAAGTATGTGAGGGTTTAGGATTTAGCTAGGGTTTTAGAATTTCTGAACATAAGTTCCCTTATTTGCATTTTAGTCCCTAACCCACTTTGTGCATTTGGTCTCAGCACATTTTCCCTTTTCACTTGAGTCCTTGGCCATACTCTTAAATCAAATTTCATTCCTATCACTTAGGTCCCTAGGCTAATGCAACTATATGAGATTAATGTAACATACACAAGCATTAATATTAAATTAACAACTGACAAACATCTCTTTAATTATACTAGGAGCGGATGTTACATAACTCGATCCTGCATGAATCTTAACCATAATTCTTAGTGTTGCAAGCCCTTCACAAATAACAAAGATAGTTAGATTGAATGCATTTTCTCAACAAGCAATTTATTATTTGATTAGGAACCACTGCCTCATAGAGATCACTCAATGTCACTCAGAAGTGTATGTAGGTAAAGTGAAATCTCTCAAGCAATTTCATATTACCATGCTTTCCATATGCTCGCTTATAAATCTGATTTCCATTACTTGCAAAAACTTGAATATCATTATCAAAGGGTCTAGAAAAGGTTGTATTGGGGCTTGAGGTAGAGGTAGGTGAAGAATTTTGGGAATAAAAGGGATACAAAGATATTGAAAACACATGTGGTCCTAAGGAGATTTCAAGGATTAAATGCGGTAGAAACAATTTTTACTAAGCTTTTTTGTTCAGAGAATACCTTTGCCCAAGATAGTACAGAGACTGATTTGATAATTATAATTTTTCTCTTACTTTATTTTTCCTTTCCTTTTCTTCTTTTCTTCCTTTCTTTTCTTTTTCTCTTCTTCATATTTTTTTCTTTTTGCTTTTTGCAACCTTGCAGTCTTTCTAATATTCAGTCTTGGATTGAGGGGGTACCTCAAAATAAAGGGAAGACTCAATGAGTCCTTATCTATTGAGATACTGCATTTTAATCCAGATATGAAGAACAAACCACAAAAATTTCAACATATAGGGTGGCAAAGGAAGACATTGCAAAAAGAAATGGAATATAGGTTGTAAGGGTGTGTATAATAAAGAAAATTTCAAGGCTTAATAATGGTCAACTAAGGGAAAAAACATAGGGTAGGATTTTTGGTCAATAGTAGTGTAACCTAAGTTGCCCAAATTATATCCGATATTCAAGCATTCATGTAATTTTGACAAGTATTACAAAGCAAGTTCTAGTATCAAAGTAGAATGAAGTGCACCCTCTATAAAAAAAATTTAGAGCATGTTTGTAATGAATGCTCTCTTGGCTCAAATCCTCACATTTATAGGGTGTGATTTTATAGGTTCCTAAAATTTTCAATAAAATTGATAGTCAAGTAATGCATGCATGTCTTTCTATCCATATTATTAGATTAAAGTGTATGCAATGTAGAATATGGTGCAAGATGTGGGAGCATCTAGGTGGCATAAAACTATTTTTCAATATGAGCTATGAAATGTATTTATTTTCTAATATAGATTGAAAACAAGAGTTTAACTTGGAAGATTAAGGCAAGATGAAGTGTGTATTATATTTTGTCCATGTTATGAGTTAATATAAAGCAATGCTGAAGAAAATGACAATCACTAGCATGATATACTTTTGAATGCACATTGGATAGTACCTTATTGTCATACACTTATTTGAAATGTGAATTGTGATGAACAAAGTGAGAACAAAAACATAGTGAAGTAAAACAACAAGAAAAACACTAAAATAACAAAGAAAACATGAGTCACCCCACACTTAAGACAAACACTACCCTCATGTTTGTAAAAACAGGAAGAACTCCTAGATAACTACAATGAAAGTGTAAGGAAATGTTACTGATTACTGTCATATTAGGTTCACAGGTAGTGTAATCCCAGCTATAGTCAGATGAGGGAGGTGCTCATGTAGTGCGCCAACTATCCTTGCGATTCTTGTAATGTATAGGCCAAAGCAAATGATACTTTGTCTGACATCCTCGATGAAAGTCGAGATCTGGATTACTAGTACATACCTAAGATCTACCTTTTGATGCTGATGCATCGGATAGAGGATGAATAAGTTTGTTGGAGTTACTTCATCGAATCTCTCGGCTCTGCCTGTAAGGGTATGAGTTAAGATAGAGTGAAAGTACCTTAAACTATCTAAGAGGATTGTTGCTTTCGCGGTGCTAGGGGTGAACATGCTAGGGCGGGTGGTTATATGGTTCCACATAGTATGGGTAGTAACTATCAGACTATAGAGGCATTGTCGATATGAATCTCCATTCAATTCCTCTGTTGTCCACAAGCCTAGATGTCACCCGAGGCATGGTATGGACATATGAAAATCTATTCCTCCTAGCCAAAATGAAATGGTGTCTGGCTCATTCCACTTGGTAATGTGTTCGTTCAGGGCAAAGGTACTGCAGAACTCTAGGGTCAGTTCTCTATACGTTGGTTCTCTTATGCTGAAGAACCTATCTTAAGGGAGTGTGTCGAAGAGTATGATCTATTCTACAGTTAAGCTAGCTAAATTGTTAGCATCAATGCAAAGTCTGAACCCTATGATTTTTAAGTGAAATGCCTGGTACTTCTCTTTTTGGTCATCTTTACCAAATGTCAATAATGGGTGGCAATTCCAAAGGTTGGCCTTGGAGGTCCCCCTTCTTCTTGAAGTGACACTGTAGGATAAAGAACTTGATGTGGTCCAATGAGTGATTCCTTCTCTTCTTGATGTGAAACTAGAAGATGAGGAAGTTGACATAATCCTGGATTAGCATAAGTTAATTACAAAGAATTAAAGATTAAAAGAAAATATGATTTTCTAAGTGAATGCAGCATAATCCTATGAATTTTTTAATTTTCTTGAATAAATAAATAAAATAGAATAAAATAAAAAAATAAAAGAAAGATCCTATAGTTGGATTCTTGATGCATGCATGAAAAGGAACAAGAATCCTATTTGATTCCTCATGATAATAATTTATTTTCCAAAAGAATGAAGAAAGAGATCAAGAATGTGGTTCTTGATTTTTCAAGAATGGGGTTTCTTTTTCAAGGTTCAATTAAAGAGTGGTTCTTTGACATTCTATGGATACAAGAACATGGTCATCATTTAAAAGACTTAAGATTCCATCTAGAAACCATAAAATCTATAGAAAGAAAATGTTAAAGAGAGGTCTAAGATTGTATAGCTTCTAATGCATGGGATGATTAAAAGAAATCATAAAGAAGATATGAATCTTGAAAGCTATAATGATGCTATGGTAATTGTATGCACATGAGAGATCAAAGAGGCATGAATCATTGAAAAGAAAATTACTAAAAAGTGAATCTTGAAATCTAAGATCATGAATTTGCAAGAAGAAATATGAAAGACTTATGAATCTAAAAAATTTAATGTATGAAATTTAATGAATGCAAATAATATTCTTAACATGAGAAAAAGAGAATTGAGGAAGAAAATACTTACTTGAAGTGAGAACTAGGCATGAGAGAGAGAGAGCTAGGGAGGTTGAGAATTCAAGGAGAGAAACAGAGGAATTTTACTTACCACTTGTGAGAAGTGCACAGCTTTTCCTCTTGAAATAGGCAAGGGAATTCCTTCTCCTAATGGAATACCAATTTCATGCACAAAGGAAAGGATAGGCTAGCATTTTTGGATTTTAAATTTTAGGATAAGCCATTTATATTTATTTATTTATTTTAAAAGATCATAAGGATTTTATCTTCAAGATGATTTTTGAATTATTTTTAGGATAATCCTTAAAATATTTTAAAGAAAGCTCATCCTTTTAAAAAAAAAATTTTGAAATTTAATTCAAGGACTTTTCATCAAATTTTGAAAATTTAAGAATAAGGCACATTTAAATCAAAATGGCTTATCATGATAGCTAGCTTGTCTTTTTTTCTAGACTTCTTGGCTATATCCTCTTTGCTCACCCAAGTAAGTTGGAAGAAATTTTTCTTAACTATTGAACTGAAAATAAAAATAAAAAAAATTATTATTATTATTATTTTCAAAATATATGAAATAAAAGAGAATTAATTTTTTTTTTTTGAGTCCACTAACTGAACTTATTTAATTGCCAGGTCTTAAAGAAATATTACCTGTTCTTCTAGTGGGTCTTCATGATAATGCTTGAGATGGTGCCCATTTACCTTAAAATTTCCTTGATTAGGGTTATGAATTTCAATGGCACCATAGGGCAATACCTGCTTAACTATGAAAGGTTCTCACCATCAGCTTCTTAACTTTCCTGGAAAATAATGGAGACATGCGTTGTACAAAAGTACCTTGTCTCCCACTTGAAAACTCTTAGACCCACGTATACTTTTATCATGCCATTTCTTTATTTAAGCCTTGTAGATGGAAGAGTTCTCATAAGCTTGGTGTCGCCATTCTTCTAACTCATTAAGCTGCCATAATCTTTCTTTCCTTGAAGAAACAACATCAAAGTTACATGTTTTAAGGGCCCATAGTGTAACATCCCACATTTTCTTAATTAGTCTAAACTAATATTCCTCAATTAATTGCATGAATTTGGTTGTGTGATTTAATATTTAGAATAAATATGCTAAAAGATAGCACTTTCCATTCGTCAAGGTGCTTGAGGTGCTTGTATAAATGTTTAGGTGCTTGATTTAATTTTCTTTCCTTTCAATTAGCTAGCCGAATTGCCAAGGGAAGGAGTGAGTGAGAAAAACCAAATTTAAACTATGTATGTACATGTGCATTCGGTGAGGGAGCTTGGTAATCGGTTAAGTAAGCAATTGGTGAAAAATAAATATAAGTATATAGACATGCACACAAAAATTGAGGAAAAGGAAAAAGGTGTGTAGCGCTTTGCATTGTTAGCCAAAGCACTAAAGGGGAGAGATAGGAATAAAATATATATTTGCATGTAGCAAGTTGGGAGGAGAGTGTATAATTTATTTAAAATAAAAGCTACATGTGGGTGTACAGTCAAGAAAGAATACAAAATAGGAGAGAGGTGTGCGGCACTTGCCTTCCTTCTTTCCTTCTCTTTATCCGTATACAAGGCCACAAAAATGATTAGAGTAAGGTACTTAAGGCAAAGGAAGGTGCAACACTCAAGTAAGAATTTCAACATGAATCATACAAGCTCACGTGGATCCCTTTCTTTCCTCCCTTTTGGCGCCACCGAATGGAGTTTACATAAGAGTTGAATTAGGATGCCAAACGTGAAGCTGCTTGGACCGTACCTCTTGCGTGTGAGGTTGAAGGTGGCGTGATTTCCTTCCTCCCTTCCTTAAAAGTAGCCGAGTGAGATACACTAAATGTGTAAACAATAAGAAAGAGTCGCATGGGAATGGCTTGCACTTAGTCACACATGAGGCATGGAATAATAATAATAATAATAATAAGGAATGGAGGTGGCGTCCATTTGGGAGGGCCGAATAGAAATTGTAAGGGAGAGAGAGAAGGGCAAAGGAGAAAAAGTAGATACACACATGATAAGAAGAGAAAGAGGGGGGAGCATCTCATACTTGGGAAAAGGAAACCACACACACGAGAAGAGCATTCAAACAAAAAGATAGAGTGGTGAGAATTTTGGGTGAGGGAGAGAGTGAAGTTGACAAAAAAAAAAGAGAGGGAAAGTAGCAAGAGGAGCAAAGAAGAAGAAAAGGGAGAAAGTCAAAAAGGAAGCCAAGCCAATCTCATCCTAGTTTATCATTGAGGTAGGTCAAAAATTCTCAAACTTGTGTCCCATGGTTTCATAGTTATACATCATGTTTTACAAGGTTACATGGGATGTTCGTGCTACCCTACATTCTTAGTGTTATGAATGTCTTGTTGGCTAAGCATGTATGATGGATTGGGATGTTGGTTGATGTGATGGAATAAATATTGTTTATGGAAGGATTAGGGTTAGTTAAGGACAATTCCATGATGAACTAAGGTTGACTGTGAACAAAATGGTAGTATGAATTTGAAAACCACTTTTCTTCATAAAGGTTCCTTTTTGGTCAAGGATAAGCAAAAGAAATTCATTGGAACTTTTCATATGTCTAGTAAGGCTTTAGGCAATGTTAGAACAATAAAAGTGGTAAAGATACTTTTGCTACATTGATAGTGTAAAATTTGGCTATAACCATGCAAAAATCAAGTTGTATTCAAGTATTCCAATGAAAAGGGAAAATATGTCCATTTGTACATTGTAGAAAATTTTTGGAGAATTAAGGTTTAATTGTAGCTTATGGGTATATTAGAAATTAAATAAAAAGAAGATTGGTAAAATGATAGAAAGTGTTCACCTAGCATCCCCTTGTGTAATGTTTAGATGAGGAGAATGTATTGATTATATTGAAAAATGGATTATACCATTTTAATGGTATTAATCAAAGAATCGAAAAGGGGAAAATTTTGAATTGTGAAATATCAAATGTTCTTGAATTTCCCTTAGGCCAAGTTCATGAAATTTATTCTTGAAGTTTATTAGAATTTTATAAGAGATGTACATTATTATTTTCCAAGAAAGGGGAATTTATTCTTGAAGCTTACTATAATTTTATAAGAGATGTATAGTATTATTTTTCAAGAAAGGAAAATTTGTTCTTGAAGCTTGTTATAATTTTATAAGAGATGTATATTATTATTATTTTTCAAGAAAGGAAAATTTATTCTTGAAGCTTGTTAGAATTTTGTAAGAGATGTACATTATTATTATTTTTCAAGAAAGGGAAATTTATTCTTTAAGCTTATTAGAATTTCATAAAAGTGGCCAAGTGTCCCCAAAAGTGCCCAAGTGTGCACAAGAATTTTATAAAGATGGCCAAGTATCTATAAAAATACCCAAGTGTGTACAAGAATTTTATAAAGGTGGCCAAGTGTCTACTAAAGTGCCCAAGTGTGCACAAGAATTTTATTAAAGTGGCCAAGTGTCCACAAGTGCCCAAGTGTGCACAAAGATTTTATAAAGGTAAGTTTTAAGAATGATAAGAATAAATAATTTTTGTTAATTTTATGTAACATGTTTAATAGCATGCAAAGATGTTTTACTTGAAAATAATATTATTTTATCACATTGACACATAAATTGATCATGCAATGCTTGCCAATTTATATTTATGAATGAGGTTATGGTTTTCAAAATTTGAGAATGTAAGAGTAAATGTTTTTGGTGCTTGCATCCTGGTACATGTTAGTAACATTTTTAAACCCTAAATTTTTAAGATACTGGGAAACTTGTGTTTCTCATTCATATGCTAACATGTATCAGATGCAGACGCTTAGCAGGACCAGAGAAGTAGAAGTTCCTTTTTGGTCAAAAGAAAATTTTTTGTAATCTCTTATTTTGGATCCTGATTCTAGATATATTTTGGATTAGAATTAGGATGATCATTTAGTTGTGTATATAAAAGGGAAACGGGATATTATTGGGAAAAGGATATGTGAAGGACCGGTTCATTTCCATTATTCGTAAAGGAGTCTAAGTGACAAGATTGTTGTCTCCTGACTCCTGATGGATGGGTACTTTATATATCCTGGTACATGTTTACACAGGATGTAACAAACATTACTGGACATTGATTAGTTGTAATATGAAAGTTTAAATTTTTGTTGTGCAGTATAGTATTTTAATTTCGTTGTGCATACGAGATTTAATCTGAGAAAAAGATCCAAAACCTAATCCTCTTTAGTGAAACTTAATGGTATAACTGCTTAGACTTAATAATAAAAGGATAAGAATAATGTACCGTACGTATATATTTACATCAGAGGAGTTGTAATACTAGATAAAAGCATTACACATAGTGCCTTGTGTTTTAATTCAATAGGTAAATGGCAAGATTTTCCATACACAAGTTTGTATGGTGTGAATCCAGTGGATGTTTTATAGGCTGTCCTAAAAGCCCATAATGCATCATCTAGCCTAGCTACCCAATCCTTTCTATTTGTTCCCACAGTCTTTTCTAAGAATTTTTTTAATCCCTTATTGGTTACTTCAACTTGCCCACTAGTTTGTGGGGGATAGGGTGTAGCAAATTTTTGGGATACTCTATAGCATTTGAGTGCTTTCTCTAAGTGGTAGCTACAAAAGTGGGTGCCTCTATCTCTAATGCCAAACCTAGCAAATAGTCTTTTTAGGAACCTAATTACTACCCTCGCATTATTGGTGGGGAAAGCCTGGGCTTCTGACCACTTTGAGAAGTATTCAACTGTTACTAGAATATATCTATTACCATATGAAGAAGGGAAGGGTCCCATAAAATCTATACCCCATACATCAAATGTTTCTGCTACATGTATGCTTGTTTGGGGCATTTCATTTCGGGCAAAGATATTACCTGACCTTTGGCATGCATCACAAACTTGGACATAATTTTGTGCATCTTAGAATATTGACCAATAAAACCCTGCTTCAAACACCTTCCTGGCAGTATAGTTAGCTGCTTGGTGTCCTCCTGTTGGTCCCATCTAGCAATGGTTTAGGATCTATTTGATATCTTCCCCATGTACACACATTCTAATTACCTAATCTGCATAAATTTGAAATAAAAAAGGGTCTTCCCAAATGTAATATTTCATCTCAGTAAAGAACCTTTTTCTTTTGCTGAGTTGTCATATCCTTTGGTAAGACTCTAGTGACCAAATAGTTAGCATAATCTAAGAACCAAGGAAGGTTAGTATATACCTACATTACCTCTAAGTGCTCTTCTAGAAAGTTGTCATTTATAGCCTTTTCATCTAGAGGCTCGAGGTTACGGTTCTCTAGTCTCAATAGGTGGTTTGCAGCTAAATTCTCTATGCCTTTCTTGTCTTTGATCTCTATGTCAAACTCTTGCAGCAATAATATCCACCTTATTAGTCTAGATTTAGCATTATTTTTCAAAAATAAGTACCTCATAGCTAAATGATCCGTGTAGACCATGATCTTTGATAAAACCAAGTAGCTCTGGAACTTATCAAATGCATATACCACCACAAGTAGCTCCTTTTCAGTAGTAGTGTAATTCTCTTAGGTGTCAGTCAATGTCTTGCTGGCATAGTAGATAGGTTAGAACTTCTTTTCAATTCTCTGGCCTAGCACTGCTCTAACCGTATAAATGGCATCACATATAAGTTCAAATGGTAATCCCCAATTTGGAGATATCATAATGAGGGATGTGGTCAGTTTCTCTCTTAATAACTCAAATGCCTGCATATAGTTACTATCAAATTTAAAAGGTGTATCCTTGGCAAGCAGCTGAGTCATGGGTCTAGCAATCTTGGAAAAATCCTTGATGAATCTCCTATAGAATCTGACACGTCCTAGGAAACTTCTTTGCTTTGAAAGAGCTAAGAGGTGGAAGCTTTGATATAACTTTAATTTTTGCATTGTCAACTTCTAAACTTGCATGGGATATTTTATGACTTAGGATAATCCCTTCCTTACCATGAAATGGCATTTTTTCCAATTTAGAACTAAGTTTCCCTCTACACAACAAGCTAACATCCGTTCTAAATTAGTAGACAATGTTTGAAGGAATCACTGAAAATAGAAAAATTATCCATGAACACTTCCATTGAATCCTCAATCATATCATGAAAAGTTGCCATCATGCACCTTTGAAAAGTGGCAGGTGTATTGCATAGTCCAAAGGGCATTCTCTTATAAGCAAATTTTCGATAGGGGCAGGTGAAGGTAGTCTTCTCTTGGTCTTCAAGAGCAATAGGTATCTAAAAATATCCTGAAAAACCATCAAGGAAATAATAAAACATGTTACCTGTCAATCACTCAAGCACTTGATCAATGAATGAAAGGGGAAAGTGGTCTTTTTGGGTTGCATCATTTAATCTGCGATAGTCTATACAGACCTGATAACCTGTTACTAACCTTGTCAATATAAGCTCATCCTTCTTATTCTTTATTACTGTAGTGCCTCCTTTCTTTGGCACTACCTGCATAAGGCTAACTTAGGAGCTATCATAAATGGAGTAGATCAAACCTACATCTAGAAGCTTAATCACCTCCTTATTTACTACCTCTTTCATATTAGGGTTTAGATGTCTTTGTGGCAGTACCACCAGCTTATACCTATCTTTTATTAAAATCTTGTGAGAGCAGTAGCTGCTGTTTATCCTAGGGATATCTGAGATTTTATATGCAAAAGCTTAAGGGTACTTTCTGAGAGAGGCTAAGGTTATTTCCCTCTCTTTAGGAGTTAAATCTGCTGCTATAATTAATGGCAGCTTCTCTTCCTCGTCCAAGTAGGCATAATTCAAATGTTTAGTTAACTATTTTAATTCTAAAGCTGGAGGGTCCTCAATTGAAAGTGTTACCTCTTTTTCTTCTAGCTTGCCTATGGAAAGGATATGGTTTGTAGTTTCATCTGGTTTAGTTGGGATAGGGTTGCTTGGCTCCACATCTAATAAACTTCGTAATTGTTGTAACACTTATTTATTTTTCAAACCATCATCTTTTGGTGGAGTCTCTTGGGAAGAGTCATTCAATAGGAATTCCTGTAAATATGCTTCTATTTCATCATCTAGGGCATCCATTGAGTATATAGTATCATCGTGATCCATTGATTGTTGAATGGAACTAGCTAGGTTAAAAGTGACTGTCTCATTCCCTACTCTAAGTTGTAACCTTCCATTGCAAACATCAATATGGGCTCTAGATGTTGCGAGGAATGGTCTTCCCAAGATCAATGGTATATTGCTTTCACCTATCATATGCATCACCATGAAGTCCATGAGAAAGACGAACTTATCGACTCTCATAAGCACATCTTCTACTATACCCCTAGGATATTTGACTGTTCTGTCTACCAATTGTATGCTCATCTTAGTGGGTGTTGGCTCACTTAGTCCAAGTTTATCAAACAAGTTAGTCAGCATTAAGTTAATGCTAGCTCCCAAGTCAGCTAAGGCATCCTTGATTGGGAGTTCACCTATTACACAAAGCACGGTAAAGCTTCTTGGATCATGTTTCTTTATGGGTAACTTGTTTTGTAAGATAGCTGAGCATTCCTCATTTAGATTTACTAGTCCAAGGTCTTCTAATTTCCTTTTTTTGTTTAAAATCTCCTTTAAGAACTTCGCATAACAAGGCATCTGCAAAATGGCTTCAACAAAAGGTAGATTGATTGTTAGTTATTTAAAAAAATCTAAAAACTTACCGAACTATTAATCAATCTTTTCCTGCTTCAATCTAGTAGGATATGGAATGGGTGGATGATATTCTGCCACAGGGCTTTTCTTCCTTTCACCATGAACTGGTTCTTCTTTTGCCACTTCATGTTCTTTATCTATCTGTTCAGTCAGTATCTTTTCATTATCCTTTGATAATGGTAAAGGCTTAATCAATTCCTTACGTAACCTCAGATTGATAGCTTTGCATTGCTATCTTAGATTAGATTTAGTGGTACTTGAGAGCATGCTTGGCTATCTTTTTATCAACATCTTAGACATTTAGCCTACTTGGTTTTCCAAATTTTGGATTGAGGCTCGTCGATTCCTAAGATCTCTATCTACCTGTTGATGTCTGTCTTCTGAAGCGGATATGAATTTAATCAACAGTTCCTCGAGGTTGGGCTTCTTTTCTTATCCTTGAGAGAACTGGGTTAGAGGATTTTTCTGAGGTTGCTCCTGGTGCAGCTTCTAAAATCTTGGTGGTCCCTGAATATTGTTGTTTTCCATCCAAAGTTTGGATGGTTCCTCCATCCGAGTTTGTATGTATTGTTGTATGGTTTGTTCTGCTGTCTCAGGGCAGTCCCCATGTAATCTACCTGTTCTAATTCAATAGACCCATAGTTAGATGAATAAGATGTTGAAGGGTTTGCAAACATAATACTCATATTGCAATTTGAACTATAGTGTGGACCACCATAGAATTCACAATTTAGCTGTGCTGCTTGTACTGGCATCTAGAGTTAGTCTATTTTCTTGGTCAAGAGCTCTACTTGATCTGCCAAAAGCGATGTGGCATCTGCTTGATGGGCTACTCCTTGCAGTACTGATCTTTCTCTAAAGGATTGCCATTGGTGGTTAATCATGGCCATCTACTCTATTAAATTTTGTGCCTGCTCTGGGGTTTTGTTGTTAAGAGCTCCCGTTGCTGCTACATCTACCATTTGCCTAGTGGTTGGGTTCAGTCCACTGTAAAATGTTTATACCTGCATCCATACGATCAGTCCATGATATGGACAACATCTGAGTAGATCCTTGTACCTCTCCTATACATCATACATGCTTTCATCATGCATCTGCACAAAAGAAGAAATATTATTGTGCATCTGTGTGGTCTTAGTAAGAGGGAAGTACTTGTATAAAAATTTTTCTACCAACTCATCCCAAGTGGTGATTGAATTTAGAGGGAGGGATTGCAACCATCTTTTGGCCCTATCCCTTAAGGAAAATGGAAACAACTAAGTCTAATGGCATCATCGGTGGTTCTATTTATCTTAAAGGTGTCACATATCTCCAAAAAGTTGGTGATATGAGAATTAGGGTCCTCACTAGACAAACCTCCAAACTGTACTATTTGTTGCACCATTTGGATGATGTTTGACTTAATTTCAAAATTGTTAGCCGCTATGGTAGGCTGACTAATGCATGTTTGTGTCCCTTCTAATAGAGGTCTAGCAAAATCATACATTGTTCAAGTACCATAATTATTATTTTTATTGGCCATCTCTTGTGGTGTATGAATAGGAATTTGAACTAGCTCCTCCTCAATGTGACGTGAATGTGATCTTGAGTTAAGATATCGTTCAAGTTTAGAAAGAGGATTAGTTAGTTCACGATTTGTACTCCTAATCATAAACTATTAGAGATAATTGATAATTAAAACACTGAAAGAAGCAAAACTTAAAGAAAAATAACTAAGCAAATGCTAAAAGAAAAATAACAAAATAAATTAAATTGGCTAAAGTAACAATTCCTAATTTCGCTCTAGTTTTCACACAAATATTCCCTGACAATGATGCCAAAAACTTGATGTGCTACCAATGAACTGTATGTAGCCTGTAACACCTCTTATCTTATCTTAACAACGTCATAATAAATATTCAGACAAATGGTTACATTATTCTTAATCTTTAATCACATTAATTTTTCTCAAGCATTTAATCCATTTAAAAATTTATTATGCAATTAGGTTCGGGTTCTTTTGCTCAGGTAAACGTACTTTGGCACAACAAAATATAAAATTTTCATGCATTACAACATAATATATATATACTTTCATATTAGATATGAAAAACTATTTGTTACATCATTCAGTATACATTTACTAAGATATATGAAGCATCCATCCAAAAAGAGTAAGGAGACAACAGGCTTGTCACACAAACCCCTTTCCAAAATACTAAGGGTGAATAAATCCTTCATATATCCTTACCCCAATAAGTGCCCCTTTTTCCCTCTATGTACAACTAAAAATAACAGTCCCAATTCTAATCCAAAAAGAACATGTAGAATTGGGACCCAAAATGAAAGGGCTACACATACATACTAAAGTGCCCCACTACTCTTAAGGAAATTCAAAGATAGATATAACATAAATATCGTTTATGATAGTGAAAGTCCCTAGGAAGGGAACTTCCACTGTTGCTAGCTTGATCTCCATGATTAAATAGTATCTAGGCATTTGATACATATCAACATAACAATGAGAAATATATTCCCAATAGCTAAACAAACCATTTTCTTTAAAAATAGCTATGTGTACCACTGTACGAATACAGAAAATAACTCTACATTCAGTTCGGTTCCAAATATTCTTTTCATACAAAGCTATAAGAATGATATATTTGAAACATGTGTGTATGCATTTATAAACATGAAATATGCAGTATGTGGTATCATCAATGGAATGAACAATAAGCTTTCAATGTTTACATATTTTAATCATGCTCACATAAACCACATTCATACAATGCAAATCATAATATCTCATATATGCTTTAATCTTGGAAGGTATACACCAAATCATTCCTTCCCACATGATTGTGTTCTCAGGAGGTATACACCAGATCATTCCTCCTGCATTTAATTCCTTGGGAGTATACATCAGATCATTCTCCACAAGGTAGCTTTCTTAGGAGGTATACATTAGATCATTCCTCCTCAGGATTTTAGTCTTAGGAGGTATTCACTAGATCATTCCTCCCTTGAGTTTTAACCTTGTCTTTCACAATTACAATAAGCATTTTTATGCTATTCAATCATATTCACATGATTTTGGACATCTTTCTATCAATGGCAAAATGTAGGATATTTACCATTTATTCTTGACCATTACATCATTTTCCCTCATTTCACTTGACATAGGCCATTTTATTTGGCACCTTAGGCTACTTTCAATTAATACATATGTTTAGCTATTCTAGGGAAAATTCTACATAGCATTCACCCAAGGCAAGGAAAACATGAGAAAATGGCATTTCTAACACATTTGGTTCATTTCTAGCATTATTCTTACCATTTAAACATTATAGTAGCAATTTCCATAATTATGCCAAACACTTGCTCACACCTCAAAATTTGGTAAGTGCACTTTAGGCCATCCTTTTTTCACATTTTTCTAGCTCATTTTTCATACCAATCATGGCAATACACCTAATCTCACAACTTCACATTTTATGCACAATTTTAAGGTGAAATGGTAAGGTTTCAAATTGGTAAAATTACTAAAGCATAAAATTTATCATAATTTTCTCTCTCTTCCTTTCTTGGAATTTAAATTACATAGTTTCTAGGTCATTTTCAAGAGCATTTTCAGCATCATTTTAATACATCCATTCGGCCAAGGTGAGTAAGTCACACTTCTTTGGTTAATGGTAAAGTTAGAAAATGGAAAAAGTGTCTAAACATTAATCTTACTGGATTTTCTCTCTCTTACCTATTTATAACACTTTCTCTCACTCTTTCTTACACCATTTTTAACCAAATTTCAGCACAATAACAACACGTAGCATTCGGCCAAAGAGAGAAAAACAAGAAAATGGAGTTATCTTATTATCTAGCTTACAATACAACCATATTCAAGTAAATCCCATGCAAGACTATCATTTTCTCACTCTTAAAACCACCATTTCAGCCTTGGTACAAGTTAGGGTTTTTCAAGATAAAGGTTCCATCCATGAAAAATTGTCATCTCTTAAGTTTTCAAGCATTTCAACATGTCTATAGCCATAAACACAAGTAGTTTTCAACATATTTCAAACCCATTCAAGAAAATAAACCATAAGAATGTAGAGAGAGAAAGACCATCCTTCTTGCAAGAGTAAGAACACCATAAACACAATATAAAACAAGAAAAGAATGGCATAGATGTGTTTAGCTACCTTGAAAATGCAAAACAAGTGAAATCTCCAAGTTGTTTTGGTTTAAAATTCCTTTCCTCTAAGCTTAGGAAGCAATTCGGCCAGCCCTCTCTTCTCCTCCCTTCTTCGACATTTCTAGCACCTTGAGGAAGAAGAAGACTTAAATTAGGGTTTTGGTGAAATTACTAAAATGCCCTTGGTGTGAAATGACTAAATTACTCTTATTACTTCACCTTTTCAAGAATGGCATCCACTCTCCTAAAGAATGTAATTTTGTGCAACTTCCATGGCTGGGACATTTTTGCCCCTCAAGAATTTTAAAATTACAGAATGGTCCCTAAACTTTTTTGAAATTACAAATAAGCCCCTAAGGAAATTGCCATTTTGCCATTTAAGTCCAATTGGCCATTTTAGCTCCATTTTTCACCCTTTTCGGTTTTAATGTGTAAAAATCACTTAAATAAGATTTCATAAAACTTATTTTTGTGAATTTACTAATTTACCCCTATTTTAGAAAAATTAAAATTTTACCCCTAAGGCAAAATTACCTTTTTACCCTTTATGCCAATGTTATCATTTCACCCTTATTCTTTCTTCTTTTGAGCAAGAATAGGTAAGAGTTTCTAATTTCAATTTTCTTGAAATAGTTAAGATAAAAACTAAATTTCCTACATTATGTAAAATTACTAATATGCCCTTAGGGTAAAATTACGATTTTGCCCTTTTTAAGGAAAATTGCCTTTTTGTCATCAAAAGTATGTAATCCCTTACATAACTAGATTCTTCTTCTCTCTTAAATGAAAATGATAAGAGTCCTTTAATATAATTTTATGAAATAAGAGAATTAAATAAATTTTTTCTCTTCATGGTAAAATTACTATTTTACCCTTCCTTACCAAATTTCCAATTTCATTTTCATTATAACAAAAGTGATTATATGTTGATAAAAATGTCCATTCTATCTCCTTGATGTATCCTCCTTAGCATCCCATAAATAATACTAACAATACTAATAATAATAACGTCATCATAAAATGCAAATGTTAGGAGCGAATGTTACATAGTCACACTTAAGGCACTACACCTATCAGTGTAGTCTAGTGCAAAGGTGAGTATCAAGGTCGTATGCCACGAGAATGGAAAAGCCCAGAGTTACTACTTACTATAAAACCCCAGATTCTCTTAATTAGTTTTAAATTAATGTTCCCTTAATTAATTGGATGAGTTTGCTATAAAGTATGATGAATTTACTAGTGTAATTTAGTGTTTAGAATAAATAAGTTAAGGGAGAACACCTTATTTCTTGTGCTAACCGAATTAGCATGTGAGTGGGAGGAAACACCATAAAAGAAAATTTTAAGGTGCTTACATAAAGGATGAGGTGCTTAATTTCCTTCCTTGAATCCCTTCGTCAACTAAATGGTAAAATAAGTAAGAGCGAGTGAGAGAATTTAAATTCTTCTTAGTTATTCCACCGTGCAATGCTATGGGAGCTATAAAAATTTTTAAATCCTATATCACTATATGGCAAAGAGGAAAATAAGAAAGAGACGTGTGGAAATTGTACTCTTTCCTTCTTCCTATCATTCCATTTTGTCTCATCCTAACCGAAAGTGTAAGAGGGAATGAATGAAAATACTAGGTGAAAAGGTGGAAGAGAGAAAGAGAGAAACATGTGAGGATAACCTTCTTCCTTTCCTTCTTTTGACTTTGTCCTCAAGGTAACCGAGTAAGCATTAAATGAGTGGAGTTAAATATATATATGCATGCAGCAAGTTTAGGAGATAGCTTCACAATTACATAATATAGAAATGACATTCGGTAATGCCATGAAACAATAAGAATTGAGAAGAGAAAGAAAAGTATAGCATCTAAGGGCCTCTTGCATAACCGTACATGTTGTGTGAAGAGTAAGGCTTACGTGACTTTCCCTTCTTCCCTTCCCTTGGCGTGACCGAGTGCATCAATTAATACAAATTACAAGTAATGTGAATTGTACTTAAAGTACACGTGTAGCGCTCAATGTAAAGGAATAGGAAATATACAAGAGACAGCTTGGAGGAAAAGGGAGATACATGGCAATTGTATTGGGAAGAAAGAGAGCAACTTAGAAGAGAAACAAAGGCTTTTGTGAGGGGAGAAAGAGCTAGCCGAGAGGGAAGGAAGTAAAGAAGAAAGGAAATTTTCAAAGGAAAAGCTAAGACCATTCCATTTTTAGTTCATCCTTGAAGTAGCTTAGCAATTCTATGTCTTGATTTCATGATTTAAACTATGTAGTATGATTTAAAGTTTGCATGGAATCAATTTTTCTAGCTCTACATTCTTGGAGATGTAATATTTCTATTAGCTAAGTCTGCATGATGAATGGAATGGGTTGTGATTGTTGATATATGGTGGTAGATGTAGCTAAATTCATGAGAGGGTGTTTAATAGAAAATTTTAGCATACCTAATTGATATGTCTTATTTTACATAATTTTACCTAATATTTTTTGTCCATCTTATATGTATTTTTGTGTATTTTTATCCTAAGAATCAATTCAATTTGTATCTTATTGCATTTCAAGCATTTTATTGAGTCATCATCAACAAATGGAATAATTTTGGGCTTGAAAAGTCTTTAAAGCACTCAAAATGGGCTATCTGGGCCAATTTTGTTTATTGGGCCGAACTATTGCCCTTATTAGGCCTTAAAAGTGTGTGGACCGGGCTTGATTGAAGAGGACCGCATGAAGAGACCCAGGTAATGTGCAATTTATAGAAGAAAATAGTGAACTTTGGGAGAGAACCCGAGTAGCAGCATGCACACGAGAGAGAACGCGCGACTAAGAAGGGGCCATGACTTTCGACTAATAGCGACGGCAAGCGAACTTTCGATAACCTGGGGACAACAAGCGGGACATCGCTGTCAACCTAAGCCACCAATCACAGTCGTTTGTGGCCTTTATCGTGCACGACCTGCGAGACCCAAACCAACCCGGTTCACGACTTGAGAGAGAATGTGTCATTCTGTAGCATTTTTCGGCCAAACCACCTCTTTGTGGATGCCCCTGTAACTTCAGGTAACTCATCCACAACCTCCTTGAAGCTCATCGGTCGCCGTAGCGTCCCAAAATGGCCAACTCGAGATGGACCCGAGAGCTTAGATTTAAGAGCGATTCGTGACTCGTTTGACGTCGTCTGCCCGAGCTACCACCAAAAATCATCCCTTTTTCATGCGGTGCCTCTCTTGCAACCTTTCGCTACATCTCCGGTGGTTTGTAGAGCCATTTTTTGTCAGGTACCCATAACCCGCGACTCGTGACTCGCGACCCGACCCGGTTGTTTGGGGTATTAACTTCATAGGCCATTTTCCTTCCTCTTTTGGTAATAAGTATATTCTGGTAGCTATTGAGTATTTCTCTAAGTGGCTAGAGGCTCAAGCCTTCCCCACTAATGATGTTAAGGTAGTGACTAGGTTCCTTAAAAAATTATTTGCTAGCTTTGGTACACTTAGGGCACTGATTAGTGATAGAGGGACCCATTTTTATAGCTCCCAAGTTGAGAAAGTACTAAAACATTATGGGGTATCTCACAGGTTTTCAACACCCTATCACCCACAGACTAGTGGGCAAGTAGAGGTAACTAATAGGGGTTTAAAGAGAATCTTAGAGAAAACTGTAGGGGTGAGTAGGAAGGATTGGGCATCCAAATTGGATGATGCATTGTGGGTCTTTAGGACAGCCTATTGAACTTCTACTGGATTTACACCATATAGGCTAATATATGGAAAGACTTGTCATTTACCTGTTGAATTAGAACATAAGGCACTGTGGGCCCTTAAAACATGTAATTTTAATGTTAGTTCTACAGGTAAAGAGAGATTGTGGTAGCTGAATGAGCTAGAAGAATGGCGTCACCAAGCTTATGGAAACTCTTCCATTTACAAAGCTCGAACTAAGAAGTGGCATGACCAGAGGCTTCATAGCTTTAAAGATTTTCAGGTAGGAGATAGAGTATTACTTTATAACTCATGTTTTCATCTTTTTCCAAGAAAGCTTATGAGTCGATGGTCAGGACCATTTGTGGTCAAGCAGGTCTTCCCCTATGGCACAGTTGAAGTGCATCACCCTGACCAAGGAGATTTTAAAGTGAATGGGCAACATCTAAAGCACTACTATAGAGACCCATTGGAGGTTGAGGAAAGAGTGCATATGGTGCTTTTCTTGAAAGAATGATCAAGGGAATGAGTCTAGCTAAAAGACTCTGACAAAAATAAGCAATCTTTTCCTTTTTATTTTTATTTATTTCCCTTTATTTTTTTCTTTCTCATTCTTATGATGTACTTTAAGACTATCGAATTTTCTATTTATTTTTACTTTACGTTTTCATTTAGTGATACCCCTTCGCTATACACTGAGGACAGTGTGTTCCTTAAGTGTGAGGTGGGTATCCATTGCCATTATTTTGATCATTTAGACTCTTTTCTATTATTTTGGCTTTCTCTTGAGTTAGTTGCGGATGGTTGTATGTTGTATCTATGCTGATAGAGGATGTAGGATAAGATACTGGATATACTTGATTTATGATTGATTCTATATGCTTGAGTCTTTGATTGTCTTTTGATCATGTATGATTCAGTCATGAATAGGCAAGCATTGTTTCTCATAATGCATGTTAGAAAGTAGTATTAACGTTTAATGCATTTTTTACCACGACCGGGTCATACCGGTGTTTCTTGATTATCTTTCAAATTGTTCAATTTTGATTTAGGATGGTGATAATGCAGTTTGAATGCATTGCTTGATTGGTAATTCATATGGAAATATTTGAGAATCATATGCAATTTAGCCACACTTCAAACGTAAGATTTAAGCCTAAAATAAGCATTCATTATAAATATGCTCTGAATTCTTTTTGTTGAGTGTGTATTTCACTTGATTGTGTCTCTAGAGCTTGCTCTATAATACTTGTTGAAGTTACATGAACTTTTGAATACCAGATGATTTAGGCAACTTAGGATGTACTATTTTTGGCCAAAAAGCCTACCACATGTATCTTCCTTAGTTAGCCACTGTTGGGCCTTGACTTTTCCTTCTTCACTTACATTTTACACCTCGTATTTTCTTCTATTCATTGTCTTCTTTCTTCACCCTATTTGCTGAAATTTGTGTGATTTATTCTTTGTACAGGGATTAAAATGTATTGCCTTAATTGGTTATAGTACACTAAGTTCTTTTTATCATTTTAGATGCTCCCTTCAATCCAAAAGGGCAAGCATGCAGACTACATACAAAAAAAAATGAAATGAAAAAAAAAGAAAAAAAAGAGGAGATAATAATAAGAGTAGTCTGTATGTTGATATTGTATTCTCTGAGCATCACCAACTTCATTGAAAACTTAGTAAAAATTGTTATGTTTTACATTTTTTTCATTTAATCCTTTAATCCTTTATAATGCTTAGATTACATGAATTTTCAGCATATATGTCACTTTTACCAAAAAAAAATTTGTTCCCTACCTTTACTTTAACCTCATTACAACCTCGTTAAGACCCCTTGATTTTGGTATTCAATTTTTTATCAATAGCGGAGATGAGATTTTTAAGCAAGCATATAGTAGGCATATTCCTGTGAAGTTGCTTAAGGGATTTGTATCTTACTAGTATACACTTTGAGTGATTTGAGAAATCTCTGAGAGACAATGATTTTTAAATAATTGACATTGAATTGGTGGCTAAGTTGTGTATGCATTGTTATTATCTCCATTTTGTGCCAAGGTTTTGCAATTTGATCTATGATTAAGTTTCAAGAGGGATGTGTTAGGCATTATTAACTGTGGACTAGGTATGGACTTTGAGAAATTTTTTCTGTTTGTTTGAGGACTGAGTTTATGTTTGCTTGAGGACAAGAAAAGACTTAAGTGTGAGGTGATTGATATGTCTTATTTTACACAATTTTACCTAATATTTTTTGTCCATTTTATATGTATTTTTGTGTATTTTTATCCTAAGAATCAATTAAATTTGTATCTTATTTCATTTCAAGCATTTTATTGAGTCCTCATCAACAAATGGAATAATTTTGGGCTTGAAAAGTCTTTAGAGCACTCAAAATGGGCTATCTAGGCCAATTTTGTTTATTGGGCCAAACTATTGCCCTTATTGGGCCTTGAAAGTGTATGGATCGAGCTTGATTGAAGATGACCACGTGAAGAGACCCGGGTAGTGTGCAATTTAGAGAAGAAAATAGTGAACTTTGGGAGAGAACCCGAGTAGCAGCGTGTACACGAGAAAGAACGCGCAATCAAGAAGGGGCCTAACTTCCGACCAGTAACGACGACGAGCAGACTTTTGGTGACCTAGGGACGACGATCAGGATACTGCCATCGACTTGAGCCACCAATCGTAACCATTCGTGGCCTTTATCATGCGCAGCTCGCGAGACTCGAACCAACCCAGTTCGTGACCCGAGAGAGAATGCATTGTTCTGCGGCATTTTTTGGCCAAACTACCTCTCGTGGTTGCCCCTGCGACTTCAGGTAACTCATCCACAACCTCCTCGAAGCTCACCGGCCACTGTAGCATTCCAGAACGACCGACCCGAGACGGACCCGAGAGCTTATATCCAAGAGCGATTTGTGACCCGTCCAACGCCATCCACTTGAGCTGCCACTAGAAATCGTCCCTCCATCATGCGGTGCCTCTCCTGCAACCTTCCGCCGCATCTCTGGTAGTATGTGGAGCCATTTTTTGTCAGGTACTTGTGACTCGCGACCCGACCCAGTTGTGACTTGCTAGACAGATTTGAATTTAATCTCTCTGGCCCTTTTTCAGCAACTTTCCAGTGACTATTTTACACTGTTCCATCCGCCGTTCGAGAGGAGAGGGACGTATATAATTTTTACATTGTTATTTCTCTGAATTGTGGATTTTCTGGACTGTTGGATGATGTTTATGTGTAACTAAACTTGTAAAACCAATTGGGTTCTGAACTATGTTGGTATCCTGAGTTTAATTTGCATCGATGATTGAATAGTGGTTGTGTGATCTCCGTTACTGTTATGAAAGAATGTTTATGTTTTCATTGACAAGGTGTTGTAATGGAAACTCTTTAGACTTCTTTTAATAATTGACAGATTTTAATTGAAATTGGACAACTAATTGTAACATACAATTTGTTATTGCTTAGAACTAAGGTTAATAAATTGTTGGATTAAGAAATAACGACTCTTAATAGTAGTGAGTTAGACCGATAATGCTGATCTAAAATCAACCGTTAAGAAGAACCAGCCAGTGGTAGATTTTAGGTTTAAGGAATTCATTAAGACCTACAAAGAAATTGAATTTGAATTAGATTTCACTCACAGGAAGCATAATCAGAATTAGTCATCCATTATCTTTTGTGTTTACCAACTAGTTTAGGTTCCCATTGGGTTTGCTTTTTTGTCTTGATTAATTCCTCTTCCTGCCAATTATCATTGACTAGTTATTATTGCATTTAGTTTAGTTATTAGTTTAATTAGAACCCAATCACCTTGAATTATAGGCTAGATAACAGAAAATAAGTAGTAACTCTAGGCTTTCCCATTCCCATGGGATACGACCTTGATACTCACCATTGCGCTAGGCTACATCGATAGGTTCACTGCCTTAGGTGTAGTTGCTTAGGTAGCATTGGTAGCACAACATTACTAATGCAAAACCTTAGAATTAGAAAGTGTGGAAATTTATGTTCTTAAATAGTCCATGTATGTTTTAATTTAAAGATACCTAAAGGAATCATGCTAGCTAGAAATTTAACTTGAAATCATGATATTACTCTCTTTAACCTACTTAAACCGAGAGAATCACTTTTTGACATACAAAAGTGTTGCTAAAAAAAATATGTGGGAAAAGTTACCTTTCAGCTTTGGTAAAAGAAGGAAGAAAAGAATGATAAATTGATGTATGTTACCTTGTTTATTCTTTTCATATGATAAATTTGTCTATAGTAGTGTCCTTTAAATGTAGGAGGGATAACATGGATGTAATTATAAAGTGTAGCATGTAAAATAAGCCAAGAAAAGAGGTACAAGAAATGGAAAATTTTATTGCTACATAACTTAAATGTGAGAGAAAGTAGCAAAATAATTTCAAGGTATTGTATTACTAGATTTAAAATATAGAAAGGATGGAAGAATGTGATAAATGGGACATGAAAAACTTTAGATCCCACCTTTTTCATGATGGCCGAAACAATCCCTCATTTTAAATTGTAGTGATCTAATATATATGCAATGGTAAATGACTTATAAGGTATCTTATAATGGCTAAAGTCAAAGGAAAATGGGAAAGTTATAGTTAGATGAATGGTGATTGCAATTTATTCCTATTTATGCCATTAATGTTCTTATGATGAAAAATTTATGAGATTATGGATGGCTAATCTAAGTCCACATAACAATAGACAATTGTAACACAAATTTTCATAAAGGTGGCCAAGAGCCCACAATGTGACCAAGTGTTCACAATTATTTTCATAAAGGTGGACAAGAGTCCACAATGTGACCAAGTGTTCATAATTATTTTCATAAAGGTGGCCAAGAGTCCACAATGTGACCAAGTGTTTATAATTATTTTCATAAAGGTGGCTAAGAGTCCACAATGTGAACAAGTGTTCACAATTATTTTCATAAAGCTGGCCAAGATTCGATAATGTAACCAAGTGTTCAGAAATTTTTATAAAGGTGGTTAAGAGTCCACAATGTGACCAAGTGTTCACAATTCTTACAAAGGTGGCCAAGTGCCCACATTCCTTGAAGTGTGACCGAAGGTGCTTCACACTTTGAGGCAAGGTAAGTTTTAAGAATGAGAATATATATATGATCATTAGCAATTTTAATGGTTATATGTATGCTTTTACTAAAAATATGTATATGAGAATGACCATCTTTATCACACTGACATTCTAAATAATCATGCAATGCTTGCCAATCTGTTATATAAATGAAACTTTTATTTAAATTACTGGAATGTAGATAAAAATGTTTTCTATGCTTGCACACTGGTACATATTATTAGATTTTAAAATATAGAATTGTTAAGCTACTGAGAAACTAGTTTTCTCATTTGTGTGCTGATATGTATCAGATACAGACGTTTAGAAAATTTGAGGAAAGATGGAAGTAGCCTTAGAGGAAGTCCTTTATTGAGAGCATTTTTGTAGTCCTTCATTTTGGGTCCTGATTCTATATATTATTTTTGGATTAGAATTAGGACTGTTATACTTAGCTATATATAGCAAAGGAAAAAGGGTAATTACTAGGGAAAGGATATGTGCAGAACCTATGCATCCCTAGTATTTTGTAAAAGGAGTTTGAGTGACAGGTTTTTTGTCTCCTGACTCCTTATGGATGGGTGTTTCACATATCTTGGTCACATAAGGATGTAACAGACATTTATTAATTGTAATATGAAAGTTTTATAAATTCCACTGTGATATATGCAATTTTAATTCTGTTGTGCATAAAGTATGGTTACCTGAGCAAAAGAACCTGAACCTAATCCACTTTAATAATACTTAATGGTATCAATGCTCAGACGTTGTAAATGAATACTAAAGGTCAAGAATAATTTACCAAACTTATCTGGTTATATCAAAGAAATTGTAATACTAGATAAGGGCGTTATACTTACTCGTTGTTATTTAGCCTAAGAAAAATGGTGATTTAATTAAACTAAGTCTAACTACTACTACTTTAGCTATAGAGAGAAGGTAAGGCAAGTGTTAAGATAGAGAATTATCAAGTTTCTAGAAAAGAAAACCCATTGGGATCTTAGACTAGATGATATGTAAACAAAGGATAATGAGTTATGAATTTGATTGTGCTACCTGTGTATAACAAATCCAGATTTTTGGTTGGTTTTAATGGATTTCTAAGACCTATACTTTCCATTATCTATTTGTTTCCAATGGTCAAGTTTAGATCAGCATTAGTGCTTACTATTAGGAATTCCTCGTAATCCAGCAGTCGCCAACCTCTTGGTCCAAGCGAAGATCAACTGTTCTCTCTAGTTAGTTTTCCCTACAACGTCTTGTAATGAAACCTTGATTAATCTTTAACTAGAGGAAGATCGCGCAATCTAATTCATAACTCAATCATATTAAAATTAGAATATCAACATAATTTAACAACCCTAATTGGGTTCTACCAATTTAGCTAGTCATGTTCATGAATAAAACAACAAGAAATGTAATAAATGAAGAATAATAAAATAGAGACAGAAGCACCCTCATCGGTCGAGTTTGGATGAATAGCTTCGACTCTGAACTCCTCCTTGATTATGCTCCCTGTTGCTTCTTGATGCTTCCCAATCCTTTAAGTCTTGATTGAATCTCCATGGCTTGTGACATTTGTGAAGAGACAAGGGGATTGAAGTTTTAAGCTCCAAGGATTAGCAAGGATTGTCAGGGTCCAAGCTACTCCAAGTGCTCTTGGTTTCCCTCTCTTGAATGCCTTTGAATTGATGCTCTCCTCCTTGTGCCTTCTCCTATTTATAGGAAAGGTAAGTGCCTCTCTAGGCTTCCACACAACCGTATAGTAGCCTAGAAAGTGGCATGGCTGTGTGGTAGGCTATATGGGAAGCATGTTCGTGTTACGATCCATGTTCCAAAAGAGATCCATCCGTAATGTGATTTTGGCCATTTCTTGGTTGGAGATTATTGCTCAAGCCGCATAGAGAGGTGCATAAGATGTCTTTGGCATGTGGAGAGGTGTGTTCTAAAATCTTTAAGGCAGCATAGGCATGTGGTAGGGTGTGTTCTAGGAGACTTCATGTGTGTCCATGCTAAAAGGTGCATTTTGAGGTTCTTTGAGCTTTTAGACACTTGGTTTTGGTCCATTTTGCTTCAAAACTACCTTGTACCTGGGAAAACTCGGATAACATGAAAACAAGTGGAAAAATGGGTAATTATACATAAAACACATAAAATATACTCCTAAAGTGAGTGGAATTTAGCAAATAAATATGTATAATTATGTGCTTATCATACCTTTAACATCCACTTCAATTATGCTTAAAGAGGTGTTTGATAATTGTTAATTTAATGTTTAATGCTTGTGTATGTTGCATTAGTGCATATAGTTGCATTAGCCTAGGGACTAAATTCAAAGGAAATAAATAAAGATTTAGCAAGAGATGACTAGGTACTTAATTGAAAAGGGAAAATATGAGGGAGTCTAAGAGGGCAAAATAGCTCAAGGACCAAATAGCAATTTCCTAGAATCCCTTAAACCCTAGCAGCAGCTCTAAACCCTCCCAAACTTCCAACCTTCAGCATTTTTAGAGAAAGAAATAGAGGGACAGGTAGAGAGAGAAACGGGTGAGCTAAGGCAAGGAAGGAGAGATTTTACTAAAGGAAAGGCAAATTTGAGGCTAGGAATTAGTCCTACAGCAAGAGGAGAGCCTTTCTAATACATCTAACACACACATTTGCAAGGAATCAAGGTAACAATCCATCCTAAACCCTTTTCTTTTCTAAAAAGTTTACTATTGCTGTAAAATATGAATTTCTAACTGTTTAAACTGAGATTGGGATTAAACCTACATTCTGTATGCTTTTTTATTTCTATGGGATGTTGTGTTGCTAAATGTATGCTCATATATGTGCTTGTAATGGATTGGAAGGGCTAGGTTGTGTTCATCTCTAGATATAGACTAGTTTTCCTTCAATGTACCATATTTGAGCTAATGGATGAGAGATGTTTTATGAGAAGTAAAGTTTGTTGTATAAAAATTAAGCTCATGTGTTTAGAATTGAAAATGGAGTGCATCATGGACTGGGTATTCTCAAAATTTTGTTTTCTGAACTGCAGTAGAGCATAGCAGTTGACTGCTAAGTAGGGGCAATCAACTATCGTGTTCCTGGAAAACCCATAAGTGTAGATAGAGGCTTAACAGCTGACTGCCAGATTCCTAGCAGTCGACTATCAAGCCTGGGTCTGGACTAAGCAATTAACTGGCCATCCTCTCAGTCAACTATCATGCTCTTAGAAATCCAGAAGTGCAGATAGAGGCTTAGCAGTCGACTGCCAGATTCCTAGCAGTCAACTGTCGAGCCCGAGTTTGCACTAAGCAGTCGACTGTCGTGCTCTGATTTTCACCTAGGACACCTTCTATAAAGCTATGTGCTGGCAGCCAACTGCTAGCTTTCTGTTTTCCACTTGAGGAATACAGAGAGCCACTAGCCAATTGCTAGCCTTCCATTTCACAGCCCTCTAGCTTGTAAAGTGAGATTTTTAATGGCAATTGAGCTTGATAATTCTCTATACTAACTTAATTAAGGGCCAACATAGGTAAGCAAGGAAATTAGGAGTTTTAGGTGATGAGACCCTTGTAATAGTAAAATAAAGAGATAGTAGACAACATAAAAAGGGAAAGAGGAAAGTATTCTTAGTGTATGTCTTAGGGTAGATAGGCTCATGATCGAGTGACCGATTGTCGGTATGGGATGGCTATTAGGCATTCCACAGTTGTGCCATAAATTGGGATGGTTAAACATCCACTTGAACTTAGATGATTTTGAAAACACCGTGATGGTCGTGAACTTTAAGTTAGTGTCATCTCCCAAGGGCCATATGAGAAACACATACTTAGAACTCAGCATAACAATGGGCATGAGCCGATTCACCTTAAAGTATATGTAGAGAATAGCATATCGAGAGTGTGATCCACCTTGAAGGAATGGTGGTAATTCCATAGTATTATGATCCACCCAAAAGCAGAGAGGAAATGACCTAGGTATAGTTGATAGTGATCCCATGAGAGTTATACCAGCCCCGTTTAGGACGAAATGGAGGAATCCCGCTGGTCAGGGATGATCTGTCGGAAAGGGGCAGGGACCATTAAGGTACTTGGATCTATTAGGGGACGCCTCAGAATGTACAAAAGTTAAGGCATGGCTAAATAGACATGTGATCATTCATATAGACAGTAGTGTGTGGAGTTGTTATTGGGGGACTCTCTTGATTACCCTTAGGGTGTTTTATGTATTGCTCATATGTTATGGAAATGAAATAATGGCATGTTTACTATCACACGTGTTTTATAAGAAATTTTTTATGATGAGAATGATGACGAATGTAGTTCCCATGTTTTAAAGATGATATTTTTTGATAAATATGCATATGTGTGAGTATACAACATGATTAAATGCTACATGTATTACATCCCATTAGCATGTGATATGTTTTATGAAAGAATGTAGAGCTTTTTCGTACGAGCACAGTGGTGCAGGTCAATGGATTTCGTAACAGGTTGCATTGCTACTGAGATTTAATTCTCATGTTATTGTTGGCATGTACTAGATGTGTAGGTTTCGGGCTGGAGAGAAGGTGAAGTAAGAGTAAGTACCCATTTTGGGGTGCACAAAAGTTACCATTTTGGGATGGAATAGGCGCTTGTTTTATTTGCACTAACTTTCATGATATTTTGGGAAAGGCTAGTAATGATCCATTTTGTATAGCCTAGTTAGACATAGATGTAAATGAAGGGATGCTTAGATGAAATTATAGTGGCATGAGTGGCAGGATTATGCCTCGATGCCCAATAGTTAATTGACTATATTGAATTAAGAATGAATGTTTATGTATAGTTAATCTAGGTGTATTCTATATATACTTATTCTGCTGTGATGTTGAGAGAACCTGAGAGTAGAGATCAATGGCACTCAAATAATCAACTTGGTAAAATTTTAAAATTGACTCGGGTAAAAGTGATAATAACACACCATTATTATGATAATTATATACATTATACCTTTAAACACTTAAAAGGAACCATAGGCTAATGGGGGTGTTACATCCCTTATTTGAGTGGTGTTTTAGGCTAATTGTGCTTCAAGCTAGGTCATTGAGTTCATTATCCAAAACAGAGGCTAGCTAGTTAACTTCCATACGTTAGTAGTGGACTTTCCACTCATTATCCTGTTAAATTCTTTCCAAGCTGAGGGCTAGAAGTCGACTACCATGGACTCAATAGTCGGCTGCTATGTTCTTGGCAATTTTCTGGAAAAGATGAGCACGACAGTCAACTTTCATAGGCTAGAAGTTGACTATCAGAGCTCTATATGCGTTTTTAGGCAATTGAAGAACATGACAGTTAGCTACTATGTTATACTCTATTTTTCATGTTGGATGTTAACCCAGATTTTTGCCCAAGAACTTTTTTGTAAACCCTTTTTGATAATTCTCAACTCAATACCAGCGTATAAGCATTATTTAACACATATAAATAGCCCAAATTACAGTTTAATCTCACTCAAATCTTGGATTCAACCTTATTCTCATCAATAGGTAAAAACCCATTTTTCATAATCTGATTTATGCATATATAAGTATATCCATGCAATTTAAAACACCCAATAGTAGTTAAAAACATCAAGAATGTCGTTTTTACTTCCTTTCTAGCTTAAATAACATGAAAACCATAATTTCTAGCACATGAACAGTGTTTTTCAAAATAAAGAGGATTAGGTTGTTGCTACCTTGTTTCTTGTAAAAAGCTAGAGTATTAATCTCAGGTGTCTTCCTAGATTCCTCTGCTATAAGCTTTTTGCTTCCAATCACTCAAAAAATCCCACTTCCTTTTTACTATCTCTCTTTCTCTCTCTAGCTCAGTTCTCTCTCTCTAAAATTTCTAAATTTAGAATAGAAATGGGAAGCTCTGATATTTTCACTTATTTATAGGTGGTCTGGGAATTACAATTCTGCTTCTAATTCTTGATCATTCAGTTTAAAATGATAATTTCTTCCACCATATGCCAAATTACCATTTTGCCCTTGAACCATTGATGGGAAGTTTCAAAAATCTGGTAACTATAATAATTCTTTTGGCTAAAATTATGGCTTACTACCTTTGGAGTATTGAAAACCTACATAGCTTCCTCTAATAAACCTTTTTCTTTTATTCAAGTCCCTGCTCTTTTCTTTTCAATTTAATCACTCACTCTAATGCAATTACATGCAATCTAATGCAACAAACACAAACATTTAACTTATTTAAAACTAACAAACATCTCTCATAATAGAAGGAGCGGATGTTACATTTCTCCCCTCCTTTAAAATAATTTTGTCCTTGAAATTAGAACATACTTAGTCAAACAACTCGAGGTAGGTTTTCCTTATATCATCTTCCTTTTCCCAAGTAGCTTCTTGTAGTGATGACTGATCCCACAATACTTTCACTAGTGAAATAGTCTTATTTCACAATTGCTTAATCTTAGTACCAATGATTCTTAAAGGTCTAGGATGACAAGTCAAATTATCTTTTAATTATACTATACTAACGTCAATGACATATGAAGGATCGACAATATATTTACAGGGTTGAGAAACATGAAAAACATTGTAGAGATTGGAAAAAAATGGGGGTAAAGCTAATTGGTATGAGAATGAACCAATTCTTTTCAAAATCTGGTATGGTCCAATGTATCTAGGGTTCAGTTTTCTTGACTTAATAGCCCTATCAATACCAGTAACTGAAGATACCTTGAGGAAAACATGATCTCCTTTTGTAAATTCTAGTAGTCTTCTTCTCTTATCAACATAACTTTTCTGTCTATCCTGGGCCTTAGCGATTTTCTCCCTGATCATTTTTATTTGATTAATGGTTTACTATACCAATTCAAACCCTAATTTTTGTCTTTCTCCTACTTCTACCCAACATAAAGGTGATATACATCTTCTCCCATATAAAGCTTCATATGGAGCTATTCCTATACTAGAGTGGAAACTATTGTTATAGGAAAACTCCACAATGGTAAATTCTTGTCCCAACTCCTTTTCTATTTTAGAGCACAGACCCTAAGCATATCTTCTAGAGTTTGTATGGTTCTTTTAGTCTGTCCATTAGTTTGTGGATGATAAGCAATATTAAAGTTTGACTTAGTACCAAAGGCCTCTTGTAAGGCTCTCCAAAATCTAGAAGTAAACCTAGGGTCTCTATCTAACACGATACTAGTGGGTACTCTGTGGAGTCTCACTATTTCTTGTATGTACAATTGGGCCAACTTATCCAATGAGAAATTTATTTTAATAAGTAGGAAATGTGAAGATTTAGTTAATTTGTCTACAATCACCAAGATTGCATCATTTCCTAACTGAGTTCTAGGTAATCCTACCACAAAATCCATAAAGATTTTCTCCCATTTCCATTCAGTCATTTCTAGAGGTTGCAACAATCCTGCAGGTTTCTGATGTTCATTCTTCACCTGGTGGCATACTAAACATTTAGCAACATACTCAGCTATATGCTCTTTCATATTTGGCCACCAAAATTTTTATTTCAAGTATTGGTACATCTTAGTGGTACCAAGATGAATAGTATAGTTGCTCTTGTGGGCTTCCTTTAAGATTTTTTCCCTCAGTCCTCCTAATTCTGGGACATACACCCTATCCTAAAATGTTACTACCTCATTAGTTCCTTTCTTGAATTCCTTTGAGTCTTTCAAGGACTTTAAGAATCATCCTCTCTTTGGGCTTCTAGAATTTGAGTTCTAAGGTTATTCTCAATTCTCATTTCACTTAGACATATCTTATCTGGCAACGCCAGAGTAGACCAACTCAAATTTCTAAATTTTTCAATGAGGCTCATCTCAACCACCATCATTTGAGCTACATAGAGGGATTTCCTACTTAAGGCATTAACCACTACGTGTACCTTTCCTTGATGGTATTTTAGTTCAAAATCATAATCCTTAATAAACTCTATCCATCTCCTCTGCCTCATGTTTAATTCTTTCTGATCAAAGAGATATTTAAAACTTTTATGGTCACTAAATACCTTGAATCTAGACCTATAAAGGTAATGTCTCCAAATCTTTAGCACAAACACTATGGCCACTATTTCAAGATCATGAGTAGGATAATTTCCCTTATGAGGTCTCAGCTGCCTAAAGGCATAGGTTACTACTTTCCTATCCTGCATCAAGACACACCCTAGGCCCTTTTTGGATGCATCACAATATACCTCAAAATCCTCTAAAGGACCAAGAATTATCAAGACAGGTGTGGTTGTTAATCATTCTTTTAGATTTTGGAAACTATGTTCACATTTGGCATCCCACACAAATGGAACATCTTTTCTGGTCAATTTAGTCAAAGGCAACACGATTTGCAAAAACCCTTGAATAAATCTCCTATATTAATCAACTAATCTAAGAAAACAATGGATTTTGGTCACTATCGTCGGTCTCTCCCAACCAACTATAGCCTCTGTCTTACTAGGATCTATTGCTACTCCATCGTTTGTGATCACATGCCCTAAGAGTATCACCTCTTCTAACCATAATTCACATTTCTCAAGTTTGGCATACAATTGCTTTTCCCTAAGCAACTTCAGCATAACTCTAAGATTCTATTCATGCTCTTCCCTCCTTTTAGAATATACAAGAATTTCATCAATAAACACTACCACGAATTGATCAAGGTAAGGTCTAAAGATACGATTCATGAAATCTATAAAAATAGCTGGAGCATTTATCAAACTAAATGGCATTACAAGAAATTCATAATGCCCATACCTAGTTCTAAAGGCAGTCTTAGGTATGTCTTCCATCCTTACTCTAATTTAATGGTACCCTGACCTCAAATCAATCTTGGAAAATAGTGTAGCTCTTCTCAACTGATCTAACAAGTCATCTATTCTAGAGAAGGGATACTCATTCTTCACTATCACCCTGTTCAGTTACCTATAATCTATACACAACCTCAAACTCTCATCTTTCTTCTTCACAAACAACACTGGTACTCCCTATGGTGAAGCACTAGGTCTTACAAACTATTTCTCTAATAGATCCTCTATTTGCACCTTCAACTCTATCAACTCTAAGGGAGACATCTTATAAGATGCTATAAAGATTAGACCCGTTCTAGGAACTAACTCTATTAGAGAATTCTACTTCTTTCTCAGATGGAAGACGTAAGATTTCTTTAGGAAAGACATCTGAAAATTCATTAACTACAGGGATAGTACTAAGCTTATGCTGAATTTCAACCTCAGAAGAACATAGAAAATGTATCCTCTGATTCTTTTCCTCAACACTCCTATTCAATGGTAAGGTATCTATAAAAGCCACAGATTTTTCTAAACAATCCAAGATAACATTGTTTACAGACAACCAGTTCATCCCAAGAATAATGTCCAAATCCACCAAAGGTAAACAAATCATATCAACGACAAAAGATATGTTCTCAAAAACAATTAGGCAATTTAAGTAGGCTAAAGAAGTAAAAACTTGCTCTCCTGCTGGAATAGAAATAGATAATTGATAAGGTAAACTAGACATAAATAAATTTAATCTCTCCATACATTCCAATGAAATGAAAGAGTGGTTAGTGCTAGAATCAAATAGTACAACTAAAAATACATCGTTTATTAAACATTTACCTTTCATTAAATCATCAGACTGGGCCACTTCCTTACTCTTAAGGGTATAAACTCTTCTAGTAGTGGGAGGTCTAGTAGGGTTAACCTATTTCTTCTAATGAGGTCAATCCTTGATAAAGTGTCCCGCTTTCCCAGACTTATAATAAACACCTTGTTACACCCGTGGTTACCATCTACAGGGCCCCTCATTACTCTCTCGACATTTAGGGAAAACATTAGGCATCGCCTGTCTTACCATTGGCCTTTTACTTTCTTGGCCTCTACCAAACCTGTTATCAATTCCCCAAAAGGTCCTGATTGCTTTCATTTAGGGAAGTTGGTTTTTTGTTTTTCCTTCTCAGTCTCCACCAAATTCTTGGCAACTATGCAACACTTATTGGCCAGTGTGGCATTACTCTTGATTTTCAACAAAGCCACAACACTTTTCAACTCAGGCAGCAACCAGGTAATAAGCAATTGCATAACTCTAAATGCATGGCCTTCCACATCTCATCTGGTTGGAGTTTTAAGTAAGAAAAAAATTTAGATAATTCCTCAAACTTAGCAAGATATTCTTAAAATTTCATGTTTCCTTATTTTATCTACATATATTTTATTTCTTTTTCATTCCTCACATTCTGAGGAAAGTACTTCTCCAGAAATACTCTCTTAAATGACTCCCAAGTAATCTTGATTTCTTGAGCCTTCATTAACTGCTTGGCTCCTCTCTACCAATGTTTTGCCTCCCCAACTAACATATAGGTGGAAAAAAACACCTTTTGGCCATCTATCATCCCAAGACCTACAAACAACTCCTCCATTTCCCTCAACCATTCCTCAACCACATTTGGGTCAAACTCACCCCTAAAGTAATGGGGTTTAGCTTTTTGGAATTTTGACCAGCCATGATACACAAGGTTTCCTGCTTGTCCTTCTTGGGGGTTAGGGTTAGGATGATTATTATTTCCTTATTCTCGAAATTGCCTGAGGACCTAGGTATTAGTAGCAGCCTGCTCCCTCATAGCCTCTGCCACTCCTATCATGGCTTACATCACTCTCTCCATATTATTCTCACCTGCCTTCTCCTTTCCAGTATTCATCCTAGGTGGGGCCATATTTTACTCTACAAAATAAACATTATAGAGGTGATCAGTCCCCATAACATAATATTTATAAGAGATTATATGGCACCAACAAGAGATACTTTCTACCTCAAACCTAGCACACCATTTCTCAAGTTAAAGCATAATACAAGTTAGTCAATTGTCTAGACTCAACTAACTAACTTACATTAGTCTCTATGCTCTGATACCAACTCGGTAAAACACCCTAATCCTATGCTGCCTTTTTAATTAATTAAGATTATAATATAATATACAATAAGATTGGTGAGTTACTACTACCTCTACTAGAGTAAATTTTTAACTTTTACCAAGTTAATAATTAAGTGCCAATTAGTTTGGGATTTCTACACTTGAATGCTCACACGTTATGCAGCGGAATTTATTAAAAGGAAATAAAAATATGTATTTACATTCATACACATACATAATTCTTTTACAATAAGGACAATTTCATTACATTAGACATATACCTATAAATATGTAAGGCTAATTAGGGTAAGGAGACAACAACCCTATCACTCATACCCTTTTTTAGAATCCTACTAGTGGATACCTATCTCACTTATTCTAATACATATATACCATCATTTTACACATAGAAAATGATCCTCCTAATCCTTCTAAAAATAATCATAAGGAATCAAGGTATTGAGCATGTCAAAATTATGCCATACAAGCCTCAACATCTCATGCATTCAAGGTGTGGGAGGGAATTCCAATACAAAAAGGATCCATAGTTCTTTAATCACTGGGAAATACCCTAGGAAGGGTATCTCCACCACTTCCACTTCCACCTCTAGCAATACCTGATATCTAGGCATTTGATACAAATAACATTTATATGAGAAATATTTCTCAGTAGCAATAACAACCTATTTTAAAAACTATCGATTTGTACCACCATACTCATATAGAAATATACTACATTCTTTTCATTAGCAAATAATACATTGTGTCTATTGGGAAACCATGCATGAATACAATTATATTTCATACTTATGAATGCAACATCACATATCCATCACACAAGATATATCATCTCACATATCCATCACACATGATATATTATCTCACATATCCATCACACAGGATATATCATCATATATATCCATCATACAGGATATATCATCATATCGTAATGGTAACAAGGTTATATTTACATATAAATACACAACATACACAAGGAAATTAGAGCATATTCTATAGCCATAAACAACATAACCATAAAAGAGAACTCAGGAGAGTCGCAGAGCAAACAACTCCTCATTTACAAAATTTCTTGCTCATAAATGAGTTTCTCGTGGTCCTTGACCATTTGTAATTTTCTCGTGATTCTCAACCATTTGCAGTATTCTTGTGGTATTTTAACCATTTTAATCTCAAAAAATTCTTGCGCTTTCTCTTTTAATTTCAAACCACTTGTTACCCATTACTTCTCGAATCTAGATCCCTTATTTGAGTGGAGTTTTGAGCTAATTATGCTTTAAGCTAGGTTATTGAGTTCGTTATGCAAAACAGAGGCTGGCCAATCGACTTCCATATGCTAGCAGTCAACTTTTCGCTCATTGTCCTGTCAAATTCTTTCCAAACCGAGGCTTACAAGTCAACTACCCTAGACCCAACAATTGGTTGCTACGTTCTTGGTATTTTTTGGAAAAGATGAACATTGCAGTCAACTTCTAGAGGCTAGCAGTCAACTATTAGAGCTCTGTATGCATTTCTGGGTAATTGAAGTACACGATAGTCAACTTTAAAGGGCTGGCATTCGGCTGCTATGTTATACTCTATTTTTCAAGTTGGAGGTTGACCCAAATTTTTGCCCAAGAACTTTTTTGTAAACCCTTTTTGATAATTCTCAACTCAATACCAGCGTATAAGCATTATTTAACATATATATACAACCCAAATTACGTTAAATCTCACTCAAATCTGGATTCAACCTTATTCTCATCAATAGGTAACAACCCATTTTCCATAATCTAATTTATCCATACATAACTTCATCCATGCAATTTAAAACACCCAATAGCAGTTAAAAACATCAAAATTGTAGTTTTTACTTCCTCTCTAGCTTAAATATCATGAAAATCATAATTTTGATCATATGAATAGTGAATTTCAAAATAGAGAGGATTAGGTTGTTTGCTACCTTGTTTCTTGTAAAAAGTTAGAGTATTAATCTCAGGTGTCTTCCTATATTCCTCTGTTGTAATCTTTATGCTTCTAATCACTGTAAAAATCACACTTCCTTATTACTATCTCTCTAGCTTGGCTTTCTCTAAAATTTTTGAATTCAAGATAGAAATGGGAAGGTCTGATATTTCTTCCATTTTATAGGTGGTTCGACAATTACAATTATGCTCCTAATTCTTAATCATTTGGCTTAAAATAATAATTTCTTTAGCCATATACCAAATTACCATTTTATCCCTGAACCATAGGCAGGAAGTTTCAAAAATTTAGTAGCTACAGTAATTCTTTTGACTAAAATTATGGCTTACTATCCCTGGAGTATTGAAAGCCTACATAGCTTCCTCTAGTAAACTTTTTCCTTCCATTCAAGTCCCTGCTCTTTTCTTTTCAATTTAATCTCTCACTCTAATGCAACTACATGCAATCTAATGTAACAAACACAAGCATTTAACTTATTTAAAACTAACAAACATCTTTCATAAATAGAAAGAGAGAATGTTATACCAAACACACATCATATCATAAAATTATGATCTACTATTTAGGGGATGTTACAACTCTCCCCTCCTAAACAAAATTTTGTCCTCAAAATTTGAGAAGTATACCTACTTAAATAACTCTAGATAGATTGTTCTCATATCCGCCTCTTTCTCTCATGTACTCTTGTGAGGCGATGATTCATCCCCCTGCACTTTTACCAATAGACTGATCTAATTTCTCAATTGCTTATTCTTAGAATCTAAGATCCTTATAGCTTTTGGATGATAAGTTAAATTATCATTTAATTACACTACTTGGGCATCCAATACATGAGAAGGATCAAGTAAATATTTTTTGGGTTGAGGACATGAAAAACATCATAAAGTTTTGAAATAAATGATGATAAAGCTATCTGATACCAGGATGAACCTACTCTTTCTAAATTTTGATACAAATGAAGGAGCAAAATTAAAGATACTAGTTTTGAAGGTTCCTAAATGAATAGAGTACTTCTATTGGTTTTCAAGAGAAACATCATCTTCATCACTAACCAATACAAATGGGTAACACTAATTCCTTTACATTTACCAAGTACTTGCAAGATGCTCACCCCATCCCTATAATTTTTCAAAAATCCCAGTGAGCATAGTTCCCAATAATTTTCATATTAATACATATTAATTGGTTCATTGGTTTTCAATTGTGCAAATGTGAATATATGGATGACCAATAGCTTGATTTCTATATATAATCCTAGTGGTTTTTATTGTGATGTGTGCCTCTTCTCCAATTGTAAGATTTACTTTCATAGCTTTGCTTACCTTAAAATGATTTCTAAGTGTTTGAGAAAATGCTACATTTGGTCATTGAAAATAGAGATGGAATTCTTGACTGGAATGCTAGTTATCTTGCATATTTTTTATTTGACCATAATAAAAAAGATAAAGAAGAAATTTTTGAGGCACAAAAAGACAAATACTCAATTTTGGAAATCCTATTCTTTAGCACATGAGTACAAATGGGAAGGTTTTACTGGTGTCTGAATTCTATATCAATTTTTCTTGAAGATCATGAGCAACATTTAAATGCAAGTAATATGGTGAAGTACAAAAATGCTACTCAAATTCATTTTGGTCATTTGGGTCATGTTACTGGTTTCTTAACACTAACAACTAGCAAAAACTTAGAAGAGAAGTTGTAGGCATTTAGAAATCCTATGTAAAAATGCAATTTTGATAACATTGTTGTATCCATAATTTTTTGGGATGAAAGAAATATTATATGTGGCAGGGGAAAATTTTTATGGTGAATAGTTGTAGTCTTGCTAAAGGATTTTGGCATTCTTAAACTTATATGTGTGACTCAAAATATCATGCTCACATGAATGGAACGGTAATGAGGATTAACTCTATTGGTTGAGGTGGCATTTTGACATCTTCTTTAATTCTTGGGCTAGTTTTAGATACTATGATTATTTCCATCACTACTGAGGATGTGAGAAGGGAAATACAAATATTGAAAGATATAAGAGAACATAAGAGTAACATCCCACTACAAGAACTTGAACTTATTTATGTTGATTTAATTAATTTCTTCTGCTTGTGCTTGACATAGTTGATTAGTTATAACTATAATTAGTTCAAAGAAAGAAATTGGCTAAAACTCTAGTCTAAAAGGAGGCCTGGGTGAGGAGAAATAAAATTTTAAGGGTAAATGTCAACCTTAGGTAATTAGCATATTAAAGTAGTGTCATAAATAGAGAGAACTTCTATATATATAAAGCCAAACTCCAGAACTTCTCATTTTCACCTGAACTCAAAACTTTTTAAAGAGAGAAAAAGAGGGCATTTTAGAGAGAGAAAGTGAGAAATTAAGAAGGAAGAAGTTTAACATCCCAAAGGTAAGAGTAACACACCAGCAAATCTTCAAACAAACATTTATGTGTTTTAAATAATCAACAAGGTAGCAAACAATCCAATTCTCTCACTTTTGAAAATTTCTACTTTTTTTTTAAAATTGGTGATTTTACAATTTTTTGAATGAGAGAGAATTTAAAACCTACCTTCCTTGTATTTTTACATCTATTGGGCTTTTTATGCCAATTATATGTACCTAGGATGGCTCGTTTAAGATTCATAAAAGTGGTTTGTACTGTTCACCATGTTGACTTGAGTTTGAATCCATTGTAATGGATGATTTTGAGCATATATGTGAGTTTTGATGCAGGATAAATGATAATCCAATAGTAGAAACTAGTATCATGTTTTTTCTAAACTAGAAATAAGGTAAAAATCTAGACTTATAGTACTTCATAGTAGCAAAACTAAGCTTCAAGATCCTAGTAGCCGACTGCCATGTTCTTCATCTTTATATTTTTCTAGAAAATACATGTATCAGTTGACTAATAGTGCATGGCAACCAACTGTCGTGTTCTTCAGCTTCATATTTTTCAGAAAACCCAGGTAACAGCCGACTGTCGAGTAGACAGTAGCTTACCAGCCGACTGATACAAGGCTGACAGTCGACTGATAGCCTTCTGTTAGCCATCAACTGACTGATGCAAGGCTAACAGCCGACTGATAGCATTTTGTTTAGGTTTTCAAGATTTTAACTCTATAATCCGATTGTTATGAGGTATAAGTTGATAGATAGGTGAGAAAATATAGCTTTTCATGGAGAAATTGTTTTGAAAGATCCACCTAGCCTTTAAAGTGAAATCCCAAGAGTCTAGAACAAGCATGTGAGTCCAATTTTTTACTCTTCTAATGGTTATGCTCAATAAAGTCAACAATAATGTCATTACACGAGAAAAGTATGATTTTAGGTAACATGTAACATGAGATTGAAAAGAAAGAGAGGAAAACGTAAAAGAGAAAAGAGTAAAGTATTCCAAGTGTATGCATTAGTGGTAGATAGGCTCATGGTTGAGTGACTGACTATCAATATGGGATGATCGTTAGGCTTTCCATAATCAAACCATATATTTGGGATGGTAAAACATCCACTCAATTATAAATGATTTTGAAAACACCATGATGGTTGCAAATTCTAAGTTAGTGAACTTCTCTATGGCCAACCAAAGGAGTCACCTACTTAGAGTTAAGCATAACCATAGCATGAGCTGATTCACCCTAGAATATATGCTTGTGAATAGCGTGCTAGGATATGATCCATCAAAAAGGGATGGTAATTCCATAGCCTTATGATCCGCAAGGGCAGAGTAGATATGATCTATCAAAGGTGGCAATGATCTCGTGAGTTATACCAATCCTTTTATGGGATGAAAGGAAAATGAAATATCCAAAGGGATATCAATTCCACTAGTCATGGGATGATCTATCAGAGTTGGCAGAGACTAATGAGCGAGTGTAGGATGATCTGTCAGAGAGGATAGGGACTGCAATGTACTTAAGATCTACTGGGGGACGCTCTAGATAGTACAGGGCAGATGTTGGGCAGCTAAATGGTGAGGGACCATGATACTTGACTTACAACTCATTCATGAGTGTGAGTGAAGCACGTGGAGTTGTTCACTGGGTTACTCTCCCAATATCTCTTATGATGATATGGCATTAGCCATTATGATATAATTGTTTTCCTGACTCATGTTTTATATGTGAATATGATCATGTTACCATGAATATATGATGAAATGACATATTTTACATTGTGAACATTTGATGAATTATAACTGTGCATGCATCCATGAGTACATATTATGAAATTATGATGGCATAATATAGGCATGCATTGCATAACAATAGATTTTGTTTCTCTCATTAAGTATGAAAAGGAATGTAGTGGATTTCCATACAAGTATGGTGGTACAAACCAGTAAATCTAAAATAGATTGTTATGCTACTGAGATTTATTCTCATATAAATGTTGGTTATGTATTAGATGCTTAGGTACCAACTATTATTGGAGATTAAGGTAAAGGTGATAGAGATACCCTTTTTGGGTTATTTTACTTTAATTAAAGAGTTATGGGTTATTACCGTGACTGAAGTACCTCAATCACCTCCACCCATAAAAGTGGTGGAATTTTAGGATTAGAGTTGTAGGCTATATATTTTGATATGCCAGATATCCTGAATCCTTATTATTGTTTTTGGAAAGGATCAAGATGGTGATTTTTGATGCATAGCATGAGGGTATATATGTATTTGGATGTGTGAGAAAGGTATCCACTAGCAGGTTCTAGTTAAATAAGTATGAGTGACAAGCTTGTTGTCTCCTTACCCTAGTTGACACTCTCACATATCTATAGGTATATGTCTGGCATAAGGAAGTTACAATTATTGTAAACAAATTATGTATATGAATGTGAATGTACATATATCTATATATTTTATTTTAATTATTTTTGTTGCGTTACGAGTGAGAATCCCAAGTGTAGAATTCCCAAACTAATGACACTTAATTATTTAACTTAGTAAGAGTTTAAATTTACTCAGATAGAAGTAGTAGTAAATCACCAATCCTGTAGTATATTATATTATATTGTTTAATTAACTAAAAGAAACCATAGGATTAGGGGTGTTAGAATTTGTGATTTCGAATTTTTGGGTTTTTTTTTTGGGATTCCTACGTTATAATTAGTGGCGTTACAACTTGCATTCTATGATTTAAATTTTTGGATTTATTCTTGTTAATGCTTGCATGTGTTGGAATTCACTGGAAATGATCTCTAAAAAATGGTTATAGTTTCTCTTTCTTCTAAGATGGAAAATTACCCAGTTTATTATGGATTTGGCATTTTTTGTTTTTTCTTTTTACGTATGTTGCTTGCTTATGAGTGGGAGATGAGTCCATGAATTAATTTCTAAGTAAAATACACGTTTTATGCATTATTTTGAATCAAAAAATAGTTTTTGAAAACACAAAATTAACCTAGCAGTGGCAATCGAATGTCGCATTCTTGTTCTGCCCAGAAACTAAGTTTTAAACGTAACAATTGAATACTAGGCTACAAGTAGTCAAATTTTGCGTTCTAAAATTGCTAGAAAACTTAAGAACTTAGTAGTTAATTTCTAGCCCTCTAGAAGTCGACTGCTCGCCCTCTAGATTGACTGCTAACTGTCTAGTTTGAATTCCATTTTTAGCCAAGAGCTACCAGCAGACTACTAGCTCCTAGAAGTCGATTGCTAGGACTTTGTTTTGGAAAATTAGAAATGGACTTGATCATTTCCTAAATGCAACTAGAAGGCTATAACTTCACTCAAACTAAGCATAGAACACATAGAGGTAATATAGGACAATTTGTTGTGAGGGAATAAATGCAAGGAGAGTTGAAAATAATCCTAGTATATGCACTAGAGATAGATAAGTTCCAGATTGGATGACTAATAGTCAGTATGGGACGACCACTACAAATTTTAAAGTTGGACCATAAATTAGGATGGTAAAACATCCATTTAATCCTAGCATTATTGAGAAAATACTATATTGGTGGTTAACCCTAAGTTAGTGTACTCTGATGGCCAAGGAGTTCCTACTTAGAGTTAGACACACCATGATTGAGAACCTGTCCTCCTAGTATATATGGTAGTGCATATACTAGAAAATGATCCATCATTGTAAGGTGGTGATTCTTTAGCAGCATTGACTCCCTATGCAATGACCAGTGAGTGGCATGATCTAGCCCTATAAAGGGGTGCAGTGACCTATGAGAGTAATGAATATTGGTACCCAGAGACTAGGGGATGCCCTAGGGGTAAAGGGCTATTGACCACACAATGAACTCACTCAATGGGTGCTATGACCAGTAGTACGTTATAGTTAGCAAAAGGGGTAACTAATATTGGTGTGTTCCTTTAGGTAGCCCTCATCCTGGGAATTATCGATCAACAAGTTCCCTAGCTCTCATTTATATGATAATGAATGGTCTGTGTGCCTACTTGATGTGACTACTTGCTTATAAGTCTATATTATTGTTTTCTATTGAAAATTATACTAAATATACCCATGAAAGTATTTATATGAACATGTTAGTGCATTTCACAATACATAGCATAGCATGACATTGCATAGAATCCAAATCTTAAAACTACTTTGAGAATAAAATTAACATGCATGATTTTCCATTTTTTTTATGTTTGGTACCTTCAACGGTAAATTTCCTAACCTGGTTTACTTGATTACTAAGATTTCCATCATACATGTGCGTTGATGTGTCCAAATGGCTAGGTACATAGTTATAGTAGAGCTAGAGGCGAAGTTTTTGGAGGTACCCAACTTAGGCTCTTGATTATTGGAGATGTGATAGTATTGATGGTTGTAAGACCTCCGACACCCTAAGTGGGTTGAAGAGCTAAGTATGTCGTTATTCTTATCCTTTTGTATTCCTATTCCTCTTAGCATAGTATATTTTTGGAAAGCTAAAGGGCTTGTAGTGATGTATAGATGATGTACAATGGCTAAATGAGAGCCTTTATTTTGGGATATATGTATATAATATGTGTATAGGTACAGATAAAACCTATATCCCATAATGGGTTTAGTGGTCTTCGTGAGATAGGTTTGCTATCTCTGAAGCTTTCACCACTCTATTTTAAGGATGTAATGTATATAAGTATGTGACTAGTATAATATACTATGAATATAAGGTAACATCTTATGCATTTGTATGCAATTTTTATTTTAGACTTCCATTAACACTAAGTGATGAGTGAGATACCCAAGAGAAACCCCAAACTAACTCTACTAACTAAAGGATCCAGGGTAATTGATTAAAAATGAACTCAAGTAGATAAATGAAGAAACAAGATAGAGTGATACATTGCCTCTATAGACTAGTTTATGTATAGCACCTATAGGGTGGGGTATCAAGTGCCATTCTATGATGCATATAAAGGCCTAGGTAATTGCTTGATTCTTCGTATGGATCAGATATTAAATGTAGAAATTAAATAAGAGAAGAAAATGAATGTGTTATTAATGATCTGATAACTTCACATATATACAACACTCTAGTAGATTCACTCTTCATACTTCACTCATTGAAACAACAAACTATCTCATCCTAACTAAAATAAATGAATACAGATAACAGAATAGCAAATAACAATGAATAAAATTCTATTTAATATTCTCACATCCCCCCTCAAGTTGGATATGGGTTGGAAAATGATCCCAAATTCCAAGTGATCCAATCGAATTGAGATATTCGAGACTTTGTAGAAACATTAGAAACTTATGAATGAGAGGACATATATTTAGGACAGATAAACCTTCCTTGAACTTGTCCTGTATAATATGACAGTCGATCTCCAAATGTTTTGTGTAATATTCACCTTAAAAGGCTAAAAGCGATCTCTATATTTGATTAGGAATAACTTAACCACTTGAAATTGTGTGCTAATTTTTTTGTTCAATATGAAATTTTATTTATTTGAATTTCCATGAATTGTGTGAAATGGGACATGTGTATAACCTCTTATGAAATTCTAACCATAGAAATTCAAAGAAAATAATAAAGACTCACACACCTAAAGGAAATGTAAGAGGAGTAAAATAAAATAACAAAAGGGTAAATAAGAAATAAAATGAAGTAAAAACATATAAGTTATAAATTACCAAGAGGAGACACCAAGGGAAAGAAAAAACCCACTCACACCAACTAAGATATTATTTCCTCTAGTAACCCACCTAAGAAAAATTTTCCCCATTTATATTAAACCCTATATCACCCTACATTACCCTCTCTCCTTCATTTAGAAGGAATTGGCCGAGCAATGTGAGAGAGCAAGGACGGAGGAAAAGGAGAAACTGAGAGAGAGAGGAAGAGAAAATCTCTAACAGTCTATCTTCTTCTCTCGCCAAAACACCATCACAAGTAGAATTGAGTAGAGGAAGACCACTAGAGCACAAGGGATCAGTTGCATGTGAGCTTGAAGCTTGATCAAGATAAGAAAATGCTATAGGAAAATTGCAGCCAAAACACCATCACAGGTAAATTGAGTAGAGGAAAATTCTATTGTCAAGGGAAGAGAGCTAAATCAAGAGGATCCTTGAACAATCTTTAAGGTAGGGTAGCTTAGTATAGCATTTAAAATTTCCTTTCCATGCTTCCTTATTCACATGCAAGTTTTTCTTGGTACTGAAATGTGATGTTAGACCAAGAGGAATTCATAAAATTTCTTGGGGATTAGATAGTTTAGAAATAAGAAGAAAGGGAGGCATTAGTGTGTTAAAATATTAGCAGAAAATTTAGTTTGGGTACTACAGCTTGGTAATGTTGTCTTGTGAAGTTTAGGTTGCTTAAAGAGATGTAAAATTCAACACAAATAGGGCTTTATGTACCTATATACCGAAAAAACTTTCTAGACCCAAAACAAAACATAAATTGTTTCCATGGTTCGATGAAAGTATAGAGTTATGGGAGGAAGAAATGAATCTGAACTCAAATCATAGGGAAGGGAAAAATCCTAAGAAGGAAGGTTGTGTGATGCATTGAAAAGAGGAGTTGAAGTGAGGGAGAAGTGGCACAGATATAACAGACATTTAGAACATGAATTCTGTATAACAGAACTATAGAAAAAAAACTTTGAGTTAACAAGCATGGGCCCTATTTTAAGGTGTAAATGGTGGGTCTATACGTGTGAAAGTGGGGCTATTTATTATGCATATCAATAAGGGTGTAATTAAAAGTGAGTGAGATAATTCTCATGCATGTTGTGGTACTAATTTTGCAATATAAAATTGCAAAAAAATATTTCTTTTTTTTAGCTAGTATGGACTATAGTTTCAATGCTTAAGAGAGGCTCATGGGAGAAAATGTGGCTATTTTTTAGAATGAAATTGAGGGAGTATAAGAGGTATGGCAAGAGGGGTTTGTAGGTAGGGGAAATATAGCAGGAAAAGAGAAAATTTAAGGCCTAACCGAGGGAAGGAATATGGAGACAAGGATCTTAGAAACACATGAAGCACTAGGATAAGTTTAAGTGGAAATAGCATATAGAATGTGTAGAATTCAGGTAACCAAATTAGGGTAATATTAAGAGGTCTTCATAAAAGGTAAGTAGATGTAAAAACTTAGGATGGTAAGGAAAATAAAAAGAGGAAAGGAAGTGTTAGGTGGGGAAATAAGCATCTAATGTAATATCCCAAAATTTAACAAATAGTCTAATGTCTAATTTTACATAATTAAACATAATTATAATTAGCTCATTGATGAAAGTAAAATGGCATGTAGATTTTAATGAAATTTTAACGTTTAGACTAAAATACTAATAAAATAACCATTAGGGTGTCTTAAAATGATAAACTAGAGATTTTAAGAGAATGTAAAATACTTGATTAGGATCAAATTTCTCATTTAAACCATAATTTAATTATATTTTCCTAACTAAATTACTACAAAATTTATTTCCCTCCATAAACCATAACTTATCTCAACCCCTTCTCCAAGTTTTCTTTTAAGTCTTCTTCTCTCCTTTACTTCCAAGCCCTCACCCCACTTCACCAAGATATAAGTAAACCCTAGAGAGAGAGAAATGACTAGAGATAGAAAGCTTCATCTCTCTATCCATTTCTTCTCTAAACCTTATCAAACTCAAACCCTAGCTTCATCTCTTCTATATTTTCCTCTGCTTCATCTATATCTTTTATTAAACTCAAGACCCAAGCTTCACCAAGTAAGAAAAAAGGAGTGGCATCAATCCTAGCAAGTTTTTCTCTTCTTGCCACAAGTCTTCAAGGTAGGAAGCTTTTCATACCTTCATGTGGGTGTAAGATATCCTTTAGTCCTAGGTTTTGATTGTGTTAAATGGTTGATTACTTTGTTACTTACTTGGATTAAGTGGCTGGGAGCTAAATCCTATAAATATACTACTAAACCATGTTGGGTGTTTTAGAAATTTTGATAGAGGGTGTGAGAAACTCTTGATATGGATATTGTGTTGTGTGTATAACTATCTCATGGATGGAAAGTTGATTTGAGTGCAAAGACTTGGGATTTTTCTTGTTTAGTTGGTAGGGTATGTTTGGTGGATTATATGGAGTAAATCCTAGGAGTTTTATACACTAAAATGACCATGGATAAGCCTAGAAAGGGGTGGAAAGTGAAGAAAATTGAAATTTTTGCTACAAAAATAAGGGAAGTGCACATTGTGCACTTTGCCAAGGCAAAGAGGAGCCTTCATTGTAGAGAAACCCTTCTGTGCACTTTTCCTTAGTGAGAAGTGTAACACCCCCAATCCTATATTCATTCTTAGACAATTTAATAATATAATGTAATATAGTATAGGATTGATGAGTTACTACGGCCTCTACCCGAGTAAATTTTAACTTTTACCAGTTAATTAATCGAGTGCTACTAGTTTGGGTTACTAAACTGGGGTTCTCATATGTTTCGCAGCAAAAATATAATTAAAATAATTTAGATGAGAGTTACATTCACATTCACATTTACATAATATTTATACAAACTCAATCATCAGTGTGTGTGAGATATATACTTATAGATATGTGAGTACTAAGCCCAGGGTAAGGAGACAACAAGCCTATCACTCATACCCCTTTAACAAAATAGCTAGTTGATATTTATCTCACATATCTTAATACATATATACCCTATTTTCTTACACCAAAAATCATTCTCCTGATCCTTCGAAAATATTAATAAGGATTCAAGGTAACAGGCATGTCAAAATATTCTATACAGTTCTAATACACCTCATACAGTTAAAGGGTGGGAGGAACTTCCCAAACATAAATAACCCATAACTCTAATGACAGGAAAGAGCCCAAAAAAGGGTATTTCTACTAACTCCACCTTTACCTCTAGAAAGCTCTGATACCTAGGCATCTAATACAAATCAGCATTTAATGAGAAAGGTTTCTTAATAGCAATAAAATCACTTGTATTTTAAAAATATCCACTTGTACCACCGTACTAATATGAAAAATTTACTACATTCTTTTCTCAATAATTAAAATGTCATTACTATTGGAGAAATGTCATGAATTATAAAAGCATTCACATATACTTATGTATACACATGCCATCACACATGATGCAATCTTAGATTGTAATGGTAATAGTTATATATGAATTTATCAATATAGAGCATAAACAAAGAAATCATAAAATAAATCTTTAAAAATTCTCCTACCTAAATAAGTTTCCTATGGTCCATGACCATCTACAACAATTCTTGTGATTTTCACCGTCTACAATAATTCTCATGGTTAACCATCTGCAATAATTCTCATGGCTACCCATCTACAAAACTTTTGCAGACGGAGACCAATTATAGCGATTCGGGCGGCTGAACCAATTGCAGCAATTCTCACGATATAACCAATTACAACCATTCTTGCGAATCAACCATTTATAGTTATTCTCATTTATGGTTTATGCTCATCTCATTTCAAATATCATGTTCACTTTCTTTTCTCGTTCATTCTCAACATATTGTCAATTCTCATGTTACTCATTACATCTCAAGTGTAAATCCTACATTTAAGTGAATTATTGGGCTAATTGTGCATTAAAATTTGTCATTGAGTCAAGTTTTCCAAAATAGAGGTCTGCAAGTCAACTTCTAACCCTCTGGTAGTCAACTTCTAACTCACTACCCTGAAAATTTTTCAAACCCAAGAGCTACCAGTGACTTTTAAAGTCCCGACAATCGACTGTTCTACTCTTGACCAATTTCAAAAAAATAAGAGCATGGTAGTCGACTTCCAAACCCCTGGTAGTCAGTTACTAGCACTTTGGATGCATTTCTGGGTAACTCAAGAACACGACAGTTGACTGGTAGGAGCTACAAGTCGACTACTACATTATGCTCTATTTTTCAAATCAAGCGTTGACCCTGATTTAAGCTCAAGAACTTGTTTTTAAAGTAATTTTGATTATTAAAAACTCAATAACAGTATAAGAGCTTCATTTACCATACAAAAACAGCCCAAACTATCGATTATTCTTACTCAAATCTTGGATTTAACCTCTTTCTCAAAAACCATGAAAAACCTATTTTTCAAAATTTCAATTAGGCATTCACAAGTATATTCATGCAGTCTAAAACATCCAATAGCAATCAAAAACACTAAGAATGAAGGTTTTAACCTCTCTCAAACTTAAATAACAATAAAATCAAAGTTTCTAGTTATAAACAGTAAAATTTCAAAAATGAGAGAGATTGGTGATTTGCTACCTTTTTGTTGATTGAATGTCAGTTTACGATGATTGTGAAGGATGTTGGTGAGTTTCCCTAACTTCAGAAATGCTTAAATCCTCTTAGTAGCCTTCTTTTTTCACAAATTCCACACTTTCTCTCTCTAACTTGATCTCTCTCTCTCTCTCTAAGGTTTTAGAACTTAAGATGCAAATGAAGGGTTCTGAAGGGAGGCCCTATTTATAGGTGGTCTAGTCCTTTGCAATTCTGCTCTTAATTCCTGACTATTCAGCCCAAAACGATAATTTCTCCAACCAGATGTTAAATTACCATTTTGTCCCTAACTCACTGGCAGGAGATTTTGAATATCTGAATGCTACAGTAACTAGTTTTGGCCAAAATTATGGTTTAATGCCCTAGAGTTTTGGATATTCACATAACTTCTCTAGTCTCACCCTTTTCATTTCACTTTGCTCCTTATTCTTCTTTTTCCCTTAAAACTCTCATTTTAATGCAACTACATGGATTTTAATGCAAAAAACACAAGCATTTAATTTATTTATAATTTACAAACATCTCTTAAATACGGAATGAGTGAATGTTACAAGAAGTGTACTTGACCCTGGTGAAATGCCCTCAAATGTCCCCAAGTGTGTTCTTTTGTGTAGTTAGCCATGGGTTTTGTCTTGACAACCTCCTTAAAGTCCTAAATTCACTTCTTGAAGTAGTTTAGTTACTAAACCCTAAAGAAATACCTAGGATAAGTATATGAGAAGCTAGAAAAGGAGATTTTAGGAGAAAATTATAAATGAATCTTGAATAAAACTAGTAATGTTAAAGAGCTAACTTGTGATATTTTGTTCATGAAATATGCATGTTAGTTGAATGTGATGTTGTTGTAATTGCATCTTCTATAAGTTGAAAATAGCATGAACAATATATGTGAAATGTACATGCACATTATGATTATGAACATGTATAACTAAATTGTAATTGTGCTATGAAAATTTATTATGAAAGATCATGAGAAAGTTATCATAAGTTCTTGTTTGAATATATGTTTCATTTTAGAGTATTTAAGAGTGGATAGTTTTAGGTAGTATGAGATGCCATGGTTTATCCTATGCGGGTGACTGATTCTAGTTAACTCTAGAGTCAGTTGAAGCATATCAGGAGAAAAGGACTATCCCAAAGGCCTAAGGAGCAATTCTTATTTATATTCCCATTTCTCTGGTAACTTTAAATATAACAAGAGATAATATATACTCGAGGTACATGGAAAGGAAATATGATATGATCAGGGACATGCAACCTCAAAGGCACTAGACTCGTGTACACACAAAGGGACGCCTTGGAGTTAGTGGCCAAGGTCAAAGAACCAGTTTATGTTGCTCAAAGGTAAAGGATGACATGCTTTATATGTTCAAATGAAATCAAAGTATCATGGTAGGTATTACAATTTTCCAAATATGTTATGTTTTTTTTTCCTTATATGTGTTATATTCTATGATAAGGAAGACTACATGGATTCTAGCTTACATATGTTGAGATGGTTATATGTATGAATTGTTTTCCTACTGAGAATTTTATTCTCACCTCTACTAATGACTTTACAAATGCCTCAGTACTACTTCCTACTAGAGATTGAGGTGGAGATTATTACAGTGCTGTGGTTAGGCACTCACAATGATACGTGACATAATGGTCATCACTATGATAGAAGTACCTCCTACTCTATCCTTACCTGCATTCCCTCCTCTAGTTTGAATGTAAATATGATGTGTGTGAAGATGGGGATAGACAGATAATCCCCATTTTGTATATTTTGGATATAGGTATATTTGTGTTTATATGTATCTCTATAACCATGGGAGGGCAACTGATGACTATGTATTTTGATTAGTGTATATTTGCATATATAGCTCTAACATAGCCTTATGTTATATGTGCGATAATTTTGCTGAATTAATACCATTCCAATTAGAAACCATATTAAGTGTTTTTGAAAAGGCAAAGTTTATTTTATCAAATGAAAGAATTCTAGGCTACCTAAGGAAATCCTGGGAATAAAATGGGCCATTAATCAGAAAGATTAATCAAACCACCACGTGATTATCAAAATGTAACCAAGGCGTTACATCCAAGATTCTTATGAATCATATAACACAAGTTAAAACAAAGAAAAACCTTCTAAGTGAAGAAGTACCTAAGGATTAGGTTTGAGGTATGCGCATGCATCCAGGGACCAAGAAAAGATTAAATTTTTGTGAGCTTTCAGTAGTTACACCCAAGAAAGACCCATGTGAGGCTTTATAGAAAATCTAACAATTATTGTGGGAATAGTCAAGTGTTACACTTAGAAATTTACAAAAATAAGGTCTTGGGACATGAAATCAAGTGATTAATTAAGGAAAGGAAGATACTAAATCCTCTAACTAAAAGAGCCTAAAAAAAAAGGGGGGGAAAGTTGTTGGCAGATTATGGTACACTTATTTTCCAAGTTAAGGAAATGTTATGCCACAAGAAACTAAGAAAAAGGGGCAATGAAATTACTATGATTAATACCATTTTAATATATGCTACTTTCTTAGATTGTTTTGGAATGAATGTTCATGATTAGTATAGGATAATTGTGTTCATTCTATATGATGAATTGACTTTTAAATTGTTAAAGATCAATTATCATATATTTGAAAAATAGAAGATAAGTTTAGAGACCTAAATAGGCCTTAAAGACATTGTACTTAAGATCCAATCTTGTTTGTGATCTAAACAAGTTGAGATGTTTGTATATAATACAAGTGCTAAAATTTATTATGAAAGTAAGCAATGTTATGGTGACTGAGGTCACAAAGTTGATGAATAAGCTTTGAGTTAAACCATGTGCTAAAATTTACTAAGCCCAAGATAAGAAAGATGGCAGGTAAAGAATGGTAAGCTAAGTGTATTTAAAATCCTTATCTAATTTAATTTTAGCAACTTTTATGTGAATTTCTAGAAAGGTATCCCATTTGCAAATATATTTTGGATTTAAAATAATAGATTTTACCCTACTAAGAATTTTAAAATTCTCACCCCCTACAAACATGTTACAGATGCCATAATCCCACTTGGTGCTAGAAGTTGAGATTGTCATGGTGAGCATCCCTTTAATGGGGATCTTCACCATCGTGCAAGACCTGATTGTTGTTACTGTGATAGAAATGCCCCCACCCCCTCCACCACCTTATATTATGTGATAGAGTTGTACTTAGGACTGCCTAATGTATTTTGATGTTTTGGCTATACTTTGTAATATATTGAAGTAAGGCCAAATGCCTTTTTATAGTTTGTAGTACTGTAGAAATCAAGTAGGGAATCCTATTGGCTATGTAGATCTATGTATGTATGAATGAATGGAATGAAAATAAAAGCCAGTTTTTTTTATGAGTTGCCTAAAATTTAAGAGTACAATATCTCTAATTATCAAATAATATGAGTTAATAAAGAAAGGAATAAACTCTCTTTGAATATATAGGTAAGAAAATTAAAATAGGATAAAGTGATAGCATGAAAAGAAATAATTCCTTTAATTAAAAGGTTTTCAAATACGAAGAGGGAATAAAACTAAATAACAAAAGGAAAAGAAAGTGGTAACTTCAAGAAGATAAATGTAACATTCCAAATAAAAATAAAATAAATTTAGCACCCCATGAACTGAGAATCCCTAGGAAATTAAGTTAGGATGTTATATTTTGTCCTCTTATAAAACACATGATTAGTAGTTATATAGATGGCAGACTAATTATCACACTAACAGGGTATTGGTGTGGTGATTGGGAAACTAAAATCTTTGATAACATAGGTAACATAGGAAATCCAAAGCAACTCACAAACTATTGTTTCTGTACTCCTCTATTCAGCCTCACAATAGGATTTTGAGATTGTCCCTTATTTCTTTGTTTGCCATGACACCAATTGTAACATCTGCCCCTTCTATTTATGAGAGATGTTTGTTAGTTATTAAATAAGTATGGTTGCATTAGAGTAAGGGACTAAATTGAAAAGAAAAGGATAGGGACTAGAATGAAAAGGAAAAGGTCAAGTTAAAGGAATTGCAAAAATCCCATTAGTCTAGGGGTAGAAAATACAATTTTAGCCAAAAGATAGTTACTATAGCTACCCGTTTTTTTGAATTTTTCCCCCAAGATTTTAAGGGTAAAAGTGTAATTCTCTATATGACTGGAGAAATTTCTATTTAAGGTTAGGAGACCAAAACTTGACCCTGACAATGAATAAGGATTGCAATTTCCTCAACCACACATAACCCTTATATAAATTGCAAAACCTAAACCCTTCACCATTACAACCCTAAATTCTAGACTTTTAGAGAGAGAAAAGGGTGAGTTAGAGAGATAAAGAGAGAAATTTGTGCAAGAGAACGATTTTAGCTTGGATTTTAACACTACAAATTGCATTAGAGAATCTCTGAGCAGGCATCTGACACCATCTACACATCTTTAACAAGAATTAAGGTAGAAAACAACCTAATCCTCTCATTCTTGAAAGTTGCTACTTATTTTCTAAAAATGGTGATTTTCATTGTTGTTTGAATAAGAAAGGAGTTTAAACCTACATTCTTTGTATTTATAACTTCTATTGGGTGTTTTATGCTATATAGATGTACTTATAGATGCTTAAATCAGATTGTTCCAAATTTTGAAATATGGGTTTTACTGTTCACCATGCTGGAAATTTGTTTCAATTCATATGATGGATGATATTAAGCATAAAAGGGAATGATATACGGAGTAAATGATGAATTAATGTGGAAGAAACTAAACTTATGCTTTTTCGAGACTTAAAAGAGGTGAAATTCATACTAAGTAAGCCTTTATAACAGTGAGAATGAAGCCTCAAGATCCTACAAGTTGACTTCCATATTCTTCTACCTAGGATTTTCTAAAAAATGTAGGCAGCAGTTGACTGCCAACTCCTGGAAGTCAATTTTCAGCCTCCACTGCATGACTACTAGCTTACAATAGCTTATTAGTTAATTTCCGTGTGCTTGAAAGTCAACTGGTAGCTCTCTGTTAGCCAATAGTCGACTAGTATCATTCTGGTAGCTAACTTGTAGCTTCCTGTTGGCTTTTTTTAAGATTTTATTTCTATAAGTCGACTACTATGAGGTGTAAGTTGACTACTAGGTGGAAAAGTATTATTTTTCATGAAGAAACAATTTTGAAAGAGCCACTTAGTCTTTAAAATGAAACCTTAAAACTTTAGAACTAGTGAGTGAGTTCAAGTTTCTATTTTCTTGAAGGTATGCTCAATAGAGTCAATAATAGTGTCATTACATAAGAAAAGTATAGCTTTTCGAGTAACATGTAACATAAGATTAAAAAGAAATAAAGGAAAATGTAGAAAAGAAAAGAGAAGAGTATTCCAAGTGTATGCATTAGTGGTGGATAGGCCCATGATTGAGTGACTGACTATCGGTATGGGATAGTCGTTGGGCATTCCACGGTCAAACCATATCTTGGGATGGTAAGACATCCACTCAATCATAAAGGATTTTGAAAACACTGTGATGGTTGTGAATTCTAAGTTAGTGAACTCTTCTATGGCTAACAAAAAGAGTCATGTACTTCGAGTTAAGTATAATTGTAGCATAAGCTGAATCACTCTAGAACATATGCTTGTGAATAGTGTGCTGGGAATGTGATCCACTAGTAAAGATGGTGATTCTATAGCCTCATGATCCATAAGGGTAAAGTAGATGTGATCTATCACAGGTGGCAATGATCTCATGAGTTATACCATCCCTTTTATGGGACAAAAGGGAAATAAAGTATCCAAAGGGATATCGATCCCACTAGTCATTGATAATCTATTAGAGTTAATAGGGACCACTGAGTGAGTTAAGGATGATCTATTAGAGAGGACAAGGACCTATGTGTACTTGGGATCCACTGAGGGACGCTCCAGATAGTACAGGGTAAGTAAAGGACTGCTGAATGGTCAGAGACCACGGAGACTCAACTCAAAACTCATTCATGAGTGCTGTAGGAGCACGTGGAGTAGTTTGCTGGGCGACCCTCCTAATGGTTCTTATGATGAATGTGGCACTGGCCACTATGATATGTTTTGTTATCCTTACTCAAGTTTAAATGTGAATATGATCATGTTACCATGGTAAATATGTGTGACGAAATGACATATTTCTCATTGTTGACATCTTTTGAACTGTAATTATGCATGCATTCATAAGTACATGCTATAATACCATAACTATATTATCCATGCATTGCATCCAAATAGATACTATTTTCTACTTGATGAGGAAAAGAATGTAGTGGATTTCCCTATAAATAAGGTGGTACAGGCTAGTGATTTTTAAATAGGGTATTTTGCTACTAGGATTTACTCTCACATCAATGCTAGTGTGTATCAAATGCCTAAATTTCAAATTCTGCTAGAGGCAAAGATTGTTATGGTAGAGGTACCCATTATAGGGTATTTTATGGTAGTTAAGGAGTTATAGGTAATTACAGTTATTAAAATCTCTCCATCTCCCCCACCCGCAGAAGGGGTAGAGTTATATAAGTAGTGTGATAGTTGATATATTTTGATACATAGATATTTGGAATAGAAGTGTACATGCCCAATATCCTGACCCCCTTATTATATTTTTGGAGGGTCAGGATGATAAATTTAGATGTATAGAGAAATGAGAGCATATATGTATCCAAGATATGTGAGAGAAAGGATATTATCCACTAATAGGATTTTTGAGAAGGGTATGAGTGGCAAGGTTGTTGCGTCCTTACCCTAACTGACAAACTATTATTGATCTTACATATCTATACATATATGTCTCTGAAAATCAAGTAATGTATGTGACTGTGTATACAACTAATTATTATATATATAAATCCATATATTTTTTTATTTATTTCATTTTTGTTGTGTTACGTGTAAGAACCTGAGTGTAGAAACCCAAACTAATGGCACTTAATCACTTAACTTGGTAAAAGTTAAAAATTTATTCAAGTAGATGTAATAGTAACTCACCAATCTAATAGTATATTATATTGTATTATTTAAATAACTAAAAGGAACTATAGGATTAGGGGTGTTATGTAATATCTGCTTCTCATAATTTCAAGTATGTTCTAAAATCTTAAATTTAACAATTACATACCTAAATGTATCTATTTAAATAGCCCTAGGTTTTCCTAAAGAAGAGAGGGACCAAATTGAAATAAAGGTATAAGGATTAAAGTGAAAAGAGGAAAAGTTATTAAAATATCTAAAGTGTAATCATTGCTCTTCCAAAATATCTAGTGCATTTATAACGCGTAATTATGATGCTAGAAAATATCCAAAACACAATGATTATGCCAGAAAATATTTGAAAGTCATGATGACTTTTAAAATATATCATAAGGACAAAATAATCAATTTTTACTTAAGGGTAAAATGGTAAATTTACCCAAGGGTAAAATAGTAATTTTACCACAAGGGTAAAAATAATAATTTCACTTAGAAAATTCATGACAATTTCCCTCAAGACCATCTCCTTACACTTTTCAAAATTATGAAGTCAAGTAAGGGGTAAATTAGTCATTTTGGCATAAAAGGTAAAACGGTAATTTTCACCTTAAGAGTAAAAATAGTCATTTCACCTAGAATCATCATGACAATTTTCATGAAGGTCATCTACCTACACTTTTCAAAAATTTAAGGATAAATGAAAGGTAAAATAGTCACTTTGACATAAAGGGGCAAAAAGGTCATTTTACTATAATGACAAAATGGTAATTTTTACCATAATGATAAAATGGACACTTCACTCAAATAATTAATGAAATTACCAAAAAGGACAAACTCCTACTTATTTTCGAAAGAGAGGAAAAAGGAAGGGTAAAATGAATTTTTCACACCAAGGGTATTTTGGTAATTTACCATTGATAAATTTAAACCCCCATTTCCTCCATGGAAGGGAGAAGGCCGAGTGTAACGACCCCCTAATACAACATAGACAATCCTTTAGCTGCATAGCGGAAGCATATGGGTTTCTCTAAATAGTTATTCCCGAGGTGGGAATGTCAGGAATCGCTACTGGTTGAGCGTAACCCAAATAGACTCCCCGTGGTCCATTCGGATTTCCATTCAACCCTAATTCACATGAAGTTGTATTAATTATACATAAATTCATCATAAATTACTCTGGAATGAAAACTACAATCCATACAGACAATAGATCAAGCATTCATACAAATTCCAACTTAATTACATAGGTTACAGTGGCAAACCCTGACGAAAATCTAGCAGAGTCTCCTCTGTATTTCAAACATATCCCAAAGTACAACAGTCATCTAATTTAGAAATATACAGCTAGTCCAATAACAACAAAAAAGCAAAAATTACAGAAAACCAATATACAACATCATCCATATAAATATATATACAATGCAATTCAAGCCTAGACTAAGTTGCTCTTCTGTCTATCACCAAAGCATTCGCCCAGCTAGCGTCTAAGTCCCTGTTCCTGTTCATCTGAGTAAACAACCTGGTGAGATATAAAATCCCAGTAGAATAATTTACAATTCAAAATACAGTTTGAAATCTGGTTGAATACTCAACGGTGCAAGCACCGAAAATAACTTCCCGAAATCATTTCAAATCCGTGAAATACCTTATCTTTAAAATCAATTTATCGCATGAAAATCACGACAATTTCTAAAATCATTAAAAATCTATTTCTTTGAAAATCAGTACTCAAAATCAGGTTAAATCCCATGCCCAGTGTATCTAAATCCATGTTGGCCACAAATCCTCTACAACCAAATCTAAAATCATCCAATTGTACGTCATCTAGGGAAATCTCATCTCTTATCGTTGGGTGTGATCCGTAACACCAATCACTCACTCAAGGACTAGGTGAGAATCAATATCTAAGGCATCCCCTAGCATGTGCACATACGCCAATTCTCATCCTCATACAGTCTATTCGAACTCACATACTCATGGTCGGCTATTCCTCAGGGTTCTAGGGTATTACGCCTAAATCACAACATTTCCCCGTGTAGGCTCTCCCACCTTATACTCCTTAAACCTTTCTTAGGGTCGTCCTGATTTATCGCGTGATCCCTAATGTAGTACAGGCTAAATCTGGTAAAAATAATATCATTTAAAAACTTCTTGTACTCGGGATACTTAACGGTCGTCCCATACTGGCTATTAAGTACCCTACCCTAAGTAAACCCATCCTAATGGCATCTAAACTCGATAAACAATTCATCTAACATGCAAATGGGGTTTTCAGCACACAGGCATGCAATTTGATCCATTGAAAGCAGCACGTAAATTCATGCAATTAAATCTAATCGTTCAGGTATTCACTAGGTCAAATCTAGAACTCGGGAAGCGTAAATCATCATACCTGGTCTCCTGTTGCTCTAAATCAATTCATAACTTCTCGTAGTCTCGAATTTTGAGCTAAATCAATTCCCAGGGTTCCCGGATGATGGAAATCTATCTCGGGGTGGTCTCGGTGTCTCTCGGTGTATATCCAGATTCTCCAGCACGGCGGCGCAAGGCAGCGCACGGTGGAGGGTTGCGATTGGCCTCGAAATTCACACCATGGTGAAGCCCGCAAGATGAGGAGTCTGAATATGGTGGTGGCACGGTGGTTCACGGCGGTTTGAAAGGTGTTTTTCGGCTGTGAAGTTTTACGCACGGTGGAAGAAAAATCCCTCGATCCGAGTACGTCGGACCTTCATTCAACGGCGATGAGCTGGTAGAGTAAGCTGGTAGCTCAGGCTATACGCTGGTGGTGGCGGTGACGGCCAACGGTGGCTGACGGCAGAGATCTCAATTGGAAAAAATCTTGCACAATAGTGGAGAAAAACGCCATTTTCCGGCGACGATGGCGGCCGTTGGTGGCCGTGGGTTGCTGCTGGAGGTCAAGGGTGGCGAGGAGAGTCGGTTGGTAGGCCAGGTGGTGGCTCACGGTGGCTCAGGTGGCGGCGCACGGTGGAGGATAGAAGAGAGAAAAGGGAGAGAAAATAGAGTGAGGAGAGAGAGAGAATTGTGGCAAATGGCGGGGTTTCGGGAAATTTAAAGCTTTGGGGGGCGATTCTGGCTTTTCTCGGACCACCCAAGGATGTCGGCTTTCATTCAGATGTTGGCACAAGTTCCCATGCAGCAATTTTGGCCTCCTTTTGTGAAATTTAAGTACGAAACTTCGTCTGTCAGTTCCTGATCGTCGGGTTGCGTTTCTTTTCATTCGATTGTGTTTCTAACTTCAAATCGCTTTTCGAGTTCAACCATTGCCTCGAAATCCATGCTAGAACCAGTATACATGTAATTAACGTCAAAATCAGGTTTTATCTTTTAAAATATAGCCAGTTATTACATCTCCCCCCCCTTAAAAGAAATTTTGTCCCCAAAATTCATACCTGTGAACAGTTCTGGGTATCGTTGCCTTATCTCTTCTTCTTTCTCTCACGTCATCTCCTGCGACGCTACATCTTGCCAAAGTACCTTAACTAAAGGGATTATTTTACTACGGAGTTGCTTAGTCTTAAAGTCAAGGATTTGTACAGGAGTAGATTTATAAGTCAAGTTTTCCTTTAATATTATCGGTTGATTTCCTAATACATGCGCAGGATCTGGGACATATTTACGAAGTTGGGAGACATGAAAAACGTCATGTAGTTTGGACAAATGGGGAGGTAAGGCAATTTGGTAGGCAACGGGACTGACTCTTTGTAAGATTTGGAATGGTCCTAGGAATCTAGGGCTTAGTTTCTTAGTCCTTACCTGTCTACCAATACCCGTGGTGGGGGACACTCTCAGAAATACATGCTCTCCCTCATTAAATTCTAAAGGCCTTCTTCTTTTGTTTGCATATGATTCCTGCTTCTGCTGGGCAACTCTCATCTTTTCCCTGATCATTTTAATTTGATCAATGGTTTCTTGTACAATCTCGGGTCCCAAAAGTGCACTCTCCCCTATCTCTACCCAACTTAAGGGTGACTTACAACTCCTCCCATACAGAGCCTCGTAAGGTGCCATACCGATGGTAGAGTGATAACTATTATTGTATGCAAACTCTATCAATGGCAGGTGTTTATCCTAACTTCCTTTCTGCTCTAACACACAATCCCTTAACATGTCTTCTAGGGTTTGAATAGTCCTCTCAGACTACCCATCAGTCTGAGGATGATAGGCCGTGCTAAACTTAAGCTGGGTTCCTAAGGCTTGCTATAGGGATTGCCAGAATCTCGAAGTAAACCTAGGGTCTCGATCAAATACTATACCTGACGGTATTCCATGTAATCTCACGATCTCCCTAAGGTATACTTTGGCTAATTTCTCTATGGAGTAACGCATCTTAACAAGCAAAAAGTGAGCAAATTTGGTCAATCTATCCACTATCACCCAAATGGCATCAAATCCTGCTTTTGTTCTAGGTAATCCTACCACAAAATCCATAGTTATTTGATCCCATTTTCTCTCTGGTATCTCCAATGATTTTAGTAGCCCTGCAGGTTTTTGATGTTCTATCTTAACCTGTTGATAAGTCAAACAGGCATTCACGTAGTTCGTGATATCTTTTCGCATACCGGGCTACCAAAAGTTCCTCTTTAGGTCCTGATACATCTTGGAAATACCTAGGTGAATAGTGTAATGGCTTCTATGGGCCTCTGCTAACACTTTATCCTTTAGCTCCTGATGGTTCGGAATCACTACCCTCTTCCTAAACATTAAAACTCCATCAGGTGCTAGTCCAAAATTGGGTTGGTCTGCGTATACTTCCAAGGATTATCCTCAAGTAGGGCTTGTCTAATCAGTTCCCTTAACTTGCAGGTTATCAAAAAGTCACTCATCACTAATCTTTTCGGAAACGAGATTACGTTGAGGCTGAGATTCCTAAAATCCTTAAGTAACCTCATTTCACCTATCATTAGCCTAGCTAATTGTAGTGACTTTTGGCTCAATGCATCCACCATGACATTCGCTTTCCCTGCATGATATTTCAATTCAAAATTAAAATCTTTCAGGTATTCTACCCACCTACGCTGCCTCATGTTCAATTCTTTTTTATCAAACAAATACCTAAGGCTCTTATGATCACTATACACTTCGAATACTGTGCCATACAGGTAATGTCTCCAAATCTTTAGGGCAAACACAAAGCAGCTAATTCTAAGTCATGGGTACCTCAACAGGTTTCAATTTTCGTGATGCATAAGCTATAACTTTCCTATCCTGCATCAAGACGTAACCTAGGCCTTTCAAGGATGCATCTGTATATACGGTAAAGGGTTCTAGGTGTTTTGGAAGAATTAGTACAGGAGCGGTGGTTAATTTCTCTTTCAAAGTTTGAAAACTATTCTCACACTGTTCGCTCCATTCGAAATTTACCCCTTTTTCGAGTCAATCGGGTTAATGGCAAGGTTATCTGAGAAAATTCTTAGATGAATTTCCTATAATAGCTGGCCAAACCCAGGAAACTCCTAATCTCGGTGACCATTCTAGGTCGACCCCAATCTATCATGCTTCAATTTTCTTTGGGTCTACCGCTATTCCTTTCCCATTAACCACGTGTCCCAAGAATTTCACTTCTTCTAACCAAAACTCACATTTCTCTAATTTGGCATACAATTGCTTCTCTTCCAGTATCTATAGCACTGTGCTAAGATGCTGGGCATACTCCTTGTGAGTCTTGGAGTAGACTAAGATATCATCAATGAACACCACTACAAACTGATCTAAGTAGGGTCTGAAGATCCTGTTCATGTAATCCATAAAGACAGCTAGTGCATTCGTCAATCCAAACGGCATCACTAGAAACTTGTAGTGGTCGTATCTCGTACTAAACGTTCTCTTAGGAATATCCTCCTCTCTAACCCTAATCTGGTGGTATCCTGATCTTAAGTATATCTTAGAAAACACAATCGCGCCTTACAACTGATCAAACAAGTCATCAATACGTGGTGATAGGTATTTATTGCTAATGGTCACCTTATTCAATTTTCAGTAATCAATACACAGTCTTAGACTCCCGTCTTTCTTCTTTACGAATAAGACCAGAGCTCCCTATGGGGATACACTTGGCCTAATGAACCCCTTCTCCAACATCTCCTCAATTTGGACCTTTAGTTCCCTCAATTCCATTAGGGCCATACGATATGGAGTCATGGCTATTGGGCCCGCGCCCAAAATCAGGTTAATGGTGAACTCTATCTCCCTAGGTAGTGGCAGTTTACTTATTTCTAAAGGAAATACCTCCGAAAAGTCACTAGCAATTGGGATTTGGCTTAGCCTATCCTGCAAGTCTACCTCAGAGAGATTGAGGGACATATCACTTATCTCACAAGCCTTATCACTCCCACGCACAGGTATATTATCCAAGTAAGTGATTGTCCTCTCAGAACAATTTAACAAGACCTGATTCCTAGTTAACCAATCCATTCCCAAAATGATGTCGATCCCAGTTATGGGTATACACAGTAGGTTCACAATAAATAAGGCATCATCAATGGTTAAGGGACAATTTAGTCATATACATGGGGACATAGTCGATTCTCCTAAGGGTGTGGATATGTATAGGTCACAGGGCAGAGTTTGAACAGGTAGTTTTATTCTCTCTACGCATGCATCAGCAATAAAGGAGTGCGTAGCACCCGAATCAAATAATATTATCAAAGGAAAATTGTAAAATTTACCTCTACCCTGCATCAAGCCCGAAGACCTATCAACATTAACCGCATCCAGAGTGAAAACTCTCCCTGAAGCCTGTGGTCTTCGGCTACCGGATGTCTGCTGGCTCCCGCTAGAGGGGCAGTATCTAGCCATATGTCCTGTACCTCCACACCTGTAACACTGAAGTGGAGTTTGATGCCAGCAAGGCTGATTCGGATGTCTTGTTCCACATTTCGGACAGGTTGTATTATCAGGTTATCTTCCACTGCTGCTAGAAGCCCCTGGTTGCGGTTTAAACATACTGCCTCTCACATTGAGATTTCTGGTTGCTGGTCTTGGCCGGTTCCCTGTTCTCTAGGTCATATTCTAAGCTTGTATCTGCTCCAAATTCTTACTGAGGATTCGGTACTTATTTACCAGCGTGGCGAAGTCTGTAATCTCAAGTGTGGCTAGCTGAGTCTTCATGGGTAAGTCTAGGCCTTCTTCTAATTGCTTTACCTTTCAGGCCTCATCATAGTGCATTCGCAGGTAAGTAGAGTATCGGGATAATTCTTCAAATTGTTTCAAATACTCCTCAAATGGCCTACCTCCCTATGTGAGCTTCAGAAACTATGCTTCCTTTGATTGTTTAACGCTCTCAGGGATGTACTGCTCCATAAAGACTCTCTTAAAAGACTCCCAGGTGATCGGGATACCTCTGCTTTCCATTAATTGCTGGGCACCTGTCCACCATAGTTTTGCTTTGCCCTTCAACATATATGTTGCATATGTAACCTTCTGATCGTCGTCACACTGCAACAATCTGAAAATCTTTTCAATATATTTCACCCAAGCTTCTACCGCAGCTGGATCGGAGGCACTTACAAATGAGGATGGACCTGCTCTCTGAAACTCAATCCATCCCTGATACAATGGGTTAGCATGATGGGTGGCTCCGTCATTTCTGGTTTTCCTGTCTTCTTGCTGTTGTCTCATCGCATTAGCACTGGTAGTGGCTTGATCTCTTATCGCATCAGCCATCATCCGAATGGATTCTATCATGTCGACATTAGTCTCCATGCTACCACTACCTGAAGCACCCTGGTTCCTGTGCCTTGGCCTTCCTCTAGGCCTACGAGTGCCATCCCTGCTAGATTCTGGCATATTTATCTGACACAAAAAGCAAACAGATTAGTTTCAACAACAACAGTTATCAGATAGACATTAAATTTATTTCGTTACTTATCGGTTCGAGATTAGGTCTTAACATTCCAGAGTTAAATCAAACAAAACCCTAAAGCTGCAAGCCCAAAGATTCAAGGTCCCTAACCCACTAAACCAGACAACCGACAAACCAGGCTCTGATACCATAATTGTAACGACCCCCTAATACAACATACACAATCCTCTATCTGCATAGCGGAAGCATATGGGTTTCTCTAAATAATTATTCCTGAGGTGGGAATGTCAGGAATCGCTACTGGTTGAGCATAACCCAAATAGACTCCCCGTGGTCTATTCAGATTTCCATTCAACCCTAATTCACATGCAATTGTACTAATTATACACACATTCATCATAAATTACTCTGGAATGAAAACTAAAATCCATACAGACAACAGATCAAGCATTCATACAAATTCCAACTTAATTACATAGGTTACAGTGGCAAACCCTGACAAAAATTTGACAGAGTCTCCTCTGTATTTTAAACATATCCTAAAGTATAACAGTGATCCAATTTAGAAATATACAGCCAATCCAATAACAACAGAAAAGCAGAAATTACAGAAAACCAATATACAACATCATCCATATAAATATATATACAATGCAATTCAAGCCCAGACTAAGCTGCTCTTCTGTCTATCACCAAAGCATCGTCCAGCTAGCGTCTAAGTCCCTATTCCTATTCATCTGAGTAAACAACCTGGTGAGATATAAAATCCCAATAAAATAATTTATAATTCAAAATACAGTTCAAAATTTGGTTGAATACTCAGCGGTGCAAGCACCAAAAACAACTTCTCGAAATCAGTTCAAATCCGTGAAATACCTTACCTTTAAAATCAATTTATCGCATAAAAATTACGACAATTTCTAAAATCATTAAAAATCTATCTTTGAAAATCAGTACTCAAAATCAGGTTAAATCCCATACCCAGTGTATCTAAATCCATGTTGGCTACAAATCCTCTGCGACCAAATCTAAAATCATCCAATTGCATGTCATCTAGGGAAATCTCATCTCTTATCATTGGGTGTGATCCATAACACCAATCACCTGAATCTCAGCTATGTTGTGAGTGTGATCTGTAACACCAATGACTCACTCAAGGATCGGATGAGAATCAAAATCTAAGGCGTCCTCTAGCATGTGTACATACGCCAATTCTCATCCTCATACATTCTATTCGAACTCACATGCTCACGGTCGGCTATTCCTCAGGGTTCTAGGGTATTACGCCTAAATCACAACGTTTCCCCGTGTAGGCTATCCCCCCTTATACTCCTTAAACCTTTCTTAGGGTCGTCCTGATTTATCGCGTGATCCCTAACGCAGTACAGGCTAAATATGGTAAAAATAATATCATTTAAAAACTCTCTGTACTCGGGATACTTAACGATCGTCCCATACTGACTATTAAGTACCCTACCCTAAGTAAACCCGTTCTAATGGCATCTAAACTCGATAAACAATTCATCTAACATGCAAATGGGGTTTTCAACACATAGGCATGCAATTCGATCAATCGAAAGTAGCACGTAAATCTATGTAACTAAATCTAATCGTTCAGGTATTCACTAAGTCAAATCTAGAACTCAGGAAGCGTAAATCATCCTACCTAGTCTCCTGTTGCTCCAAATCAATGCATAACTTCTCGTAGTCTAGAATTCTGAGCTAAATTAATTCCCAGGGTTGCCAGATGATGGAAATCTATCTCGGGGTGGTTTCAGTGTCTCTCGGTGTATATCCAGATTCTTTGGCATGGCGGCGCACGACGGAAGGGTGCGGTTGGCCTCGAAATTCACACCAAGGTGAAGCCCTCAAGATGAGGAGTCTGAATATGGTGGTGGCGCGGCGGTTCACGGCCGTTTGGACGATGTTTTCTGACCCTAAAGTTTTACGCATGGTGGAAGGAAAATTCCTCAATTTGGGCGCGTCGGACCTCCGTTCAACGGCGGCGAGCTGGTGGAGGAAGCTGGCAGGTCAGGCTACACGATGGTGGTGTAGGTGATGGCTAACGATGGCTGATGACGGTGATCTCAGTTGGCGAAAATCTTACGCGACGGTGGAGAAAAACGCCATTTTTTGGTGGCGTTGGCGGCGTTGGCAGCCATTGGTGGCCGTGGGTGGCTGCTAGAGGTTGAGGGTGGCGAGAGGAGTCAGTTGGTAGGCCAAGTGGTGGCTCACGGTGGCTTAGGTGGCGACGCACGGTGGAGGAGAGAAGAGAGATAGGAGAGAGAACATAAAGTGAGGAGAGAGAGAGAATTGTGGCAAATGGCGGGGTTTCGGGAAATTTAAAGCTTTCAGGGACGATTTTGACTTTTCCCAGACCACCCGGGGAAACTTCGGGATGTCGGCTTCCATCCAAACGTTGGCACGAGTTCCTATGCAACAATTTTGGCCTCCGTTTGTGAAATTGAAGTACGAAACTTCGTCTGTCAGTTCCTGATTGCCGGGTCGCGTTTCTTTTCATTTGATTGTGTTTCTGACTTCAAATCGCTTTTCGAGTTCAGCCATCGCCTCAAAATCTGTGCTAAAACCAATATACATGCAATTAACGTCAAAATCAGGTTTTATCTTTTAAAATATAGCCGGTTATTACACCGAGAGAAGCAGAGAAAGGGAAAAAAGACCGTGAGAAAGAAGAAGAGAGAAAGAAGAAGGAAAAAGAGGTGAGGAATCAAGGAAAAACCATCTAAAACACCAAACTTCACCACTTTCATATGTGAAAACTTCATTTCCTTCATAAAAGAAAGAGAAGGATGTGAAGGAGAAGGAAGAGAGAATATGATTTAGAGGAAAAGAATGAGAAGAGGAAGAGGAAAAGTGAAGGAGAAGGCAAGCCAAATCAAGATTTATTGTTAAATCAAGGTAGCTAAACAACCCTACCCCTTTTTATTTCAAGTTTTATAGATTATTTTTCTTGAATGGTTTCTATGGTTTTCATGAAAAAGGGGATTTCTCTTTCTACATTCTTTCATGGTGATTTTTTTAATGCCCCTATCTAGTATTACAATTCATCCGATGCAATCACATAGGTTCAGTACATTATTCTTATCCTTTTATTTAGTTAATGTCTGAGCAATTACACCATTAAGTTTAGTTAAGCGGTTTAGGTTCGGGATCTTTTGCTCAGATTAAAAACTTGTATGCACAGCGGAATAGATAAAATATATACTAAACTACACAGTGGAAATTACAACCTTCATGTAATTAAAATAAATACAAGTCTAATAATGTCTATTATATTCCTTGTAAACATGTAACAGGATATATGAAGTACCCGTCCATTAAGAGTCAGGGGACAACAATCCTGTCACTTAAACCCCTTTACAAATTACTAAGGATGGACTGGTCCTTCACATATCCCTTCTACTACCAAAAGAATAGTCCTAATTCTAAACAATATGTTTAGACTAAGATCCAAAATAGGGGTTACAAAAATTTTCTCTAAACCAAAAGAAACCTATATCTCTCAGCCCTGCTAAGCATCCGCATTTGATACATATTAGCATATAATGAGAAACACAAGTTTCCCAGTAGCTTAACAATTCGATTTTAAACAATTGATATGTATCAAGGTGCAAGCACCAAAATATTTAATTCTACATTCTCGAAATAAAAACATAATATTGTGCATAAACATAGATTGGCAAGCAAGTATGATCAATTTAAATGCTAATGTGAGAAGACAATATTTCTATAAAATAAAACAGCTTTCATGCTATAAAATTGCGTTATCATAAGATTACCAAATCCATTTATGCTTATCATCCTTATTTACTTTTATTCAATAGTTGTGCATACTTGGGCATCGTGGACACTTGGCCACCTTTAAAATTCTTTGTGCACACTTGGCCACCTTAAAAATTCTTTATCAATTATCAAGGGAAATTTTCTTTTTCTTGAAAATTATTACTAGTATACATCCTTTTTAAAATTCCAATATCTTCAAGGATAAAATTCCTCTTTCTTGGAAATTATTATTAATGTACTTCATTTGTGAAAATTCTATTAATTTCAAGGATAATTTCCCCTTTCTTGTAAATTAATGTAGATGCATATTTCTTATGAAAAATTCTAATATTTCAAGAATAATTTCTCCTTTATTGGAAATAAATTCTAATGTATATTTCTTATGGAAAAGTCCAATATTTCAAGGATAATTTCTCCTTCCTTAGAAATAAATTCTAATGTACATTTCTTATGGAAAAGTCCAATATTTCAAGGATAATTTCTCCTTCCTTAGAAATAAATTCTAATGTAGATTCCTTATGAAAAAGTCTAATATTTCAAGAATAGTTTCCCCTTTATTGGAAATAAATTCTCATGTACATTTCTCAAGAAAATTCTAATATTTTAAGAATAATTTCTCCCTTATTGGAAATAAATTCTAATGTACATTTCTTATGAAAAATTTCAAGGATAATTTATCTTTCCTTAGAACTAAATTCTAATGTCTATTTTTTATGACAAATTCTAATATTTCAAGAATAATTTCTCCTTCATTGGAAATTAATTCTAATGTACCTTTCTTATAAAAATTCTAGCATTTTGAAAATATTTCCTTTTCTTGCAATAATAATAATATCTTCTCTTAAGACTTCAAAAATAAATTCCCATATTTTAAATCAATATCATGGTGCATAGCTTATAAATTCCAAGAATAAATTTTGTGGACTTGGCCTAGCGAGACTGGTTAAATTAACAAATCAATTTCTAACACCCTTAAATGGTAGAGTTTCTCTCCTTTATGGTCATCATGGATTTAACACAATCTAACCCTAATTCTTTTCCAACAATAATATGCATGCCATCTCATCCACCCACATTCCAACTAATCACACATGCTTAGCCAACATACATACATATAGTCAAGAATGTAGGGAGACAATTATGTTCCATAGAAAGCTTATAAAACATGTTTGTTGCATAAACTAGAGCATGGAACATAAGCTTAAATTGTTAACCTACCTCTTTGGTGTCCTAAGATGGTTTGCTTGGCTTCCTCTTGATTCTTTGTTTCCTTTCCTTTCTTCTTGATCACCTTCACTTCTTCCTCCTCACAATTGTGGTGCTTCACATGCTCCCTCTTTTCCCTCAAAGTTCTCTTTTTCTTTTCTCTCTTTCTCTCTTTTCAGTTGTGGTTGTGTTGCATGTATGAAAATGAAGTTCTCAACTCCCTTTTGCCCCTTTTCTATAGGTCACATGTGCATGCCTCTTTGTAAGAATAAAACTTCTAATTTCCATTCTCTTTCCTCCTTCACGTGTGGTCTAGTGCAGCACCTTCTTCATTTATTATTTTTTTGTTTATTTCTTGTTTATTACTAGGTACCATTGCTTGTGGACATTTCTTTTCCCTTACTTTCACGCCACACTCCTCCTTTCTTTCTTTCTTCACGTGTGGGTTACATTCTCTCTCACACTTAAAAATTCCAACTTGGATTTACTTATTCCTAAAGCCACATTGCACTTGCTTCCTCTTTCCTTTTCCTTGCCGTGTGGGTGTGAGTGTGTGTGCATATAAAATTCCCAATTCTCTCTTTCATTTCACCTTGCGTTTGGTTAAAGGATGTTGCACACTTCCCTCTCTCTTTCTTTTTTTTTCTTCCTCTTTTTCCTTGCCTTTGACGTGTGGGTGCAAGAAAATTCTGCACCTTTTCCCTTTTTATTTTTTATGACGTGTGGGGCTTTCTTGTTGCACACACAAGCTCATTTTCCTCACCAAAAATTCTGCACTAAGTGTACTTGCTAGTACACTTTTTCTTTGCTTGCAAGGTACCTCTTCCCATTGTTTTCTCCCTCTCTTTCCTCTCTTATTTTAACTTCCATTCAGCCTTCATGCCACTTTCCCTTCCTCTCCTCTTCAATTTCCATTTGGCCAATGATAAAGGGAGGACACCACATGCCTTAATTTTTCCATTTCATGGTTGTTCCCTTTGTACTTTAAGTAGAATTTTCACTTCCTTGCAAGTTTAGGTTAGCTTCTTACACAAGTTAAAGGAGAAAGGGAAAAGCTTGCATTCTTACATGGTTTTTGATGTAAATAAAGGCTGTACCTTTTTGTCTTCTTTTCCTAACCATATTTCCATACCTCACGTGTTCTCATGTGCACAATTCAATTAAAAATTTTGCACTTCTTGCTTTCCTTTTACTCCACCTTATGTGCATGTGATATATGTTTAATTGTGGCATCCCTTCTTCCAATTCCACGTGTACTTTTCATGCATAAGGAAAATAGAATTCCCATTCCCTTCTCTCACATAGGATGCATGCAAGGCACACACATGCATATATATTTAAATTCTTTCCTTTCCCATTACCTCTCCTTACACCTAAATTGCTCCTCTCACATAAAAACCCATGCATGCTTAACCTTCTCCACTTGCACGTACACACACACACACATGCACATATTTTAAATGTTGCATCCTATCTTGCTTTTCTCTTGGTACTTAGGCTAGGTGACTCAAAAGGAGAAATAGAGAATTAAATTAATCACCTAATTTTTATGGAAGATTATCTTTTAGTATACCCATTTTGAGCCATTAAATTATGCAAGAAAAATTTTTCCCTCTTTAAGCTAATTCATCTAATTAATTACAAAGTATTTAATTTATAGCTAATCATTAAATGACACAAGTAACTTCATCCAATCAATTAAGGAGCATTAATTTAGATTAATTAAAATTATGGGGTGTTACAATTTCGCCATTGGGTATTGATTATATGAATATTTTGGATGTATTTATGAATGTTTTGAAAGTTATTGAAATGAAATTATGAAAGAAAGAAATAATTTAGTTCACCTAATTCATGTTGAAACCCTTGATGTTTGATAGCATAAAGTGTGGAAATTTGTATGGAGATGGAAGGAAGTTGATGTATTTATGTTTTAATCATGTAAAGGATGAAAGAAAGGGAAGAAATGGCATGAAAGTCCCATTTTCCCCTTACTTTCCTCCTTTGGCCAAATTGGGTATGGAATAAAATGGTAGTTTCCTTGCTTGAATAATGAAAAGGATGGAAGAAAGGGAAGAAATGGCATGAAAGCCCCATTTTCCCCCTACTTCCCTCCCTTGGCCGAGACCACCACTCTTATTTCCCTTGAAATTTGTTAAAGTTTGTTAATAAAATTATGAAAGAAAAATGTTAAATCTTTATGTTAACCAATTTCAAGAGAAAAAGAAGTGGGTGGCTATTTCAGGATATATTTTATAAATTGCAAAAAGAAAGGAATGACTCCTCTTGGCCAAGACCACTCCTTCTTGTTTCCCTTGAATTGGCTAAATTTTATTAGTGTAATTGTGAAGGAAAATTGCTAAATTTCCATATGAGCCAAATTCAAGAGAAAAAGGAGGAGTCTGTAATTATGGCAAGATATTATAATGAGGTGTATTATACATTTCATAAAAGAAATGGGTAACCTTCCATATCCATGATATGTGTCATAAATTTTATGAAAGGAATGTATAACCTTCCATATCTATACAATCCAATTTTGAAAGTGTTGTCAAACAAGAAAGGGAAATATTTTAGAAATATAAGATAAGTATCATGAAAATGAAAGTAAGGAAAGGGAAAACATTAAAAGAAAAGAAAGGAGAGAAACTAGAGGAAGTATACTTAGTATATGCTTTAGGATAGATAGAATTGTGACCGAGTGACCAATTGTTGGTATGAGATGGCCATTAGACATTCTACGATTGTGTCATAAATTTGGATGATAAAACATCCACTCGGATACAATGATTTTAGAAAAGACCATGATAGTTGCAAATTCTAAGTTAGTATAACTTAATAAGGCCATAAAAGAGACATTTACTTAGAATTTAGTATAACCATGTGCACAAGTCTCATTATCCTAAAGTATATGTATAGGATAGCGTATTGTAACATCCCTTAGTCTATGGTTCCATTAAAGTTAATTTAAAGAATATAGTATATAAATATCATAACATTAGCGTGTTACTATTACTTCTACCCAAGTAAATTTTAAACTTTTTACCAAGTTAATTAATTGAGTACTATTTGGGGTCAGGTTCTACACTCGGGTTCTCACTCAAAAATCATAGTGAAATATCATATTATAGATATATAATATACTCTATATAGCTATACACAAACATGTATAATGAATTTGATAAATATTCTTAAATAACTATTGGGCATGGAGGCAACAACACTGCCACTCAAGACTCCATCAAATTACCTACTAATGACTACTAGTTAATTCAAATACATCTAAGTTAATATAGGCTATACAAGAGATAATCTGTACTAGCCTTCCTCAAAACTCATAAAGACTAGCACCAATTTCATATATGCCTATTCTATTTAAAATATGAATTTTCATGTACCCTCATGATGGTTACCTTTTCTTAATTTATCTTCCTCTCCAGCCAGGAACCTACACATCTGGTACACGCTAGCACATGTGTGAGAAATTAATCTCAGTAGCAATGCAACCTGTCTTTGAAAACTACTAACCTGTACCATCATATTTATACAAAAATCTCTACATTCTTTCATCATAAAAACATAACACATATTGGGATGCAATGCATGCAGCATACTTCATATCATGTGCTCATATTTATACATGTACATTTGGAACATAAAATCTTTGGATTTTGGGATGTGAATTCATCATCATTCTCATTATAACTTTCATATAAACATATTGTGAGGTAAGAAACATGCCTTTACTTTAAACATGTGAGCAACAAAAATAAACATATCATATGAGTTACTGGGAGCATGCCTAATGAATGACTCCACGTACCACTACATTCATGTATGAGTTCACTTAACATCATATGTGACAATTCTGCCACTAGAACTATCTAAGGTATCCCCCAGCCGAATCTGAGTACCCTCTTAATGGTTATTGCCCTCTTTGTAGATCATTCCTTGACTAGCGAGTTATTATCCCTTTTGTCCCTTGCGAGGTTTATATAACTCTCTATATGGTCCCTGTTAACTCCGATAGATCACTTCTAACCAGTGGGAGAATATCCCTTTCATCCTTTGCGGGGCTAGTATGTCAACTCATTGGATCATTATCTAACTCTAGACAGGTCTCATCCACTTTTCTTATGCAGATCATGGGCTATGGAATCACTATCTCTTACCGATGGATCACACTCTAGTATGCTATTCTCTAACATATAGACTAAAGTGATTCGACCCATGTCCATGGTTATACGTTAATCTAAGTATGTGTTTCTTAAATGGCCTTTAGAAGATGACACTAACTTAAGGTTCACAACCATCACGGTGTTTTCAAAATCATTTAAGTTTAAGTGGATGTCTAACCATCCTAATTCATAGCACAATTGTATAATGTCCAACGACTGTCCCATACCAATAATCAGTCACTCGATTATGAGCCTATCTACCACTAATACATAAGCTTATAATACTTTTCTCTTTTCTACCTTATGTTTTTTGCTCTCTTCATCTCACTATCACAATGATCTCATAATCCAAGTGACTTTTGACTCCATTTCTTGCATGTTACCCATTACATCCCAGGTTTAGATCCTTAGTTTGAGTGAGATTTTGGGCTGTTTACCTCTTAAAATGGTCATTGAGTTCATTTTCTAAATCAAAGGGCTCGCAGTCGACTAGTCCCTTATTGGCAGTCGACTGCTAGCTCACTGTCCATTTCACCCTTTCTTGGCTGAGAGCCATCAATCGGCTGCTAAAGGCTTGGCAATCGACTACTAGCCTTGATAGTCAACTTCCAGGAGCTGGCAATTAGCTACTAGCATTCTGTCTTGCTTTCTGGGTAGGCAAAGAACATGGTAGTCAACTTTCAGGGTCTAGCAGTCAAGTACTAGCGTTCTATCTGCTATAAAACTCACTAATAAACCTAGATTTTTACTCCAAAAATATGTTCTCAAACTATTTTCTTAAGATATGAACTCAGAGACAACATTTAGACATCATATAACCTATATAACAGACCCAAAAATTAACTTAACCTTACTCAAAACTAAGATCAAACCATATTTTCACACTAAGGGCATAAGCCCACTTTCACAATCAATGACAAGTATAAATGAGCATATCTATTCAGCAAGAATCACCTAATAGCAATTAAAAACATATAGAATGTAAGTTTAAACCCCAAACCTAGCTTAAAACATTTATAAAACACATTTATCTAGCAAAAGCTAAACATTTCATAAATGGGGTTTAGGTTAAGTTACTACCTGGATTTCCTGATAATGTGTGTATATGATGTGTTAGAATGGTCCTCCCCTTGTTATAGGACAATTCCCTAGCCTCAAATTTGTTCTTCTTCACCAAAATCTCTCCCCTTTGCCCTAACTCACCACTTTCTCTCTCTACTCACTTTTCTCTTTATCTCTCTAAAATCTGTTGTAGTTTGAGTGGTAAGGACTAGGGTTTAGTGTTTCTAAAGTTTTAAGAATGGCTAATTACATTTTAGTCCTTGGCCATTTGTGCCTTTAGCCTAACTAGACTTCCCCTTGTCAATTGGGTCCTTAGTCACCTCTTAACTCAAGCTTCTATTTCTTTTCAACTAAGTCCCGGTATTAATACAACTATATGAAATTAATGCAATATACACAAGCATTAAACTTAAATTAATAGCTAACAAATATCTCTTATACATATTAGGAGCAGATGTTACATTTCTCCCCTCCTTTAAAATAATTTTATCCTTAAAATTAGAATGTACCTATTCGAATAACTCTGGGTAAGACTTTCTCATATCCTCTTCCTTCTCCTATGTCGCCTCTTATGGAGATGACCAATCCCATAAAACCTTAACCATAAGGATAGCCTTGTTCCTCAATTGTTTGACTCATTCCCGATGATTCTCAAAGGTTTTAGATGATAAGTTAAATTTTCTTTTAATTGTACAGTACTGGCATCGAGAATGTGTGATGGGTTATGGATGTATTTTCAAAGTTGCAAAACATGGAAAACATTGTAGAGGTTTGACAAAAATAGAGGTAATGCTATTGGTAGGTTGATTAACCAACTCTTTTCATGATTTGGAATGGCCCAATAAATCTTGGGTTTAACTTTTTGGACTTAATGGCTCTACTTATACCAGTAACAGGCAATACCTAAAGGAAAATATGATCCCTTTCATTGAATTCCAGCGGTCTCCCTTTTTTGTCGGCATATTTCTTCTTCCTATCTTGTGCCCTAGCCATTTTATCCCTGATCATCCTAATTTAGTCTTTAGTTTACTAAACCAACTCAGGTTTGAGCAATTGTCTTTCCCCTACCTCAAACCAACATAGAGGTGATTTACACTTCCTCCCATACAAAGCTTCATAGGGTGCCATCCCTATGCTAGAGTGGAAGCTGTTATTGTATAAGAATTCTATCAATGCTAGGCTTTAGTCCCAACTCCCCTTATGCTCCAAGGCATATGACCTAAGCATATGCTCTAAAGTCTGGATAGTCCTCTCTGTTTGTCCATCCATTTGAGGATGATAAGCAGTACTCAAACTTAACCTAGTACCAAAAGCTTCTTAGAAGGCTCTCTAAAATCTAGAGGTAAATCTCGGGTCTCTATCTGAGACAATGCTAGTAAGAATCCTATGAAGTCTCACTATCTCCTGAATATAAAAATGAGCTAATTTGTCCAAAGATAAATTGATCTTAATAGGTAGGAAATGTGCAGGCTTAGTTAATTGATCTACTATCACCCAAATGGCATCATTTCCTAACTGGGTCCTAGGTAAACCTACCACAAAGTCCATAGAAATCTTATCCCATTTTCACTCAGGGATATCAAGAGGTTAGAACAATCCAGTAGGTTTCTGATGTTTAATCTTCACCTACTGACACACTAGGCACTTAGCATCATACTCAGCAATGTGCTTTTTCATGCCTAGCCACCAAAACCTTCCTTTTAAGTCTTGATACATCTTAATGGCACTAGGATGAATAGTATAATTGCTCTTATGGGCTTTCTCTAAGATTTTCTCCCTCATTTTCCTTAAAATCAAGACATAAACCCTATTCTAGAAGTTCATTACCCTATCTATCTCCTTGTGGAATACCTTTGGGTTCTTTAGGTACTTTAAGAATCTATCCTCCTTTTGGGCCTCTAGGATCTGAGTCCTAAGATTGCTCTCAATTCTCAATTCACTCAAATATAACCTATCTAGCAACACCAAAGTGGACAAACTCAAATTCCTAAATTTTTCAATTAAGGTCATCTCACTCACCATCATTTAAGCTACATGGAGGGATTTCCTACTCACGGCATCTGCCACCACGTTGGCTTTGCCTAGATGCTATCTTAATCTAAAATCATAGTCTTTGATGAACTCTATCCATCTCCTTTATCTCATGTTTAATTCCTTTTAGACAAAGAGGTACTTAAAACTTTTGTGGTCACTAAATACCTCGAACCTAAACTTATAAAGATAGTGTCTCTATATCTTCAAGGCAAACACTATAGCTACTAATTCTAGGTCATGAGTGGGGTAATTTCTCTCATGGGGCCTTAGTTGTCTAGAAGCATAAGCCACTACTGTAACATCTGCTCAAATTATGATTAAAGAAATGTTTGATAATTATTAATTTAATGTTTAATGCTTGTGTATGTTGCATTAGTTCATATAGTTGCATTAGCCCAAGGACTAAATTGAGAGGAAATACATGAAGGTTTAGCAAGAGGTGGCTACGGACTCAATTAAAAAAGCAAAAGTGAGTGATTCCAAGAGTGTAAAATAGTTGAGGGACCAAAGAGCAAATACCCAAACCTATCTTAAACCCTAGCTAAAGCCCTAAAACCTCCCACACTTCCAACCTTCAGCATTTCTAGAGAGAGAAGTAGAAGGGGTGAGTTAAGGCAAAGGAGGGAGATTTTGAAGGCAAGAGACCAGATTCAAGGCTAGGAATTTGTCTTACAACAAGGGGATAGTCTTCCTAACACACCCTACACACACATGTGCAAGGAATCAAGGTAGAAATTCATCCTAAACCCCTTTCGTTTCTAAAAAATTTACTGTGGTTGGATAAGTATGAATTTCTGAATGTTGAATTGAGTTTGGGGTTAAACCTACATTCTGTATTCTTTTCTATTTCTATGGGATGTTGTGTTGCTGAATGTATACTCATATATATGCTTGTAATTGATTGCAAGGGCTAGGTTGTGTTCACCTAGAGATATAGATTAGTTTTCCTAGAATGTACCATGTTTGAGCTAATGGATGAGAAATGTTTAATGAGAAGTAAAGTTTTTTGTATGGAAATTAAGCTCATGTGTTTAAAATTGAAAATGGAATGCATTCAAGACTAGGTACTATCAAAATTATGTTTTCTAAACTGTAACAAAACATACCAGCCGACTGCTACACATAAGGCAGTCGACTGTCATGTTCTTAAAAACCCAGAAGTGCAAACAGAGGCTTACTAGTCGACTGCCAAATTTCTAGCAGTTGATTGTCAGGCTTGGGTTTGCACTAAGCAGTCAACTGGCCATCCTAGCAGTCAACTTTTGTGCTCTTATTTTTTCCCAAGATACATTCCAGCAAGCGACCAATAGGTTGCCAAAGAGCTAGCTTACTGTCTGGCACTCAAGCAATACAGAGAGCTAACAGCTGACTTCTAGCCTTTCAACAGTCGACTGGCATCCCTCTAGCTTGCAAAATGAGGTTTTTAATGGCAATTGAGCTTAGTAATTCTTCATACTAACTTAATTAAGGGATCACAACATAGGTAACCAAGGAAACTAGGAGTTTTGGGTGAAGAGACCCTTGTGATAGTGAAATAAAGAGAGAGCAAAAAACACAAAAAAGGAAAGAGGAGAGTATTCTCAGTGTATGCCTTAGGGTAGATGAGCTCATGATCGAGTGACCGATTGTCAGTATAGGACGATCATTAGGCATTCCACAATTGTGCCATAAATTGGGATGGTTCCACACCTACTTGAACTTAGATGATTTCGAAAATGCCATGATGATTGTGAACTTTAAGTTAGTATCATCTCCCAAAGGCCATATGAGAAACACATACTTAGAGTTAAGCATAACCATGGGCATAGCCGATTTGCCCTAGAGTATATGTAGAGAATAGCATATCGGGAGTGTGATCTACCTTAAAGGAATGGTAGTAATTCCATATTACTATGATCTGCCCAAAAGCAGAGAGAAAATGATCTGGTTAGAGTTAATGGTTATCCCATGAGTTTATACCAGCCCTGTTACAGATGAAAAAGAGGAATCCTGCTGGTCAGGGATGATCTGCTAGAAAGGGGCAGGGACCATTAAGGTACTTGGATCCACTAGGGGATGCCTCAAAATGTACAAAAGTTAAGGCATGACTAAATAGACATGAACTCATTCATATAGACAGTGGTGTGTGGAGTTGTTGCTAGGTGACTCTCCCGGTTACTATTAAGGTGTTTTATGTACTACTCATATGTTATGAAAGTGAAATGATGGCATGTTTACTATCACACATATGTTTAATATAAAAGCAATGATGATGACATTGATGATGAATGAACTTCCCATGTTCTAAAGATGATATGTTTTAATGAATATGTATATGTATAAGTATATAACACGATTAAATGCTAAATGCACTACATCCCAATGGTATGTGATATGTTTTATGAAAGAATGTAGAGTTTTCCATGCGAGCACTGTGGTGTAGGTTAATGGATTTCGTAACAGGTTGTATTACTACTAAGATTTATTTCTCATTTAGTTTTAGCATGTACCAGATGTGTAGGTCCCCTTGGGCTGTAGAAGAAGGTAAAGTATGAAGAAGTGTCCAATCTAGGCATACAGACTGTCTAATTTGAATAGCTTAAGTATATGGTAGAATGGAGCTAGCCTTCATGATATTTTGAGAAAGGCTAGTGTAGGATTATTTTGTATAGCCTATTCTAACTTATCTGTATAGGAATTAGTCTAGATTGATGAATAGACTAATGGATGGGGTTCTGAGTGTCAAGATTGTTGCCTCCATGCCTAATAGTTAATTGACTACATTTAATTAAGAATGCATGTTTATGTATAGTTAATCTAGGTGTATTCTATATATATTTATTTTGCTGCGATGTTAAGAGAACCCGAGAGTAGAGACCGACCCAAATGGCACTCAATTAATCAACTTGGTAAAAAGTTTAAAATTTACTCAGGTAGAAGTAATAGTAACACACCATTATTATGATAATTATATACATTATATCTTTAAACACTTAAAAGGAACCATAGGCTAATAGGGGTGTTACAATTACTTTCCCCTCTTGCATCAAGACATACCTTAGACCTTTCTTGGATGCATCACAATATAGTTCAAACTTATCCAAAGGATTTAAGATAATTAATACAGGTGTAGTGGTTAACCTCTCTTTCAAGGTTTGGAAACTATGCTCACATTTAGAATCCCACCTAAATTGAACATCCTTTCAGGTCAACTTGGTCATTAGCATCACTATCTGCGAAAACCCTTGGATAAACCTTCTATATTAACCAACTAATCCGAGGAAACTATAAATTTTAGTCACTATTGTAGGTCTCTCCTAATGAGCCACTGCTTCAGTCTTACTTGGATCTACTAGTACACCATCCTTGGTAATCACATGTCTTAGAAATCTCACTTCCTCTAACCAAAACTCACACTTCTCGAGTTTAGCATACAACTATTTCTCTATAAGCACTTGTAGTACAATTCTTAGGTGTTGTTTAAGTTCCTGCCTATTTCTAGAATACACAAGAATATCATCAATGAACATTATAACGAACTGATCAAGGTAGGGTCTAAAGATGCGATTCATGTAATCCATGAAAATAGCTGGAGAATTTGTCAGACCAAATGGCATCACAAGGAATTCATAATGCTCATACCTAGTTTTAAAAGCAATCTTAGGTATATCCTCACTTCTCACTCTGATTTGATGGTACCCAACCTCAAATTAATCTTAGTAAACATAGCTGCTCCTCTTAATTAATCTAACAGGTCATCAATCCTTGGGAGGGGATAATTGTTTTTCACGGTCACTTTATTCAACTGCCTATATTCTATGTACATTCTAATACTTCTATCCTTTTTCCTCACAAATAGCACTAGTGCTCCCCATGATGAAGCATTGGGCCTAATGAACTGCTTTTCTAGGACGTCTTCTATTTTCACCTTTAACTCACTTAATTCCAAGGGAGACATCCTATAAGGTGCTATAGAGATCGGTCCTGCTCCAAGGACTAACTCTATAGAGAATTCTACTTCTCTTTCTAATGGATGACTAGAGATCTCCCCGGGAAAGACATCAGGGAGCTCTCAACTATAGGGACACGATCAATCTTATCCTGACTCTCAACTCAGAAGAACACAGGAAACATAATCGTTGGATCTTTTCCTCTATACCCCTATTCACAGGTATAGTGTCCATAGAAGTCACAAACTTCTCAAAATAATTTAAGACTACTTTATTAAAAAACAGCCAATTCATCCCAAGGATGACATCTAAATCCACCAAAGGTAAACAAATAAGGTCAACAATAAAAGGTTTACTTTCAACAATGATAGGGCAATTTAGGCAAGTCAAAGAAGTCAAAACATGTTTTCAAGCTGCAGTAGAAATAGACAGCTCATAAGGAAATTTAGTTATAGGTAAGCTCAATCTTTCCACACATTCAAGGGAAATGAAGGAATGAGTGGCGCCACAATCAAATAGTACAATTAAAGAAACATCATTTATAAAACACTGACCTTTAATGGAATCATCAGAATGGTCAACCTCTTTGCCCTTGAGGGTGTAAACCCTCCCCTTAGTCAGAGGCTTCAATTACCTTCTTCCCTAATGGGCAATCTTTGATGAAATGTGTAACATCCACTTTTTCTTTTGATTGTTAAATTATTGTTTCCTTAATTATTTGAATGATTTTGCCATAAATTGTGATGAAAATACTTTTGTGATGTAGTGCTTAGAAAAAATGTTAAAAATGAAAGAAGGGCCATAGTCATTAAGTAGCTCTTTAATACAATATGGATTTCTCTTTCTTTGGTTTAACTAAAAGACAATTAATAGGAAGAATGAATGTGATGCTTTGCCTTGACTTCCTTTCTTTCCTTCCTTTTTGTTTAACCAAATGGTCAAAAGAAGGATTGAATTAAATATATATATACGGTAAGTTAGAAAAGGAGCTTGGCAATTATTCAAAACATATAGACATTCGGTGATATCCATTAAGAATAGGAAATAAGGAAAAAGGCAATCGGAGGAAAGGGAAGAAGGAAGGCTAGCTGAAAGGGAAATAAGCAAGGAACTAAGCAAAGTCAAGGAAAACCTCAAGACAATTTCACTTTCTTGCATTCCTAAGGTAGTTTAACAATTCCGTAGTTTTTGTTTCATGATTTATAGCATGTTTATAAGATTTAAAATTCTCATGAAACATAAACTTTCTATCTTTACATTCCTCAAGATGAAAACCTTTCTTTGGCTAAGCTTGTATTATGATTTGGTTGTATTTGTTAATATGATGATGTAGATGTTGTTATTTCCATGAGAGAATAGTTGTTGCAAAAATTTCAGCATGCATCATGCAAAAACCTAGAATAAGAAAGTGGTGAAATTTTATGTTCTTGCATGGTTAATGTAGGTTTTATGTTTAAAATACATAAAGGGAGTAGACTATCTAGATGTTGGCTTGAAATCATGGCATTACCCTTGTTAACCTACCAAACCTAAGAGTGATCCTCTGTAATACATAGAAAGGCTTGTTGAAAAATGAGTAAGGAAGGTTACATTTCGGTTTGGTTAAGAAAGAGGGAGAATATAATAATAAATTCACATATGGTAAATGGTTTACCCTTTTTTTCACATGATAAATGTTTATATAGTAATATTGAGATGTGAGAATGATGAAATGAGTGTAATCATAAGTGTAGCATGTAAAGTGAGCCAATGAAATAAGTAAAAAGAAATGATTAATGGAATGGTGGTATAATTTCAATGTGAAGAAAAGTACCATAATAATTTTAATATATGGTATCATTAGTCTTGAAAAGTAGAAAGGATGGAAGAATGTGAAAAATTGGATATGAAAAGCTTTAGATTCCACCCTTTTTCATGATGGCCAAAAACAATCCCTCACTTTAGTCTTGGTAACCGAATCCATATGCTAATTGTAGATGGCTTATAATGTGTCGTATAGCTAAATGCAAGGGAAATTGGAAGGGTGATAGTAAGGTGAATTGTGGTTGTTAATTGTACATATATGTGCCATTAATGTTCTTATGTTGAAAAATTTATGAGATTATGGATGGCTAATCTAAGATCACATACCAATAGACAATTACAACACAATCTTTCTTAAAAGTGGCCAAGATTCCACAATGTGACAAAGTGTTCACAATTATTTATAAAGTGGCCAAGAGTCCATAATGTGACCAAGTGTTCACTATTCTTGCAAAGGTGGCCAAGTGTCCATACTTCTTGAAGTATAACCAAAAGTTTTTTACACTTCAAGACAAGGTAAGCTTTAAGAATGAAAGGAGAAGACAATCATCTATTAACTCGGTCTTCTATATGTATGCATTGGTATAAAATTTAGTAAAGTTCTTTATATGATTTCTATGAAAATATGTTATAATTAAAATGAGAAAGTTTATTTTGTCACATTAACACACCAATAAATCATATAATGCTTGTGTATGTGAATGAACTTATATTTTAAATGATGGGAATGTAGACAAAACTATTTTTCTATGCTTGCATAATGGTACAGATTAGTAAATTTTAAATGTTGAATTGATAAGCTACTGAGAAACTAGTTTTCTCATTTATGTGCTGATATGTATCAAATGCAGATGTATAGCATTGTCATAGAGATTTAAGTGGCAAGAGTGGAGGTTTCTTTTCTTAGGATTATTTTGTATCATAAGGGTTTAAGTGACAAAGATGTTGTCTCCTTACCTTTATGAATAGTTTCTTTACCAATCTCAAAGATGTTAAGAGATATAATATTTGGGATAAGATATATGATATCTAATGAATTTATTTCAGATGTATTACATTTTTATTTTGGCTATTCCTACAAGTTATAATCTGAGCAAAAGAACCCAAATCTAATCATATAAAAATATTGTGATGGTATGAATGCTCAGACGTTATAAATAAATAATTAAGGTTAAGGATAATGTGCAAAACTTATCTATTTACATCTGAGGTATTGTAATACTAGATAAGGGCATTACAAAATGTCCTGGCTTACCACACTTGTAGCAGACATTCTGTCCCAGCAAACATGGCTTATCCCCATGCTTCCTTCCATATTTGGGGTAGTTGTCTGAAGTAGTTTTCCCACCCATGGGCTTCTTCCCTGACTAGGCTTTACTGAATTTGCTCTCCTTTCCCTTGGTAAAATCTAGTTGTGACTTCCTCTTAAGGGGTTTAAACTCTTTCTTCCCCTTCCTAGTCTCTACTAGGCTCTTGAAAACTATACGACACTTGTTGGCTAATATGGCATAGTTACTTATCTCTAACGGAGCCACAAAGCTCCTCAATTTTGGATTCAACCCGGCCTGTAAGTGCATGGTCTTCTATGCTTCATCCTGCCTTACTTGTAGATAAAAGGAGAACTTAGATAGCTCCTTAAACTTTACTAAGTAATCATCGAAGGACATGTTGCCTGGTCTTATCTTTATAAACTCCACGTCTTTATCATTCCTCACATTCTAGGGGAAGTACTTCTCCAAGAATACCTCTTTGAAAGAGTCCTAAGTGATTTGGACTCCTTGGGCCTCCATTAACTACTTTGCCCCTTTCCGCCAATGCTCAGCCTCTTTAGCCATCATGTAATTGGAGAATTCAACCTTCTAGACCCCAAAAGTGCAAATAATTTCTCCATCTCTCCCAACCACTCTTCCACTATCTTTGGGTTAAACTCGCCCCTAAAGGAAGGAGGTTTGGCTTTCTGAAACTCAGACCATTAATTATAGGTCTAATCCCTCACTATTTCACCCTCATGATTAAGGTTACAGTTCACATTCCTATCCTCCTGCATTTGTCGGAGCACCTCAGCTGTAGTAGCTACCTGTTGAGTGGCAGCAGCTGCCTATTGGGTAGCAATAGTGGCATGTTCCCTCATGGCCTCTACCATTCCTGTCAAGGTTTGCATCACCCCAGCTAAGTTCACTTCTCCATCTTTATCCCGTGTACCATTTCTCCCAGGAGACGACATAGCTTACTCTTTTAAACAAACATTATTATGGTGATTAGTCTCATTAATAGAATATTTATAAGAGAATATATGGCTCTATAGGAAATACTATACATTCCTAAGCCTAGCACTTCATTCCTCAAGTCAAACACACCTCAAAAGTAGTCAACTGCCTAGGCTCAACTAACTAACATAAAGTATTCTCTAACTTGAGGAATCTACTCTCACTATCAAGTCAACTATGTTCTAACCATGGTAGCCAGGCTCTGATACCAACTCTATGTAACACCCCATAGTCTATGGTTCCTTTAAAGTTAATTTAAAGAATATAGTATATAAATATCATAACATTGGTGTGTTACTATTACTTATATCCAAGTAAATTTTAAAATTTTTACCAAGTTGATTAATTGAGTGCCATTTAATGTCGAGTTCTACACTCGGGTTATCACTCAAAAATCACAATAAAATATCATATTATAGATATATAATATACTCTATATAGCTATACACAAACATGCATAATGAATTTGATAAATATTCTTAAATAACTATTGGGCATAAAGGCAACAACCCTACCACTCATAACTCTATTAAATTACCTACTGATGACTACTAGTTAATTCATATACATCTAAGTCAATATAGGCTATACAAGAGATAATCTATATTAACCTTCCTCAAAACTCATAAGGACAGCACCAATTTAATATATGCCTATTCTATTCAAAATATACATTTTCATGTACCCTCATGATGGGTACCTCTTCCTAATTTACCTTCCTCTCCAGCCAGGAACCTACACATCTTGTACACACTAGCACATGTGTGAGAAATTAATCTCAATAGCAATGTAACCTGTCTTTGACAATTACTAACCTGTACCACTATATTTATATGAAAATCTCTACATTCTTTCATCATAAAAACATAACACATACTATTGGGATGCAATGCATGCAACATACTTCATATCATTTGCTTATATTTATACATGTACATTTGGAACATAAAATCTTTGGATGGTGGGATGTGCATCCATCATCTTTCTCATCATAAGTTTCATATAAACATATTATGGGGTAAGAAACATGCCTTTACTTTAAACATGTAAGCAAGAAAAACAAACATATCATATGAGTTACTGGGAGCACGCCCAACGAATAGCTCCATGTACGACTACATTCATGCATGAGTTCACTTAACATCATATGTGAAAATTCTGCCACTGACACTATCTGAGGTGTCCCCTAGCAGGATCCGAGTACTCTCTTAATAGTCACTGCCCTCTTTGCAGATCATTCCTTGACCAGCGAGTTGATATCCCTTTTGTCCTTTGCGAGGCTATTATAACTCTCAATATAGTCCCTTTCAACTCTGACAGATCACTCTTGACTAGCAGAAGAATAGCCCTTTTATCCCTTGCGAGGCTGGCATATCAACTCATGGGATCACTATCCAACTCTGGACAAGTCTCATCCACTCCGCTTATGCAAATCATGGGCTATAGAATCACCATCCCTTACTAATGGATCACACTCCGATATGTTATTCTCTAACATATAGACTAGGGTGATTCGGCTTATGTCTATGGTTATGCGTAACTCTAAGTATGTTTTTATTAAATGGCCTTTGGAAAATCACACTAACTTAAGGGTCGCAACCATAACGGTGTTTTCAAAATCATCTAAATTTAAGTGGATGTCTAACCATCCTAATTCATGGCACAACCGTAGAATGCCCAACAGTCGTCCCATACCAACAATCAGTTAGTTGATAATAAGCCTATCTACCACTAATACATATGCTTAGAATGCTTTCCTCTTTTCTCCCTTATGTTTTTCACTCTTTTTATCTCACTATCATAAGGATCTCATCATCCAAGTGACTCATGACTCCATCTCTTGCATGTTATCCAATACATCCTAGGTTTAGATCCTTAGTTTGAGTGTGATTTTAGGCTATTTACCTCTTAAAATGGTCATTGAGTTCATTTTCTAAATCAGAGGGCATGCATTCGACTAGTCCCTTGGAGGCAGTTGGCTACTAGCTCACTGTCCATTTCACCCTATCTTGGCTAAAAGCTACCAATCAGTTGCTAAAGGCTTAACAGCCGACTGCTACCCTCGACAGTCGACTTTCAGGGGCTGGCAGTTAGCTACTAGCTTTCTGGAAAACTTTCTGGACAATGAAGAACATGGTAGTCAACTTCTAGTGGCTGGCAGTCGGCTGCTAGCATTCAGTGTTGCTTTTTAGGTAGGCGAAGAACAAGGCAGACGACTTTTAGGTTCTAGCTATCGGCTGCTGGTATTCTATCTGTTATAAAACTCACTGGTAAACCCATATTTTTGCTCTAAAAACATGTTCTCAAACTATTTTCTCAAGATATGAACTTAGAGACAACATTTAGACATCATATAACCTGTATAATAGATCCAAAACTCAACTTAACCTTACTTAAAACTAATATTAAACCATATTTTTGTACTTAGGGCATAATCCCACTTTCATAATCAATGACAAGTATAAATGAGCATATCTATTCAGCAAGCATCACCTAATAGCAGTTAAAAACATATAGAATGTAGGTTTAAACCCCAAACTTAACTTAAAACTTTCATAAAACACATTTCTCCAGCAAAAGATGAACATTTCAAAAATAGGGTTTAGGTTAAACTGCTACTTGGATTTTTGAATAATGTGTGTGTTTGATGTGTTAGAATGGTCCTCCTCTTGCTGTAGGACAATTCTCTAACCTCAAATTAGTTCTTCCTTCAACAAAATCTCTCCCCTTTTCCCTAACTCACCACTTTCTCTCTCTACTCGCCCTTCTTCTTCTCTCTAAAATCTATTATAGTTTGAGTGGTGTGGACTAAGGTTTAGGGTTTCTAAAGTTTTAATTATAGCTAATTGCATTTTAATCCTTGGTCATTTATGCCTTTAGCCTAACTGGACTTCCCATTTTCAATTGGGTCCTTAGTGACCTCTTAACTCAAGCTTCTATTTCTTTTCAACTAAGTCCCAGTATTAATACAACTATATGAAATTAATGCAATATACACAAGCATTAAACTTAAATTAATAGCTAACAAACATCTCTTATACATATTAGGAGCGGATGTTACACATATTGGGAATGTGATCCACCAGTAAGGGGTGATGATTCTATAGCATCATAATCCGCCCTAAAAGCAGAGAGGATATATTAAAATATGTTATACTTTCATAAATACATTTCATAATGATATATATATATATGAATCATGCATGATATCCCAATAGATTGTTGGGTATTTTAAAGAAAAGAATGTATAATGTTTTCCTTGTTATCACAATGGTACATGCAAGAGGTTTTCTAAAGAATGGATTATTTGGCTACTAGGAATTTATTTCTCATAATTATCCTAGTATGTATCAAATAACCAAGTATAATCTACAAATAGAGGTAGAAGTAACATTGGTGAAAATATCCTTGCTATGGTCAATCACAATTTTGCAAGGGGTATAAGTCCTGGCAGTATAGAGGAATAGTATAGAAATATTATTGAAAAAGGATTTGAGTGGTAGGATTGCTGCCTCCTTACCCTATGTATTGACCAAAAACCTTATGTATGAGGAGTATGTATAAATGATGTTTTATCTTCCGTTGTATGATTAGTAAATTTTACTGTGTAGCATTTTGTTGTACAATGTATGTATTGAGAATACCTGAGTAAAGGAACCCAAACCTATTCAGTTATTAAATAGAAATTTGAATCACACTCAAGTAAAAGTAAGGATAACACACTAGTCTTATAACAAGATGGTTTATAAAATAAGCATTTAATGGAAATGGCTATGAGATTGGGGTGTTTTATGTTACACCAATGAATCTCCTAGGAAAACACAAAACCTTATTAAAGAACATCTTGTCAAGGGATAATTACCCTAACTACTATCACAAAATGAAGACATATTAAGAGATGAATTTTCCTTATAAAATAACCCTTTCTTAAATGTAGTATTTACATATCAAACTACATGAAAGTGTAGCCTCACAGTGAGTTTGGCGTGATGTTGAGTGTAACACCCCATATTCTCTTGATTAGTCTAAATTAATGTCTCCTTAATTAATTGGATGAATTTGCTATAAAGTATGATGAATTTGCTCGTATGATTTAATATTTAGGATAACTATGCTAAAGGATAACACCTTCATTCCTTGTGGCAATTGAATTATAATGTGAGTGGGAAGAAAACACCACAAAAAACTAAATAAATAAATAAAAGATTATTAGGTGCTTGAGGTGCTTGCATAAAAATTTAAGTGCTTGAGGTGCTTGAATTAATTTCCTTTTCTTCCTTGCGCCTAGCCTAATTGCCAAAGGGGAAAGAACCACATTTAAAATATATATATATATGCACGGCAAAGGTAATTGGGAAAGGAGAGAAGAGTATAGAAAATTAAGTACACATACATGTGCAATTGAGAAAGACAAGAAGAGTGGGACGTTTAAATATATGTATACATGTGCACTTTGTGGAAGAAATGCAAGGGATGAACGAAATTAGTTATCCCTCCTAAGGTGTAGCCAAAGATTATAAGTGAGTGAGGAGAGATTTATTTTATTCTTATGAAAATAATACCTCCATTTGGAGAAGATAAAAGTGAGAAGGGGAAGAAGAACGTGACTTTTAAATAACCACAAGACAATAAAAATTGAGAAGAGAGAAAGAAAGAGAGGCGTGTGGGGTTAACTTTCCCCTTTTCTTCCCTATTTTTTTATTTTCTTTTCCAACACAAGATGGCCAAAAGATGAGTGAGCTTGCATGAAGGTGCAGCTTGCCTAAATTCAACTTTTCCCTTCCCTTGGCGCTATCGAATGATGAGTTCACATAGGAATCAAATTATATATATATGCATAACGCTAGGACGTGAGCAGTGCATGAGCCTTACAGGTTACTTGGAAAATGAAGCTTACGTTACTTCTCTTTTTTCACTTCCTTGGCGTGACCGAGTGGGATTACAAGGAGTGTAAGCAATGTAAATTGTACTTAAAGGTACACAAGTGGCTATTAGACAATAATAATTAAGGAGAAAAAAAAGAGGGAAAGTGCAGTATGCCACCTTAGCCAAATAGAAAAGATGAATTGAAATGAGAGGGACACGAGGGAGCATTTGGAAAGAGAGAGAGAGAGAGAGAGCAGCTCACATTTAGGGAAAACACACACAAACACATTTCAATTTGGTGAAGAAAGAGCTTGGCTGAGAAAGGAGCAAAGGATCAAAGGGAAACTCAAGTAGAAAAACCCAAGAAAATCTCATCCTAGTTCATCCTTGAGGTAGGTTAGCAATTCTTTTAATTTTTTTCCATGGTTTTGTACATATTCACCATGTTTTTCCAAGATTTCATGGAACATGATTTTCCTCTCTAAATTCTAGATGAAATGAATTTCATGTTGGCTAAGCTTGTAAGATAAATTAGTATGTTTGTTGATGTGCTAAAATGGATATTGTTGTTATGGAAGGATTATGGTTGCAAGAAAAATTCAGCATGCATGATAGAAAGCTCTCACATAAGATAGTGCTAAAATTTTGTATTTTTGCATGACTAGTATAAGTTTAAGTTAGAGACATCAAAATGAAGTTTGCTAGCTAGAAATTGGTTCACAATTTATGAAATTGCTCTTGTTGTCTTGCCAAATCCGAAAGTGGTCTTTGTAAGGTATGAATGGCTTGATGAAAATTTTTTTAAGAGAGATTACACTTCGGATTGGCCAAAAGAAAGAAAGGAAATATGGTTAATTAAAGTATAGCTAATTATTTCACCTTTTTGCATATAATAAAGCCTACACTATTATTAAAATGTGCAAATTCAAATAGGTGTGTAACCTTAAAATTTAGTGTGCAGCATGAACCAATAAAGCAAGGGGAATAAATTATTAATGGCAATGGCTACACTAATTAAATGTGGAAGAAAGTATCCTAGAATTTAATGCATGATCTCATTAAGTGTAAAGTATAGAAGGGTGGGTAAAAATTTGACAATGTGGCATGAAAAACCTTAGGGATTATTAACTTATCCTTATGGCCAAACATAATCCCCCAGTTTAGTTCAAGTAGTTGAATGCATATGCAAATGATAATGACTTATAATATGTCTTATAATGGCTAAATTCAAGGGAAAATGAGAAAGTTAGAGTTAAAGGAAGGGTGATTGCAATTTATGCCATTAATGTTTTTATGTTGAAAAATTTAAGAGATTATGGATGGCTAATTTAAGACCACATACCAATAGACAATTGCAACACAATTAGTTCATAAAGGTGGCCAAGTGTCCACACAAGGTAACCTAGTGAGGTGTGACCAAAGGTGCTTCACACCCGTGACCTAGTGTTCACAATGATAAAGGTGGCCAAGTGTCCACACCAGTTGATCTAGTGAGGTGTGACCGAAGGTGCTTCACACCCGTGACCTAGTGTTCACAGTGATAAAGGTGGCCAAGTGTCCACAATTTAAGGCAAGGTAAGTTTTAAGAATGAAATGCATAAATGATTATTTTTTATTCCAATTTTAATATGTATCCCATGAAAAGATGTTTACTTGAAAGGGAATATCTACTTTTATCACATTGATATTTCAAATAATCATGCAATGCTTGTTAATTGATGTATATGTATATGAGACTGTGTCTTAAATAACTAGAATGTAGATGAAAATATTTTTAGTGTTTGCACCCTGGTACATATTAGTTCATTTTAAAATAATAAATTATTAAGCTACTGGGAGACTTCTGTTTCTCATTTATATGCTAATATGTATCAGATGTTGACGCTTAGTAGTGTCGGGGAATGATAGAAGTCCCGTTAGCTAAGAGCATTTTTTATTCCTTTACTTTGGGTCCTGATTTTATATATGTTTTTGGGATTAGAATTAGGATTGATATTTTGACTGTATATAGAAAAGGGAATAAGGGAAATTATCGGGGAAAGGATATGTGAAGGATTGCTTCATTCCTAGTATTTTAAAAAATGGGGTTTGAGTGACAAGCTTGTTGTCTTCTGACTCCTTGTGGATGGGTATTTCATATATCCTGGTATATGTTCACAGAAGGATGTAACAAACATTTATTTTTGGACATTTATTATTTGTATTATATATAAGTTTTATAAATTTCGCTGTGCATAAAGTATGGTTATCTAAGAAAAAGAACCCAAACCTAATTTGCTAAAAAATAAAATACTTAATGGTATAACTGCTTAGACATTGTAAATGAATAATTATGGTTAAGAATAATGCACCAAACTTATCTATTTACATCAAAGGACTTGTAATACTTACTCAGCTACTAAACACTATAGTTAATTTTTGGTCTTGTCATGTTGAGCTATAATAATCTCCCTACCATTCTTCTATATATTTCAAGATTATGTAACTTAGAATAGTTTTTGTCAAATTTATGACATCAAGGTAATGGAAGTTTTATAGCCTTTGAATTGTTAAGCTAACATTTTTGACAATACCAAGAATATATTTCCTCTGAGAAATAAACATCCCTTCGTTAGTATGAGAAATTTCAATGCCCAAAAAAATACTTGCCATTGCCAAGATCCTTAATAGTAAAGGCATCATGTAAGAATCTTTTAACTTGAATTATATCTTCTTCACTATTTTTAGCCACCAGCACATCATCACCATAAACCAACAAAGCTAAGAATGACTTAGAAATTTGTTTAGAAAAAAGGACAGTGGTCAGATTGAATAAAACCATACTTTAACAATTGCACTATAAATTCATGATTCCACTCCCTAGATGCTTATTTCAAGCCATATAACGACCTCATCAATTTACATATCTCTCTATCCCTTACTTTATTATACCCTTTAGGTGGAAACATGTAAAAATCTTCATTAAGATACCTATGAAGGAAAGAATTGTTAATATTGTTAAGAAAAGTCTCATTGTTATAGATTTTTCTACAGGCAAGAAATTATCTAGATAGTCAACTCCCTATGTCTGATTATATCCTTTAGCCATAAGCCTAGCATTATATCTTTCTATTGTCTCATATTCTAGATTATACTTTACTTTGTAAACCCATTTTGATCCAATAATGGCCCTTCTATTTAGTGGGAGTTTAGTCACTTCCCATGTTTGTTTAGTCTCTAAAGCCTTTAATTCTTTTTCCATTGCATCCATCCATTTTGGATGTTTGACTGCTTCACTATATATATGAAAATGGTTCTGAGATTTTTGACACATTACTAGTAAAGGCAGCATAGATAGGTGAGCAAACCAAAGTTTGGGTTGGTTTTGTATTACTAAGGCATACATAGTCTTTCAACTAAAAGGTTGTTTTTCTAGTTCTATAATTGTGCATATTTGGTTCAGGTTCTGGGTTTGTTTCTCGTATCTCATCTTCCATAAAGGAAGTTTTAGGTTGTTTCTTTATCATTAAAGGTTCTATATTTGGTATTTCAGGTTCAAAAGAGTTAGGATGGGAATTTGATTTTGAATTAATGGGTAAATGTAGCAGGCAAAAAGGTGGTTTTTTACTATCATTCTCAAAAGGGAAAAAATATTCATAGAATAAGACATCTCTAGAAACATTTATTTTATGATTATTCAAATCATAAACTTTGTATGCCTTTTGACCACTCACATGTCCTTAAAAAATCCTTTGTAGGCGCTAGGTTCAAATTTATCCTTGTTTGGTAAAGTTTTTGTAATATAACAAATACATCCAAAGGTTTTAATTCTAGAGTAATTTGGAGGTCAATTATTTAGAATTTAAAATGGTGTTTTCCAATTTAAAATGGCAGTCGGTATTCTATTTATCATATATGTTGCAATTAATCTAGCTTCCCCCAAAAAAATTTTTGGCATTTTAGCTTGAAACATTAAATCCCTTGCAATGCTCAATTTAGTATGTTTCCTTTCTACCACTCCATTTTGTTAGGTTGTGTAGCCACATGTTCTTTGATGTATAATCCCCATCTTATCCAAAAATTCCCTACATTCATGGTTTATAAATTTTATTCCATTGTATCTTCCAATCATTTTAATTTTGTTTTAATATTGATTAGAAATTAATATCATAAACTTGTCTAATACATTTGGCACTTGTGTTTTATATTGTAACAAAAAAGTCCATAAACTTCTACTAAAGTCATCAACTATAGTAAGGATGTAATTTCTGAACTAGTATTTGCTTCTAGGAAAAATCACTCTATGTTGTTTGGCTACATGATAGATATCACATACACCAGAGTTGTTATTTTCAATTTAAATGCCATTTATTCTTTTCAAAATTGTACAAGGTGTGTGATCAAGCCTTTTTTGTCTGTTAACTAGATCTCTATAATTTTTATGAACTGAATTAACATAATTATGCAACTCATTTGAAATAGTGCATTGCTTTACATAATTGCAACTGCGTTGTATTCCATTTATTACAAAGACATCAAAAGATTTTCTATTGAGAATGTAAAGGTTTTTCACCAATTCCACAATTGCTTAACACTTCTCTACTCTTCTAGTTCTATATGAGGCAATGTGAAGAGTAAAAGGTGAGAAAAACACTAGAATCCTTAGCAAGTTTATTGACAGAAAGTAAGTTGTATTTTAAAGAAGGAACATGTAAGGCATTTTTAAGAGTTATATTTAGGGTGAAAATATAAATGTCCTAACTCATTTATTAGTTTAGATTATGCATCTAGTAGCTTTACTGATATTAGTTTTCTTATTGTTGTTATTTTCTGCATTAAGAACTTGTTAGAGCATATGTGATTTGATACTCCTTTTTCAATGACCTAGATCTCTTTGTCAATAAGTAATCAAATTTATTATGTAAAGTTATGTTAACTAAAAATTGGAAGGAGTTGGAAAAACTTGCACATTCCTCTCTAGTGCTTCCTTTCATATATTTTTCCATCTCGGCTTAATCATGTATGGCATCATGGCACTAAAATCTGTTTGTATTTCTGAATTTTCTAAATCAATGGGTGTCTCTTGAACAGTATTTGCAGTCACCGTTGTTTGTCTTTTTCCCTTATGCTTCTTTTGCTCCCTAAGTTCTCTATACCATTTCGAGTATCCATGAAGTTTTAAGCCTTTCTCCCTTGTGTGACCATTAAAATGACATTGATCACATAATTTCTCATATTTGTCATTTTTTTCTTACTATATAGTCTCTTCCTCTATTATTTGCTCTATCATCATTCTTTGAGCTGTAAGATTTACTTAACATTGCACTAGCTTCTATTTCATTAGACTCATATGTCACGTTCATCTACCTCTATGTCTCAATCATCACAACCATGGATAAGGCTTTTCTCACTTTAGGCAGAGGATCAAGGTTTCAAATTTGGCTTCTCACATTGTCATAAGTTTGGTTTAAACCCATGAAGAATTGCATCAATCTTGTCAACATCTCAATTTCTCTAAGCCTCTTCTTCAGATTGCATGTACAACCATTTCAAGAACATATAAAGATAGGCGTTAAGCAGTCTAACTCTTCCCAGCTTTTATGCAGCGAAATAAGTTTTCACTAAATCTCCATTCTAGTGAATCAAAACCATCTCTCTTTAAATATGGTAAAATTTTGGACCACTCATGATTCCAAATATTTTCTCAATTTCTTCCCAAAGAGGTCTTGAATTGAGATAGTAGATAAAGAATTCTAATAAATCCTTTGATATTGAATTTATAAACCAATTTTTATAATTGAATCTACTTTTCTCCATTTATTATATTCAATGGCATTTTTAGGTGACTCTATGGATCCATCAATGAATCCTAGCTTTCCTTTTACCTCCAATGAAATCTTGATTGTAATTCTCTGGGACAAATAGGTTTACCCTATTAATGGAGAAGTTACAAGAACCATTCTTGTTTGGTTTGAGTTTTGCAAACTCTATGGATCTTCATCACTTGTTGTCAAAACCCCACCTCTTTGCTCCTGGGTTTGATGCCCACTGTCTTAGGCTTGATGTGTGTTACAATGTTCATCATCCATCTTAGCCTAATAATCTTCACAGGCCCTCTTCACTTCTACTTTGATATCATTTTTAATTCTACATATGGATCAAGTATTGAATATAGAAAGTAAATGAGAGAATAAAATGAATGTGTTATTGATAATCTAATAGCTTCGCATATATACAACACTCTAATAAAGTTACTTACTCTTTAACTGCACTAACTAAAAAACAAACTAGCTAACTCCCAATTAATGTAAACTAATAAAGATAATAGAATAGCAAATAACAAGAATTAAATTACTATTTAATATTCTCACTAATGTCCATTCAATAATCGAGTTGCATGAAGAAGGGACACTATTGGACATAATACTATCAAGTGTAACATCCGCTCCTAATATGATCAAGAGATGTTTGTTAATTGCAAATTAAATGCTTGTGTATGTTGCATTAGTTGCATATAATGGCATTAGTGCAGGGGCTTAGTTGCAAGAAATGAAAGTTAAGCTAAAAGTGTGACTAGGGACTAAATTGAAAAGGGAAACTTCAAATAAGAAAAAGTTGTAAAATGACTTAAGGACTAAAATGAAATTACCTAAACTACCCTTAAACCCTAGCTGAACCCTAAACACCCTCATAACACACAAACTTCAGCAAACTTAGAGATAGTAGGAGAAGGGCGAGCAGAGAAAGAAAGGGTGACTTAAGGTAAGAGAGAAGAGCATTTGGCTTAAATAAAGGCTGAATTTGAGGCTAGGGAAGTGTTCCACAGCTAGGAAGGCATCATCTAAACATCATATACACGTCCAACTCCTAGAAAATCCAAGGTAGCAACAAAACCTAAACCCCAATTTCATGAAATGTTTACTCTTAACTGAAAATGATGTTAATGAATGTTTTAAGTTGTATTGGGGTTTAAAACCCGCATTCTCTATGTTTTAGATGTCTATTGGGTATTGCTTGCTGCATGAATGTGCTTATATGCTTGTAAATGATGTCTGAAAATGGAGTTTTGGCTTAAGTGCAAAAATAGGGTTTAATCTTTGTGTTGGGTGAAATGTAATGGAAATTTGGGCTGTTTATTTATGTTAAATGATGCCTAAATGATAGCACTGAGTTCATAAATCTTTGGTATGAGTTGTAACCATGTTTTGGGACCAAAAATCTAGGTATATCAGATGTTTTTATGCAGTATAGAGCACTACCAGCCTAGAAGTCAACTACTTTGTTCTTCGTCACCCAGAACATATTAGCCGACTGCCAGACCTTAGTAGCCAACTGTCAAGCTCACATTCAGCTACCAGTCGACTAGCTGCTCTCGAGTTTGGTTTCCCATTTTAAACAAAGAGCTAGCAGCCGACTTCTAGTTCAAAGGCAGTTGACTGCTAGCCCAAAATAAAATAAAATGGACTTTATGCCTTGAGTTTGATGGAGAATTAGCCCAAAACCCCACCCAAACACAAGATTAAATCTTGGGATGTAATGGTAACATGTAACATTCAAGTTATAACTTACTTGGACATGATGGTCCTTGTAAGAATCACATTGGACATGGCAATCCTTGTGATAAAGAAAGAAAAAGAAAGGAATCCATGGAAAAGAAAAGGAGGGGAGTATTCCTAAGGTATGTAGTAGGATAGATAGGCTCATGATTAAGTGACCAATGGTTGGTATGGGACAGCATTGGGAGTTCCACAGTTATACCATGAATTAGGATGGTTAAACATCCACTTAAATTTGGATAGTTTTGAAAACACCGTGATAGTTGCAAACTCTAAGTTAGTGCAATTTTCAAGGCCATTAAAGTAGAAACGTACTTAGAATTAGGCATAACCATAGTGTGAGCTGAATCATCCTAGCGTATACCTTAGTGAATAACGTGCCGAGATATAATCCCATAAGTTAAATAAGCAGTCCCCTATGGGGTAGGAAGGGAGGTAATTCCCACTGTATATGGAATGATCTGCAATAAGGGTAGTGACCACTGTCATAGACAGTCCTTATGAGGTAAGAAGAGAAGTAAATTCCCATTGTATATGGAATGATCTGTGGTAAGGGTAGTGACCACACGGTACTTGGATCCACTGGGGAACGCTCTAGATAGTACAAAAATGTATGGTGACTGAATAGTCACAAAGTTATGTATATGGGTATGAAGTGGTACATAGAGGTAGTCGCAAGGCAACACTCCTGATGACTCTCATTATATGTTTGATTCTTGTTCATGTTTTTGAAATAAATATGTTGGTGTTACCATATGAAATGTATGAGATAAAATTTTTATGATAAAGCATGATATTGAGATGACATCCCATGATGATTTAAGTTCACATCTTTCAAAGCATATGCATACACCTAAGCACAATCCATGAAAGCTTGATTCATGCATTGCATCCTGATAGTGTAATGCCCCTTATCTTATCTTAAAAGCGTCATATAACATGTTTAGATAAGTAGTTACATTATTCTTAGCCTTTTATCTTGTTAATTTGCCCGAGAATTTAATCCATCAGTAATTTAATATATAATTAGGTTTAGGTCCTTTTACTCAGGTAACCATACTTTTGCACAGCGAAAATAAAATCTTATGCATCATAGCAGAATTTATAAAAAATTTCATATCATATATGGTGACTGCCTCTTACATCATTCTGTACACATATACCAAGATATATAAAGTACCCATCCATAAGGAGTAAGGAGACAACAAGCCTATCACTCAAAACTCCTTTTTACAAAATACTATGGATGAATAGGTTCTTAATATATCCTTTTCCCTGTAATTGCCCCTTTTTCCCTTTTCTCTATACAGCCAAAAATAGCAGTCCTAATTCTAACCCAAAAAGAACATATAAAATCAAGACTAAAATGAAGGGCTACACATTCTTCAAAAAGTAACCTCCACTTATGCACCCTTCAGTCTCTATGTCAATGCTATATCTTTGTATATGATAGATATTAGCATAGAAATGAGAAATAAGTTTCCTAGTAGCTTAACAATTCCACATGTTTAAGACTACTAATATGTATCAGTGTGCAAGCATAGAAAACATTTTCATCTACATTCCAGTCATCTAAAACATAGTCTTGTTCACATATACATATTGGCAAGCATTGCATGATTATTTGGAATGTCAATGTGATAAAGATGGTCATTCACATATATCATATTTCCAAAAAAAGCATACATGTAACCATTGAAATAGCCAATGATTAACTATATATTCTCATTCTTAAAACTTACCTTTCTTGATAGTGTGAAGCACATTTGGTCACACCACAAGAAATGTGGACACTTGGCCACTTTAGTAAGATTTGTGAACACAATTGGTCACATTGTGGACTCTTGGCCACTTTATCAATAATTGTGAACACTTGGTCACATTGCGGACTCTTGGCCATTTTATCAAATAATTGCGAACACTTAGTCACATTGTGAACTCTTGGCCACTTTATAAAATAATTGTGAATACTTGGTCACATTGTGGACTTTTGGCCACTTTATAAAATAATTGTGAACATTTGGTCACTCATACATACAATTAGTAGCCATAATTTATTTTACTAATGACCTTGACCTTAGCTAGGGTAAGACACTTTATAATTCATTTACAAATAGCATAGTAATTTGGTTGTCATATATAATATAAAAGACTACATCCGGCCATCATGGGAAGGAATGAAATCTAAGGTTTCACTTGTCACATTGCTACATTTTCACCTCCTTGCTATAATTTAAACTTAATGGCACTATGTATAAAATTATATTTTGGTATTTTCTATCATACCTAAAATTTATGTATTCATACTATTGGCACTTTTTTTCTACTTACTTCCTTGGCTTATTTTACGTCTTAAACTTAAGGCCACATACATTCCTTATTCTTACATATATATATATAAAAAGTAAACAATGTACCATGTATTAATTTATTATGTAACAAGATACCATTTGCTATATGTTATTTTCTTACTACATATTCTCTTTCCCTTTTTACCAAAATCAGAGTGGAGTCCTTTTCCTATAAATTTATCATTCTTTATTTTCTTCCCTTCCTAAACCAAAAGGTAACTTTTTCCTATATATTTTTTAGTAGCACTTTTACATGTCAAAATGACATGCTTTTAGCCTAAGTAGGTTAAAAAGATTCGTACCATGGTTTCATGCCAAATTTTAGCTAACATGATCCCCTTCGTTACTTGTAACATAGACACATACATGGACCCTTCAAGAACATGAAATTTCCACACTTTATGAGTTTAAGGTTTCTCATTAGGCATGCTAAAATTTTCCATTAACCATTCTCTCATGAATTTAGCTACATCTACCACCACACATCAACAATCACAACCCATTCCATTCATCATACCACTTAGCCAATAGAAGCATTACATCTTAAGGAATGTAGAGCTAGAGAAATTGATTTCATGAAAACTTTAAATCATACTACATAATTTAAATCATGAAATTAAAACATAGAATTTTTAGGCTACCTCAAGGGTGCAATAATGATGAAGGTGTATTGGTGTTTCTCTTGGAGGTTACCTTCCTTCCTTGTCTCTTCTTCTCTCGGCCAAATTAGCCCCTCCTCCTCTCACCGAACGTCTCTTTGTGTTTGATGTGTGTTACCCATGCTACCCATGCAACTACACCAAAGGCAGTGAACCTATCGATGCAGCCTAATGCAATGGTGAGTATCAAGGTCATATTTCTCAAGAACGGGAAAGCATAGAGTTACTACTTGTTCTTTGTTATCTAGCCTAGCAATTAAAGCAATTATTTTTACTAAAATAATAATTAATTAAATGCAATAAACCATAACCAGCTATAAGGAACAAAAGAGAATATATCGAGGCAGGAAAAGCAAATCCATCAGGGAACCTACACTAGTTGGTAAACACACAAAGGATTATAGATTACTGAATCTAACTATGCTACCTGTGAGTGAATTCAAATTCAAATTCAAATTCTCTATCAGTCTCAATGAATTTCTTAAGCCTAAAAACCTACCACTAGCTGATTCTTCCTAATGGTTTATTTTAGATCAGCATTATCGGTCTAATCCACTACTATTAAGGATAGCCACTCCTTAATCCACCAATTAATTAACCTCATCTCTAAGCAAAAATTAATTATTCTCTGTGATTAGGTTCCAATTTCAATATCATCTCTCAATCTCAAAAAGAAATCTAATTAGCATTCACAACAACGTCTCGTAATGAAAACTTAAATAATACATGCATAAACGCAAAGAAGAACACAACATCAAAATCAATATCCATACAGATTAAACAAAATACCAACACAGTCAGGCACCCTAATGAATTTTACAAATTTAGCCACATATATTTACAATAGTGGATAATCGCAATAGCAGATAATCTATCAAACAATTAATTAAACAGTAGATAAAAAATAGTAAAAATTTATTCAAGCCCTGTCTTCTTAAATGCCTAATGGTCTCTGTATAGAATGGTCACTGAAAAACCACTAAAATCTCGATGGAAAACTGCCAAAGAAATAAAATCCAAAGCTGTCCAAAGCTCTACGGGTCACGGGTTAGGTCAAAATGGGTCGGATCTCGAGTTCTCAGGTACCTGACAAAAAATGGCTACAATGGCGGCCAAAGCTGAGGAGGAAGGTCGAGGGTGAGGCGCTGAGCGATGGAGGACTGATTTCCTATGGTAGCCCGAACGAACGACGCCGAACGAGTCGTAAAACACTCCGAGATCGTAACCCGGGTCTGTAGTGAATCTTGTGATCCAAGGCATTATGGCGGCTGACAAGCTGGGGGAAGGTGTGGTTAAGTTGCCTGAAGTTGTAGGAGGCGACGACGGATGGTGGGTCGGCCGAAAGACGACGCGGAGTAGCTTGAGCTTGAACGGGTCGCGAACTGGGTTACACATCTTCTCTCACAGATCTCCACCGTTCTGGCATGTTCTAGCGGCTGGCTTGGATAGTAGTGTCCCACTCGTCATCCCCTGACACCGGAACATTGCCATGCTGGCTTGGAAAGCTGGTTGGTATTCTCACTTTCTCGTACTGCACAGGTTTTTTCAAATCTGCTCTTTCTTCGCACGATGTGTTCCTTTTCAAGTCTGCACGGGTGTGCTCCAGTCTGCTCACTAAAAACAGCAGGTCCTCTCTTTTTCTCCCCCCAATCAACCCGGTCTAAGGCCCAATAAGGCTCTAACTCGGCCCAATAAGAAACATTGGCCCAAATGGCCTATTTTGGGTGCTCTGAAGGTTGTCCAAGCTTAAACTTGCTCTGTTTGCTGATGATGACTTGATAAAATGCCTGAAAATGAAAATGATGCAAAATTAGGTATTTTTAGAATAAAATTACATAAAATGGACAATTAACATTAGGCAAATATGTATAAAATAAGGCACATCAATGTTTTGTTTAATTCTCAAGATGCTCTCACTCTCACCCATGCATTTGTCATATGCATGTATATATCTATATTTAATGCAATCCCTCTTTTGTATGTTGTCTAGTCGGCTAAATGGGATGCTACACCTCCTTCTTATTCTTAATTATTATTATTTAATAGCCACATGTGTACTTAAGTACAATCCATTTCCTTACAATCTTGTATTAACCACTCGATTACGTCAAAGGAAAGAAAGAAGGGAAAGTCACGCAAGCTATACACTTCACACAAGAGACACTTGAATGCTACACTTTCCTTTCCTCCTTCTCATTAGTTATTGTCATGGATTTTTGTAAGTTTAATTAAAAATTCAAATTCTCTTACCTATTATTAATAGATTTCATGGTTGGCTAGGAAGAATAAGAAGTCAAGTCCCCTTTTTCTTCCTAAATGTCATGATCCTCTCTCACTTTCATCTCCTTCATCGAATGCATATATATATATATAATAGATGTTAACATCTTTTCTCTCTTCTCAATTTCTATTGTCGTGTGGGTTTATATAGCTTTAACTAAAGTCCAAGTTCTCTCACTCACTCTTACTTACTTAATTTGCCATTCAGTTGACTAGAATTCAAGGAAGGAAATTAAGCACCTCATTCTTTATATAAGCACCTCAAGCACCTCACTACTATTTCTTCCACTGCATGGCTCCTTTTTTCTAATTCCTATGGAAATTGTCTTATGTACATTTACACGGCCAAGGAAAACAAAAAGAATGAAAGGAACTTAAGAATAAGAAGTGCCACATGTCTTTTCTATTTTCTTCTTTTCACCTCTTCATATATATATATATATATATATTTTTGTATACACTTGGTTACCACACTCTTTCCTTTTTCTCCCATTTATTGTTACCTTATGTATCTATATACTTTAATACCAGCACCTAAAATTTTATGTTTGTTTCCTCTCACTCACATTCTAATTCGGTTAACATAAGAAAGAAGATGTTTTCCCTTAACTTATCTATCCTGAACACTAAATTACACAAGCAGATTCATCACACTTTATAGCAAACTCATCTAATTAATTAAAAAGGATATTAATTTAGAATTAATCATGGAAATAAGGGGTGTTACAGATAGTACATGTTATATTTTGAATGCTGAGATGAGAATGCAGAGTATTTTCATATAGCTACGGTGGTACAAATTAGCAGATTTTAAAACTGGTTTGCTTGCTACTGAGATTCAATCCTCACATGAATGCTGAGGTGTATCAGATGTGTAGGTACTGAGTGGAGATGGAGGTAACCTGAGTAGAGGCACCCTCCATGGGTATTTTGAGAAAGTTATTCAAGATAGTATAGGCTTTTAATTTATTGGGCTAGCCTTCTTGATTTTTGAGGAAGTGCTAGCATAGTTTATCTCATGTATAGCCTATATTGATTTAGATGTATATGGATTAGCCAGGATTTATTAATAAACCTATTGGTGGGACCATGAGTGATAGGGATGTTGTCTCCATGCCCCAATAGGTATTCTATGTTAATTATGGAAGTATTTATGTATGATGCTTGCAAAAATAGCTAGAGTTACTTATGTATCATGTTACCTTATTCTGCTGCGAGATTGAGTGTAAACCCGAGAGTAGAGAACCCCCCCAAACCGCACCCATATAATTAACTTGTAAAAAGTTTTAAATTTACTCAAGTAGATGTAACTGTAACACACGACTATTATAATATACACATTATATCTTTTAAAGAACTAAAAGGAACCATAGGCTAAGGGGATGTTACGAGTGTTACATCAAGAGGTGTGAAATACTCTAAGGATGATGCAAAATTTTGTAATGATACAAGTATGGAATATTGTCGAATTTTACCATTTATAGGGTGTTATCCATCAACTTGAGAATTTTTGTTTAAACCGAAGGATGAAAACTTAGATATGAAGGCATTAGATCTTGAGCTATTAGATTTTGTTAAATCAAATAAAGGGCTTAATGATGTAGTTGGGATTGCATACTATATGGCTCATGAAGTTCTACAAAGATCTTGTAGTATAGAGGCTAAGGTGTTATTCCATATGATGAAGCAATTTATTTATGTTTCTAGATCCATACAAGAATGGTACCATTAGCTGGGAAAATATCAAAGAACTCTTGATGAAAAACACAAGAGATACCATGAAGGAGTTATGCATTCTTGAATTAATTTCTAGCAGAACTTAATCCATTGCAATATAGAGTGATGGATTTTGATGAGTGCTGTGAAAATTTTGTGGGTTCATCATTCACCAACCAAGTCATTTTTCTCTATTTTAATGATCAAAAAAGGATTAAGGGATCACAACTCTTCAGCTTAAAACTTATGTTTGTTGAGAAGAAGGCAATCAAAATGGATGGGGTCAATGTTTTTCCCTTTGATTTAGGTGGAGAGGTAAAGTGTGCTCTTAATGAAGCTATGATGTTCCAATATGTTTGTTGTACTATTTTTTTTTTTTGTTTCTTACCTTGAGGACAAGGTTCTTTTCGATGATGGGGCTATTGATACAATGCCATAGGAAGATAAGATTAAAGAAGAAGTATGTATAAAGAGTAGAAGGAAAAGAAAAGTGCCAATATAGACTAGAGACATTGTCATGAAGTGAGCTAGCAGAGGAAGTTTCCACCACCTGTGAAGTTTTTAAGATGGTTTATTTTCTTTTATATGTCTCATCATGCAGTTAGAGAGAAAAAGAGAGTATAAATGTAATTTGAGAGATACTAAGTGATTCATGTTGATTGTTGTAGTATGAAGACTAGGAGTTGCCTTCACTCGAAGAAGGATTCTACCTTGCGTACTATCTTTTTTCTTCCTTGGAAATTTGATGCAAATTCTTCCATCTTTTCACCTCTGATCTTCTCCATTTTGCTTTTATTTTCATTACTTGTATTATAGAGTTGTATTACATATCTTTTAATAAAACAAGTCATTGTTTAGAAAAAGTTTCAAGGGATTTTATTGTATCCTAAAAAGTTCTATCTATTGATTATCTTATAGTATAGATAAAATCTCTTTAAAATTCTTAACTAACCAAAGAAACAAAAATCATTTTAGTCTCTATAATGACTTATATATAGAGAGAGAGAGAGAGAGAATTTAAGTGGAATAATCATTAATATATAATAAAATTTTCATTGTCAAACAAAATGGATTGAGTTTTGATTTTATGGACTTGAGTAAGGTGCGAATTGATTGTTTCTTTCACAGCCGTGCAAGCACAAAAAACCCAGTGAAAAAAAAAACTGGCATTGCATCCATTTAAACATATACAAACACACACACTCATATATATATATATATATATATAAGACTTGAGAGATATAGAAAAAGCAATATAACTGACAGGATGAAGATCCTTATTATTCTTCTTGCTTGTGCACTAATTTTTGCTTTGCTTTCTTGTACAAGCAAAGCTAGAAATGGTGAGGCTGATAAACTTGAAGAATTGATTCAGTCCAAGTGGTCAAAGAAGAAGAAAGATATTGATAATGTTGTTGGTGTCACACTGTCCTTTTGGGAAGAGGAAGATATGTCCAAACAGGCATATTTTGTATTACCACAAGAGGGGATGAGGCAGAATGATAAGATTTCTGCTCTGCCTGGTCAGCCTTATGGTGTTAATTTTGATCAGTATTCTGGGTATGTCACAGTTGATCCAATGGCTGGAAGAGCTCTTTTCTATTATTTTGTGGAGTCTCCATATAACTCTTCAACTAAGCCATTGGTGTTGTGGCTCAATGGAGGTAACAAATTAATCTCTAAGAAATTTGCCTTGTGTCTTCTTTTGGTTCTTGTCTAAACCTCTTATTATTGTATTGTCCTTTTGGTAAATTATAGTGTACTTCATTGTAATTTTGATCCACGATTAGTTTATCATTTTGTAATTTGAAATGTTTGGATTATCTCTGGTTGTTGTTTTTTAAAGTAAATTACATTAACTTCGTTTAATATGGCTAAATTATACTTAATATCCATTTTGTCTATAAAGAATATTATCTCGCTCTTTTTCAATTTATTGTTTGTCAAATAAAATTAATTTTCTACATAATATATATGTTTTTTTTCAAAAATAAAATAACTCAAGTATCTTTAATTCTTTATCGTCATATATTAAGAATAATAAAGTCATAATTAATATCAGATATCAATATTAAATTAGCTACTTTTATTATTATAGTAAGAATAAAAATTAAATTGTGTAAAAAGTTATCTTTTTTTTTCTCACAGAAAGTAAATTGAAGAATAGGTTTCTGCCAAATATAGCGAATGTTGGCATGATTGCAACTTCTGAAACCAATATATATATAATTAGTCAAATCTTATGAGATATTTGTATAATTTACTCAACTTTACAACCATGAAACTATTCAGATTAAAATAATTATTTAATTCATAAAAGAGAACTTTTCAAATTTGATTCTTTAAAAAAAAAAAATTTTGTAATTTAGTATTTAAAAAAATTTTCAGTCAAAATAATTTATCCCTTAATTCAATTAATAAATAAAATTTTCATGATTATTAAATATATTGGCCAAGATTTAATCAATTAAATAGTTTATCCCTTTAATTCGAAATTAGTGTTTTTCACACCAAATTTTTTAAAATATATTGGCCAATATTTAATCAGTTTTTTTTACCCTACATATTATACAGACCCTTTAATATAAAATAAATAAATACTATTAATTAATACATACATAATAGTGCAAATCTCTGACACAAAATACCGCTTTGGTTTAATGACTTTAACGATAAATATAATGTCTGGAATTTATAGGACCAGGTTGTTCCTCTTTCGGGTATGGGGCCATGGAGGAATTAGGACCCTTCAGAGTCAACTCTGATGGAAAAACACTGTTTCGGAACAAATATGCTTGGAACAAAGGTAAGATACCAATCAATTTCAAATTAATGTTTTGGTCATTCAATTTATTTTAAAATTTATTTAATTTCATATTTAATTTTTAATTAATTCTTCTCAGTTCAGAGTTTTGTTCAATTTTTTTTAAAATTTTTGTCTTAATTATAAACTCGATCCAGTCATCAGTTTAGTCAAATTACAGACCAAATATCTTTTCACAAACTATCAATTAAGCAAATTACCGACCAAAACTGTAAATTGTTTGTCTGTCAATAATTTAGCTAAGAAGACATACCAAATGGATGAAGTAACAAGTAAAAGATGAGGGATTGAAAATTAAACCAAAAACCAAATTGATAAATTTTACAAAGAAATTTTTACTTTGGTTCTTCAAAGGGAGGTAGATTTTTAAATTGATATCAAATGAATATTATGTTGACTTGCTAATTTAAAAGTGTGAAGAAAATAAATAATGTTCAAGTTAATGTACCAACTGTTATATTAAATGTTAAATTTCAGATAAAAATAGAGTGAATTGAAAAGGGTACTGTTAATCAAAGCTTGAACTCTAATTAATTTTCCCCCGCAATAAAATATTTTTTTTTATTCTTTTATAGAGTAAATTAATTATTTAATTTTTAAAAGATGTATTTTTTTAATTTAATCCTTAAAAAATTAATTCTCAATTAATTTAGTCATTTAATTAGTGAAATAAATAAAAAATTAATTTAGTCCTTCAATTAATGAAATAAATAAAAAGTTAATTGACTGAATTATATTTATAAACATTAACTTAATCAACTGTTTAATAATAAATTAAATTTTATTTAATAATAAAAAAATATAATATATGATTTATAAATTACACATAGTCAAAATTTATTTTTTACACTTTCTTATTTGTAATTTATAAATCTTCTATGTTTTACTTCATTTTTTTATTATTGAATAAAATTTAATTTATTACTTAATAATCAATTCAATCTTCTTTAATGTCATATAAAATTCTAATTAATTTTTCATCCATCACATTAACTCAATGAATTAATTGATTGAAGATTAATTTTTCAAGAATTAAATTAAAATATTTCATCTTTTATGAATTAATTTAAAAAAAATATTTTTTAAGAATCAAATAATTAATTTATTCTTTTTTTTTCATATATTACATGTGAAAAACACTACTCAATGTAGACGAATCTAATTGAAAATCCATCTTTTTTTACGAAATCAAATAGAATTATTCCTTTTTTTCCTTTGTTTAAAAAGGATTTGGATATTTTATTATATGAAAAAAATATATATGACTGTGTTATTTAAAACAAAAAATAAAATAAAATGTATGTTCTCTCTCTCCTCACCTATTATTATTGTACAAGTTAATTATCTTCCCACATTATCCTAATTAAAGCCTAAAAGATCTTACACCGATGAGACATGAATACCTTAATTTACAAGTTAGATTAATATATATAAACATATATATATTTATATATATATATTTAAAATTCAAAAATAAAATTTTAAAATTTTAGTGGCGCCTATTAAGTGCCGCGAAATTAAAAAAAAATTGAAATTATTCCACGTTAATTTTTACGGCGCTTTAAGCGTCACAATATGCTCATCAGGCATCAGGAAATAAATAACTTTCTTGGTGCCTCTTTAACCGTCGCTATATTGTCATGTTAGCGACACTTTTAGTAAAGCGCCGCTAATTAAACGCCACAAAAATAGTTTTTTCTTGTAGTGAGTGCTTTGGAAAAAAAAAAAAAAAGCTAGCATCTTTTTCCTTTCCAAAAAACTTCCCAAAACTGAGATTTGTTGTTTTACAATTGACATTCCTACTCCCATATTTTGAGAAAAACAGGTAGGAGGATATGTGGTGCAATACAAGGGAATAACATTTGTTACAGTTAGAGGAGCTGGGCATCTTGTTCCTAGTTGGCAACCTGGAAGGGCACTCACTCTCTTCACATCATTCATTAAAAAAGCTCTGCCTCCTCCTTCACGATGGCCAGCCGAGGGCTCGCCTTTTTGGTCCAACCCGCTTAGTCTGAATTAGACCAGCCCAGCCCAATTCGAATAATTTTTATTATTCTAGCTGTGTTCTTGAATAAAAACCAAGGATCTTGCCCAAAAATCATATGCGCCTGGTCATTATTAGCATATTGATGGCATTTTCTATTTGAATTGCTAGTTTAATAAATTATCCAGGAAATTTTTTAGACAATGACTTAAGCTTCCTTTTATAAATTTATTTTTATTTTATAACTAAAACGTCAAATATTTTACAGAATTATTTCTTTTGACATACCATTTTCATGGAGAAATTTTTAAATTGATTTTTTTTATAAAAAATAATGTAAAAAATCTATAAATAAAAGGTAAAAATATATTTTATATCTTCAAACTTTACATCAATTTCTAATTCTATTCCTAAAGTTTATTTGTTGTTAATTTTGTCTATAAAATTTTGAATTGCAAGTAATTTCGCCTCATGACCTAATACTGTTTAAATCACTAACAGAAATAGTTGATGTTGTAACATCTATAACAACCAGAATCATTTTTAAAAGATAAAACTCGATTTTACGATAAATTTACGTAAACGAAGCCTGACATGACTTTCGAGGATGATGATTTGAAATGGAAGGTCGTTCAAAGTCAGAAACACAAGCGAATGGAAAGAAACACAATCCGACGATCAGGAACTGACAGACAACTTTTCGTACGTCAATTCCACAGACGAAGGCCAAAATCATTACATAGAAACTCGTGCCCACGTTTGAAAGGAAGCCGACATCCCGAAGTTTCCCCGGGTGACCCAGGAAAAGTTGAAATCGCCCTCAGAAGCTTTAAATTTCCTGAAATCCCTCCATTTCCATCAATTATCTCTCTCTCCTCACCTCACTTTCTCTTTCCTCTCTCTCCTCCTTCCTCCACCGCGTGCCGCCACCAGAGCCACCGTGAGCCACCACTTGGCCTACCAATCGACAGCCCTCGCCACCCACAACCTCCAGCAACCACCCACGGCCACCAACGGTTGCCAGCGCCGCCGAAAAACGCCGTTTTCCACCTCCATCGCGGGAAAACTTCGCCAGCTGAGATCGCCGCCGTCCGCCACCGTTGGCCGTCACCGCCCCCACCATCATGTAGCCTCCACCAGCTTGTCGACGTTGAACAGAGGTTCGACGCTCCCAGATCGAGGCTTTTCCGTCCACTGTGCGTCATTCTTCGTGGCCAAAAAATGCCATCCAAACTGCCGTGAACCGTTGCGCCACCACCATATTCGAACTCCTCGTCTTTCGGGCTTCACCGTGGTGTAAATTTCGAGGCCAACTGCACCCCTCCGCCGTGCGCCGCCGTGCCGGAGCATCTGGACATACACTAGGAGAAACCGAGACCACCCCGAGACATATTTCCATCATCCGACAACACTGGTAAGGTTCAATTTCCCAAAAACTAATGAATTCTGATTGAATTAACTTTCGAAAGAAATTAGGAAATAAATTGACCTAGGTATTAGGGTAACCGGACTTAAAATCGTAAAACGGATGACGTGATAAGCTTGAATATTCATTTAAATGTCCAGGGAGTTTAATTGGCTCAAAAATTGAGATTTTGTGAAGTTCTGAACTTTTTTGGAGCAATAGGAGACCAGGTAAGATAATTTACGCATCCTGAATCCTAGATTTGACCTAGTGATTGCCTGAATGATTAGATTTAATTGCATGGATGTACGTGCTTCTTTCGATGGAATAAATTGCATGCCTGTGTGCTGGATATCCTAATTGCATGTTAGAATTTTTGTTTATCGAGTTTATATGCCCTTAGGACGAATTTACTTAGGGTAGGATACTTGATAGCCGGTATGGGACGACCGTTAAGTATCCCGAGTACAGGAAGCTTTTAATTGATATTGTTTTTACCAGATTTAACCTGTACTGCGTTAGAGATCACGCGATAAATCAGGACGACCCTAAGAAAGGTTTAAGGAGTATAAGAGGGGATAGCCTACACGGGAAAACATTGTGATTTAGGCGTAATACCCTAGAACCCTGAGGAATAGCCAACAGTGAGCATATGAGTTCAAATAGACTGTATGAGGATGAGAATTGGTGTATGTGCACATGCTAGGGGACGCCCTAGATGTTGATTCTCACCCGGTCCTTGAGTGAGTGATTGGTGTTATGGATCACACTCACAATATAGGCGAGATTTGGGTGATTGGTGTTACGGATCACACCCAATGATAAGAGAGGTAATCTCTCTAGATGACGTGTAATTAGATGACGATTTTAGATTAGGTCGCAGAGGACTTGTGGCCTAGACGGATTTAGATACACCGGGCATGGGATTTAACCTGATTTCGATTTCGGATTTTTAAAGAAATGGATTTTTATGATTTTGAGTATTTACCGCGATTTCCATGTGATAAATGATTTTAAAGATAAGGTATTTCACTGATTTTCAACTGATTTCGGGAAGATGTTTTCGGTGCTCGCACCACTGAGTATTCAACCAGATTTTTAATGTATTTTGAATTGTAAATTATTCTACTGGGATTTTATATCTCACCAGGTTGTTTACTCAGATGAACAGGAACAGGGACAGGAACCTAGACGTTAGTTGATGATGCCTTGGTGATAAACAGAAGAATGGCTTAGTCTAGGCTTGAATGTCATTGTACATATTTTTTTGATGATGATGTATAGTGGTTTTTCTGTAATTTATGTTTTCTGTTGTTATTGGAATGGCTGTGTATCTGTAAACAGGTGACTGTTGTATTATGGATATGTCTGAAATATAGAGGAAACTTTGCCAAATTTTTGGTAGGGTTTACCGCTGTAAACTTGTGGAAATAAGTTAGAATTTGTATGAATGATTGTATGCCGTATGTATGGATATTAGATTTCATTCCAAAGTAATTTATGATGTATGTATGTATAATTAGTTTAGTTGCGTGTGAATTAGGGTTGAACAGAATCCGAATGGACAACGGGAAGTCTATTTGGGTTACGCTCAACTCGTAGCGATCCCCTGACATTCCCACATCGGGAATAACTAATTGGAAAACCCATACGCTTCCGCTATGAGTGTGTATGTTGTATTAGGGGGTCGTTACAACATCCGCTCCTACTAAATTTGAGAAATGTTTGTTAGCTATTGAATAATTTAAATACTCTTGTATACTGCATTAGACTGCATGTAGTTGCATTAGTATAAGAACTAGACCAATAAGAGTGAGAAATTAACTTGAAAGAGGATAAAGACTAAACTAAAAAAGGGAAAAAGTTAAGTATAGAAAATTGCAATTTTAGCCAAAAGAGTTGTTGTAGCTATCTTATTTTTTTAAACGTCTCACCAATAGTTCAGGGACAAAATGATAATTTTGCATATAGCCATAAAATTTATTATTTTAAGTCGAACGATCAAGAACTAGGATAAGAGTTACAATTTTTGAACCGCTTATATAAGGCTGGAGTTCAAACTTCTCTCCCTTATCCAAACTCAAAACTAAAACCTAGAGAGAGAAAAGGGCACTTAGAGAGAAAAAGTAAGGAAAGGAAGAGATTTGAAGAAAAAAAACTCCACTGCGGGCATAAATCTACACTTAGGAAGTTCATATGATAATAACAACAATTAAGGTAGCAAACAATATAATCCTCTCTATTTCGAAATCACTGTTCATGTGTTGAAAGTTTTGATTTTCATGTTATTTAAGTAAGAGAGGGGTTAAAATTGCATTCTTGTTATTTTTTTTACTGCTATTGGGTGGTTTAAATTGCATGGATATACTTATGAATGCTTAAATCATATTATGAAAAATGGGTTCTTACCTATGAATGAAAATAAGGTCAAATGCAAGATTTGAGTGAGATTAAACTGTAATTTGGGCTGTCTATATATGTTAAATGGTGTTTATATGTCAATATTGAGTTTATGATGTTCAAAAATGGTTTACAAACAAATTTTTGGGCAAAACTCTGGGTCAACAGCAAATTTGAAAAACAGAGCATAACATATCAGCCAACTGATAACTCATATCAGTCAACTGTCGTGTTCTTGAGTTACCCAAAAACGTATACAGAACTCTAGCTGTCGACTACCAACCCGTGAAAGTCGACTGCCATGTTCAACTTTTCCAGAAAATCACCTAGGAACCTAACAGTCGATTGTCAGATCCCTAGTAGCTGATTGATAGCCCTCGGATTTAGAAAATTTTTCAAGACAGCAAGTGAATAGTTAACTGCCAGATAGGTGAAAGTCGATTGTCTTATCCTTGTTTTGGAAAAATGAACTCAATGACCTAGTTTGAAGTATAATTAGCCCAAAACCCCACTCAAATCAGGGATCTAGGCCTGGGATGTAATGGGTAACATGTAGTTTGAAAGTGAAAGAGAAAGAGCAAGAATAATATGAGATTTAAAAGGAAAGAGCATGAGAAATCATAAAGAAATGAGAAAGTATTCCTAGTATATGTATTAGTGGTAGATAGGCTCATGTCGAGTGACCAATTATCAGTATAGGACGGTCGTTGGGCATTCCACAGTTGAACTATAATAGGGATGGTGAAACTCCCACTAAATAATTTTGAAAACACTGTGATAGTTATTAATTTTAAGTGAGTGAACTCTCCTATGATCAGTTAAAGGAGTCACAATCTTAAAATCAAACATAACCATGGTATGAGCCGAATCACCCTAGTCTATATACTTATGAATAGTATATTGGGAGATGGTCTATTAAAAAGGAATAGTAATCTCGCGTGTTTAGGGGAGGAACTGCCAAAGAGGTGGGTAGGGACCTTGTCGCAATTAGGGGTTAAAGGGAGGAACTGTCAAAGAGGTAGGCAGGGACCCTGTTGCATTTGATAATTTAGGGAAAGAACTATCAAAGTACTAGGTAGGGACCCTTTTGTAGTTAGCGGTGAGGAGGATTGTACTTGGATCCACCGGAGAACGTTTCAGATAATACACCAATAGCAGTCAAGAACTACAAGTAGTCAAGAATTACGAGAACTCACCTATGAGTGATAATTTAATACGAGGACTGTAACACCCTTTATCTTGACTTAACAACATCATAAAATGTAATAAGATAAGTGGTTACATTATTCTTTACCTTTTTATCTCATTACTCTGCTTGAGCATATAAATCCATCATTAATTATTATTTGTTTAGGTTTGGGTTCTTTTGCTCAGGTGAATATACTTCTACTGTAACGCCCACTTTTTCTTTTGATTTTTAAATTATTGTTTCCTTAATTATTTGGATGATTTTACCATAAAATGTGATGAAATTACTTTGGTGATGTAATGCTTAGACTAAATGTTAAAAGGGAAAGAATGGACATAGACATTAAGTAGCATGAAATTTTCATAAAAAGGAACCATGTGAAATTTATCTTTCTTATGTTATCTGAATTAATAGGTGAGTGGAGAGAATTAGAAAGTGAGCCTTGCGTAATATTAATGTGTCCCCTCCTTGTCACCAAGAAGCTTGCAAGAGAAAAATGAAAATTTGTTAAAAGAAGGTAATGTGAAGCGTAAGGAAGGAAAGTAGAATGAAGGAGATGTGTTGGACTTGTATTCTTCTATTTTCCTTTCATTTCTTATTATTAAGTGTACCAAGAAGGCAATGGGAAGAATACACTCGGTGGAAGTTAGATAAAAAGGGAATTGACCTTGAAAATTGAGAATTTCATGTCTTACCTTGACCGAGCATATAAAGAGTGAATGGAGAGGAAATTTCATAATGATTAAATAAAAGAGAAGAAGCCATTTGATGAAGGATATGAAAGGAAAGGGAGAACCGAGAAATGTAGGAAGAAAAAAAGAATTTTGCTTCTTCTTCCTATTTGACCGTGAAAGCAATTGAGAGTAGGTAAGAGAATTTGGATATTATTTAATTACATATAGGCATACGGCAATAGCAACTGAGAAGAGGGAGGAGAGTTTAGCATTCATTCAAGTATATATATATATATATTCGATAAAGAGGTGGGAGAGAGAAAAGGGAGATGTGTAACCAAGAGATGAAAGGAATGAATTGCAAATTTAAATCTGAGGTGGTTGATTTATTTCTTTTCTTCTTTTCCTTTTTGATTCAACCGAATAGCCAAAAGAAAGAATTGAATTAAAAATATATATATGCATACAGTGAGAGGAAGAGGAGCTTGGCATTCACTAAAACATAGATAGGCATTCGGTGAGAGGAATGAGGATTAGAAAATAAAGTCTAGGAAGAGGGGAAAAGAACTTGGAGGAAAAGAGAGAGGAGAAGTGGCCAAAAGGATGAAGGAAGAAGAAACTAAGGCAAAAATCAAGGAGAACATCAAGAAACTTCCATTTTCTTGCATTAGTGAGGTAGCTTAGCAATTCTATAGTTTTCGTTTCATGATTTAAATTATATTTATGATGATTTGAAGCTTTCATGAAACATAAACTTCCTATACTTACATTCCTAAAGATGTAAATCTTTCCTTGGTTAAGCTTGTATAATGGTGTAGTTGTGTTTGTTGATGTGATGATGTGGATATTTTTAGTTTCATGGGAAAATGGTTGTTGTAAAAATTTCAGCATGCATCATGAAAAACCTTAGCATGAGAAAGTGTTGAAATATCATGTTTTGCATGATTAATGTATGTGTTATGTTAAAGATATCTAAAGGAAGCTTACTAGTTAGATGTTGACTTTTAAACTATGGTATTATCCCTTTGAACCTACCTAAACCGAAAGCATTCCATGTTGACATCTAGAAGGACTTGATGAAAAATGTGGGGGAAGAAGCCCATTTCGGTTTTGGTAAAAGAAGAAAGAAAAGAATGGTAAATGGAGGTGTAGTACCTTGTCTATTCTTTCCATATGGTAAGTTTTCATGTTAGTGTCATTGAGATGTAAGAGTAATAAAATGTGTCTTAAAATAGCTACATTCAAGGGAAATTGGAAGGGTAATAGTAAGGTGCATTATGGTTGCCATTTATATGTATGTATGTACCATTAATGTTCTTATGTTGAAAAAATTATGAGATTATGGATGGCTAATCTAAGATCACATACCAATAGATAATTGCAACACAATCTTGCTTAAAAGTGGCTAAGAGTCCACAATGTGACCAAGTGCTCACACTTATTTATAAAGTGGCCAAGAGTCCATAATGTGACCAAGTGTTCACTATTCTTGCAAAGGTGGCCAAGTGTCCACACTTCTTGAAGTATAACCAAAAGTGTTGCACACTTCAAGACAAGGTAAGTTTTAAGAATGAAAAGAGAAGCCAATTACCTATTAATTTAGTTTTCTATATATGTAGCTTGATATAAACTCCAAAGACAATTCTTCAAATGTATTCTATTAAATTATGTTATGTGTAATATGAGAAAAAAATCCATTGTTGTTACATTGACACACATCACTAAATTATACAATGATAGCCAATGTGCATATATGAAAGAGACTAAGCATTAAATGATTGGAATGTAGATGAAATTGTTTTCTGTGCTTGCACAGTGGTATATTTCAGTAAATTTTAAAATGTTGAATTATTAAGCTACTAAGAAACTAGTTTTCTCATTTATGTGCTGATATGTATCAGATGCAAAGGTATAGCATTGTCATAGAGATTTAAGGGGGCATAGGAGGAGGTTTCCTAAATTAGAAGTATTTTGGATCACAAGGGTTTGAGTGACAGACTTGTTGTCTCCCTACCCTTATGAAAAGTTTCTTTAAAATTCTCAGTTACATTGAATGATGTAATACTTAGAAAAGAATATATGATACTTTATGAAATTATTTCATATGTATTATATCTTATTTTCACATTGCTTATAAGTTATGATCTAAGCAAAAGAACCCAAACCTAATCAATTTTAACAATATTGAGATGGTATGAATGCTCAGATGTTGTTAATAAATAATTAAGGTTAAGAATAATGTACTGACCTTATCTATTTACATCTGAGGTGTTGTAATATTAGATAAGGGCGTTACATCTGCACAGTGGAAATAAAATTTCATACATCACAACGGAATTCATAAAAACTTTTCATATTATATATATAAATTGTCTGATACATAATCCAAGATATATGAAGTACCCATTCATAAGGAGTAAGCAAACAACAAGCCTATCACTCAAACTCCTTTTACAAAATACCATTGATGGACAAGTCCTTCATATATCCTATCTCAAGTAAGTGCCATTCTCCTTATGTGTCTTATTTTATACATATTTGCTTGATGTGAATTGTCCATTTTATGAGCATTTTATGTAATTTTATTCTAAAAATCACCTAAGTTTGCATCATTTTTATTTTCAAGCATTTTATCAAGTCATCATCAACAAATGGAGCAATTTTGAGCATGGACAGCCTTTAGAGCACCTAAAATGGGCCATCTGGGCTAAATTTACTTATTGGGTTAAGCTCAAACTTTATTGGGCCTTGGACCGGGTTGAGAACAATGAAAAGCAAGCAGACCGCTTGAAAGAAAAGGGAGAAAGGCTTGGAATAGTGGGGGAAAAAGATGCAAGCATGGGACGCCAAGAGAGAGGGAGGATGAGAGAGAATCGACACTAAGGGAGGCCGAGCAGCTACCTAGAAAGGCTCCACAGACAGTCTTCCAACATCCGTAAGGTGAGCAGAGAGAAACTCGAGTGAAGATCCGGTTCATTAACTGCACAAGGAGGCTCGATCCATCCATTTCTTCACTGTTTTCTGTCTTTCTGCTGCACCGTGAGCTTGTCCGACCGCTGCCCATGCCAAATCGCCGCCCAAACTGCCAGATACGCAACGGAGGTGACATGACCCATTTTGTCCTTTCGCGACCTAGCTCATGTTTTTCATTGGGTTTCTATTCATTTCTGACGTTTGTGTGCCATCCTCAATGTTCCCCAACTGTCCACCACCGTCCAAGTGACCAGAAGGGTGCAGATCCGTCAGGTACCCATTGACTCACAACCCGAATCCAGTTAGCAACCCGTGGAGTTTATTATTTTGGATAGATTTGTAATTTACTTTTCAGGCAGTGCTCTAGAGATTTTCCAACAATTTCCAATGGTTTTTCGGTGGTCATTCCATATAGTATAATTAGGCATTTGAGAAAATAGGGACTGTGTATAATTTTATTATTTTTTTATCTCCCATTTAATTAATTGTCCAATGAATTATCTGTTGGATTGTCTGCTAAAAATATTTGTCATGTGTATTTAATTTTGTTAAACTCATTGGGTTCCTGACTATGTTGGATTGTTGTTTTAATTGCATGGATGTTGAATTTAGTTGTGTGATCTTCTTTACAATTATGAATGTATATATTAGCTTTATTTACGAGACATTGTGATAATGCTAATTAGATTCCTTTTTGAGATCAACGGATAATAATTGGAATTGGAAAACTAATTGTAAGGAACAATTAATTATCCCTTAAATCTAAGGTTAATTAATTGCTGGATTAAGAGTAGCTAAAAGTTATTTCTTAATAGTGGTGAATTAGACCGATAATGCTGATTTAAAATTTACCATTAGGAAGAACCAGCCAATAGTAGATTTTAGGTTTAAGAAATTTATTGAGATAGATAGAGAATCTGAATTTAACTTAGAATTCACTCACAGGTAGCATCATTAGCTTTAATAGTTCATTACCCTTCATGTGTTTGTTAACTAGTACAAGTCCTAGTGGGTTTTCTTTTCTTGTCTCGGTATATTCTCTTTCGTTCCTTATAGCTAGTTATTGTTTATTGCATTTAATTAATTGTTAGTTTAGTTAAAAATCAATCACTTTTATTATTAGGCTAGATAACAGAGAATAAGTAGTAACTCTGGGCTTTCCTATTCCCGTTGAATATGACCTTGGTACTCACCATTGCACTAGATTGCATTGATAGGTTCACTGCCTCAGGTGTATTTTCATAGGTAGCAGCACATCATCTCCCCTTTATATACATCCCAAAAATAGGAGTCCTAATTCTACTCCAAAAATAACATACAAAATTAGGAACAAAATAAAAGGGCTACTAGTGCATATCTATGTTTGTTGTTTGGGTACATAGATCATTTAGGGAGAATTTCTATAATAGTCATAATATAGATATCCTTTAATATGGTAAAAGTTCCTAATAAAGGAACTTCTATTATTGCCACTTCAATCTCCATAATGAGACAATACCTAGGCATCTGATACATACCAGTACAATAATGAGAAATAATTTTCCAATAGCTAAACAAACCATTTTCTTTCAAATAACTGATATGTACCACTATACAGATACAGAAAACATTTCTACATTCTATTTAGTTCAAAACTCTTTTCAATCAATTTTATGGGTATGCTACATGTGAAACATGTGTGTATGCATCTATGAACATGAGATATGCAACATGTGATGTCATTAATAAAATATATGGTAAAATATTAACATTCCACATACATCAACAACTCACATTTATAATACTATCATGTATTATCAACTATTACAACATCATACTCGGCTTAGAGCCATTTCTTGGTATCATTCTTACTTGACCACAAGGTGACTCATTATAGTGCCGTAGAGTCTCACCACTAGGGTATCATTTAATGTCATTAAGTTACTTCGACTAGGGTGACTCATTATAGTGTTGTGGAGTATCACCACTAGGGTATTATATGATGTCATTACATACACCTCAAGGGGGATATAAAAGTGCCATGCTCCACCTTTTATTTGTGACCTTTAGGAGGACATAAAAAGTGTCATGGTCCTTTCCTTTAGGTAACATTCATTGTCTTTCTCTTTATCTCTGGGGAAGATATAAAAGTGCCATGCTCCTACCCCTAGGATAACATTCATTACTTTGACATGTTTACCTCAAGGGGGATATAAAGTGCCATGCTCCATCCTTGTTTAGTGACTTTTCATGCCTTTCCTTTCACAATTGCAAAGACCATTTCAAACCATTCAATCACATTCACCTAACTTTGAACATATTTCTATCAATGGCATAATGCATGCAAGTTATCATTCACATTTAGTCATCACATCATTTTTCCCCATTTTGCTTAACATAGGCCACTATAAAATACATATTAGGCCACTTTTCATTAACATATAAATTTAGCCACCCAAGGGAAAAATATGCATAGCATTCAGCCAAGGCAATAAAAGTATGAAGAATTGGTCTTCCCAAGCTATTTGGTTCATTCCTAGCACTCTTTTTATCATTTAGACATTATGGCAACATTTTCCATAATTATGCATAAAACTTTCTCACACCTCAAAATGGGTAAGTGTACATTTAGTCTTTCTTTTCCACACTTTTCTAGCTCATTTTTCATGCCAAACATGACAATGCACATAATCTTACAACTTCATATTTTTAAGCACACTTTCAAGGTGAAATGGTAAAATTTTAAAATGGTACATTTGCCAAAAACATGAAAATACCATAATTTTCTCTCTCCTCCTTTCTTATGACTAAACTTATAAGTTTTTCTAGTCACTTTCCAAATGGATTTCAGCACCATGCCATGGATGCTCTCGGCCAAGAAGGGTAAGGTACACTTTCATGGTTAATAGTGAAGTTAGAAAATGGGAAAAGTGCCAAAACATTAACCTAACATAATTTTCTCTCTCACCAATTTATAACAAGTCCTTTCACCATTTATATACACATTTCTAAACACATTTCAGCACCATCACAAAGGCAAGCTCTCGGCCAAAGGGAGAAAAGCATGGAAATGAAGTTGTTTCACCATTTTGCCTACAAAACAATCATATTCAAGTAGATCCCATGTAAAATCACCATTTTCTCACTCTTTAACACACATTTCAGCCACCTTAAAAATTAGGGTTTTTAAGAGTTAGGTTCCAATCATAAAACATTTCAATCTCTTATGTTTTCAAGCATTTCAACATGTCCATATTCATAAACACAACAAGATTTCAACATAAGAAAAACCCATTCAAGGAAATCTTCCATAAGAATGTAGAGAGATAAAACCCTAACCTTGTTGCAAGTTTAAGAACACCTTAATCAAACCATAAAATAAGAAAATAAGGGTTTAGGCATGTTTAGCTACCTTGAAAATGCAAGAAGATGGTTTTAGCTTGTTTCCCTCCTTCCTCAAGCTTGAAGATGGTTTTGGCTCACTCTCTTGTTCGACAATTTCAACATCTAAAGGAAGAAGAAGACCTAAATTAGGGTTTTGGTGAAATTATCAAAATGCCCTTAGTGTAAAATGACCAATTTACCCTTACTACTTCTCCTTTTCAAGAATGGCATCCACTCTCCTTAGAATTGTAATTTTGTGAAACTTTCATAGGCTAGGACAATTCTGTCCTTATAATTTTTGAAATTCCAGATTTGTCCTTCATATTTTTAAGAAATTACCATTATACCCCTAAGGAAATTACCATTTTACCCTTTATGTCCAAATGGCCAATTTAACCTCATTTTTCATCCTTTTTGAGTTTAATGGGCAAAAATTCCTTAAATAAATTTTCATAAAACTTATTTTTATGAAATTACTAATTTATCCTTCTTTGTAAAAATTACCATTTTGCCCTTTATGCTAATACTATTATATTTACCCTTATTCTTTCTCCTTAAAATAAAAGGATAAAGACTTTCCAATTCTATTTCTATGAAGTATTTAGGTAAAAATTAAATTTTCTATCTTATGAAAAATTACTAATATGCCCTTGGGGTAAATTTACAACTTTTCCCTTTTAAGGAAAAATTATCATTTTGCCATCAAAGTGGACATCATCACTTCACACTAAATTCTTCTTCTCTCTTAAATGAAAATGATAAAAGTCCTTAATGTAATTCCATGAAATAAGAAAAATACAATTTATTTTCTCCTTTATAGTAAAATTATTATTTTGCCCTTCTTTACCAAATTTCTAATTTTGCCATTTTTATAACAAAAGTGACTCCATCTTAATGAAAATTTCTATTCTATCCCTTTTATACACCATACTTATCATTACATAAATAATAACATCTACATGTCCAAACAATGATAACAATAATGTCATAATAAATCTCAAAGTATTAGAGGTGGGTGTTACAAGGAGTTGTTCGCTTGATGACTCTCTTGATTTCTTTTATTATGATGATGATGATTTTGGTTATGGCCATGGTGATATGCTCTAAATTCCTTGTTTATGCTCTATATCTATATGTGAATATAACCATGTTACCATTATAGTCTGATGATATATCCTGTATGACGAATATGTGATGAGCTATATTTGCATTCATAAGTATAAGATATAAGTGTATAATTCATGTATAGCATCCCAATAAACATGGTGTGTTATCTGATGATAAAAGCATGTAGTCTATTTTCGTAAAAGTATGGTAGTACAGATTGACAATTTGTAAAATAGGTTGTTATTGCTACTGAGAAATTTTTTTCATATAAATGTTGGTTTGTATCAGATGTCTAAATACCAGGTTTTGCTAGAAGTAGAGGTAAAAATAGTACAGATACCCTTTTTGGGGTATTTCCCAATTATTAAAGAGTTATAGGTCATTTTTGTGTTAGAAACTCCTCCAACACCCTAACTGTATGACGTCGTATAGACTGCATAGTAAAGTTTTGACATGTAAATAGTTTATATAAGTGTACATGCCCCATTACACCAACCCTTAATGTACTTTTGGAAGGGGTCCGGGTATATGTGTAGGAAATATATAAGGCATATATGTATTCGGATATGTAAGAAGTTAATTTTATCCACTAGTAGGATTTTTGTAAAATGGGTGTGAGTGGCAGAGCTATTACTTCCTTACCCTAAATAGCCTCACATATCTATAGGTATGTGTTTGATGTAAAGACATTATGACTATTGTAAATGAATCATGTATGTATATAATTGTGAATGTATATATCTACATATTTTATTTCAATGATTTCCATTGCATTACGTGTGAGAACCCGAGTGTAGAAACTCAAACTAATTGGCACTTAATTATTTAACTTGGTAAAAGTAAAAAAATAAATTTACTCAGGTAGAGGTAATTGTAATAACCCCAATTAAAAATTAGATAACTAGGATAAATTTTTCTGGAAACCATGAAATATTGTTGTGAAGTGAATAAGTAAATTATTTTGAGCTTATAGCCTAAATTTGAGAATTTTTTGAAATAAAATTTTATCTAAGGGAGAATTATTTATCTGTAAATTAAATCTTAGCAAATAATTTTGGTGGTCTTATGATACTCTAAAAGAATTCACAAATCTCTTTCATGATATCTTATATTTTTGTTTAAATTAGAAAATGCATCCAAAATTTTCTTGGGTAAATTGGTAAATTACCAAAATACCCCTAAATGCCCTAAAAGCTCTAAATTCCTTCTTTTCTTCCCATTTTCTCCCTTTCCTTGCACCATTTTTCTCCCTCACTTCTCTCTTTCCCTCTCATGCCGCACTTCCTTCTTTTCCCCCCTCTACGCTGCTTGGTCGCTCTCCTCCCACCAAACACCTCGCGTCGCTGTCCCACCGTGCCGCAAAAGCTCGCCGGACTTCAAGACTTTCATTGATGTTGCTAGGAGCTTCGTCAAACCACCGCAGCAGCTAAAAATGACGCTCTCTATCCGTGACTTCAACGCTTTGATCCAAATGCATTTCATGTCGTTAGGGCGCCAATGAATGGCATTTCAACTTCCAACGCATCCTTCAACCACTTGCAAGCTTTGCCAGGGATTCTGTCATCATAGCTATTTTAAATCGCCATAAATGTAAGAGGGACTAAACTAAAATTTTTGGAAATTTTTTTATGAATTAGAATTTCAAAATTTGATACATTTCTGTAATCCTTAGCTCTAATGGAACTCTTATGATTGTATAGAACTAGAAAATGGAAGGAAAAGAGTGTAAAATTATTATAAGAGTATATAGGGACTAAATTACAAGTTTTATAAATTCTTGGTATAAACTAAAATTTCAAGAATTTGATGCTTTTTTATAAATTTTAATTCCCATGAGACTTTTATGAATGGATAGGAGTATAAAATAAGAGAAAAGGAGTACAAAATCATCATTTGGAAGATAGGGACTAAACTGTAAATTTTGAAATTTTGGATAATGAACTGAAATTCCATAAATCTTGGTGTTTTTTGTGACACTGAGTTACATAGAGGCTCTCATATAAATTTAGGAGATTTTTGAGACCTTTAGGGCTACTTTCAAGACTAAGCAAGTTTTAAGGACTAAATTGAAAAGGTTTTTATTTTTCTGTTCAAGAAGAGAAAATGATATAATTCTGAAATTCTGTGTTGGGTTAAGTTTATTTAGCCTTCCAAAAGTGTCCTAGAAGAGATTTGAGAGTTTTATAGCCAAATGTTAAATTTGAGGTGAATTAAGAATTTAATTCTAATATATTTATGTTTGAAAGGAATTAGTGTGGTAAATTGAAACATTTCTTTCAAAAATTGATAGAAGTGACTCGTGGAATTAAGCAAAAGAGAAAAGAGAATAATCCTGATTCAAGAAGAAGAAGAAATCACGGTTAAGGTAGAGTAATCTACACCCCTGTTTGGAATTGATGATGTGAATTATATTGTTTTGAATGAATTCTATGTTGTGAAATGGGAAATTTTTGTTGAACTTGTTTGTGAAATAGAAATTATTTTCATATGAGTATAAGGGAAACTTACCTATATGTGTTCTAAAGATTTAAGATGAATCTTTGCTGCATGTTTTGATTTGGCTATTGGGTTTTATGCATGTAGTGCAAACGAAATTTGGGGTGGATACTTGATAACTGGTATGGGACGGTCGTCAAGCATTCCATATGCAAACAAATTTTATACACTAACTTTGTTTTCAATCTTTGGTATTCTGTATATGTTAGAGTCTACTCTTTAAACCAATACAACCCTATGAAAGACTTTAAGGAGTAAAAGGGGGACAGTTTATACAGGGAAAATGGATTGGTTTAAGAATGAAACTCTATAACCCTAAGTATTAGTCACCTATTTATATACATTGCCGTATAGTTAGAAAAAGGATGAGACTAATTGATATTGTGCACATGAAGGGGGACACCCTGGAAGTTATATTTTCAATCATATGGATAACGGTCCTATGACAATCACCAGGATAACGGTCCCCGTGATAACAATAATCTCAATCATATGGATAACTATCCAATGACATTCACCCGGATAACGGTCCCCGTGATAATAAAGTGAGATTGGAAAACAGCATGCATTGAATTGATGAGTTTTATTACTATGAATGTGTGCATATCTATTTTAAGAGATTATGCCATTTTATGTTATCTTTGCAGTAACATGAGAAATGTTATGCAAACGATGTTGAGAATGTGAATACAGGTATTTTGAAATGATAATTTTGATAAAATGATGATTTTATACTCATATGAAATGAAATAAACAAGGTGAATTATGAGTTTATGAAAGGTATTGTATTTCCCACATGTTTTGAAGATGATAAAGTATAAAGTATCAATTCACATATGTGTTTAAATAGTAACAGGGGAGAGGTTTTCTATACCCAAAAAAGATATAGCTGAATTCTTAACTAATTTTGTAAAATTAAACTATAAATTACTCTAATGGGATATTTTTATCTCATTAAGTTAATTGTTCAAATACAGGACAAAGACCTTTCTAAGAATTAGCTAGGCCTAGGATGTGTTTTGCTTGCAGGATGTTAGAAAAAGCTACATGACTAAAAAGGTGACCAAAAAGACTCATAATTGGAGTCTTTAGAAAATATTTTGAATGGCTAGAAGGTTACAGATTTGTACAAATGGTTGTATAAATATATGTATGATTAAACAGATATGTAATTGAAAACATATGGTTATTTAGATGATGCTTTGGGCTGTTGTAAAATTGAGGAAATATCCTATTTTTATGGAAAACTTTGCCAAAATTTTGGCGGAGTTCTTGATGATAATTGGAAATTGGAATATTGGGAATATTTATGTTTACATATAGTAAGCTATATTGCAAGTTTACTATAGTTGGAAAGTTATGAAATTTCCTGAAATGTGAATGATTGATTGGTTTAAATTTCATATTCCAAAGTATGTAATGGTTTAAATTGAGATATTAGGTACGCTACACATGAGAAGTAGTTGAGTGGAATTTGAATGGACAAATAAAAGGATCTATTTAAGTTACACTCAACTAGTAATCGCCCAAAGGTATCACAGAGGAAAAGGGAAAAAAAATTTAAGGGAATTCGCGCTTCATAATTACTCTGATGGTAAGTATATAACAGAGGTCGTTATAGTAGTAATAACTCACCAATCTTATAAATCTTATATTAATCATTTAAATTAACAAAAAGGAACTATAAGATTGAGGACGTCACAGATGTGATGTTTAACGTATATATTTTTGTTCACTCAATACTTATTATTTATATATTAATTGTCAAATGTATTCCCAAAGTTTATAAATACTATTAAACGTATCCCCAACTCCTTCAAACATTTCATAATATTCTAATAACTTTATCTATCAATATCACGCTTGTCCCACCAACTTGTAGAACCACCAACATATGTTAAAGTTGGTTCTCTAACCAATTTTCCTTCACGATGGACTTCAACAATAAACAAGTCTATATAAAATCACCTACAACATATATGAGTTTAGGTTACAAACAATTATTTTACAACAATATATATATCTATGATTTCACATATAAGAGACCATAAGCCAACAAAACAAAATACTCACCTATTATCAACCCATCATAAAATCCTTACATTCAAATAAAAAAATATTCATTATATATTAAGTCATTGATGAATAAAATAACTCATTAATATTTTCATATAATAACAATGTTAGGTCATGATTCAAAGAGGAAAAAATCTAATATTTTACATATCTTCCATACATTTGCCTTACGGCTTCAATGGAATGACAAACTCAACGACGACCTTCAATAGCAAACTCAAAATAGTGGCCTTCAATATTCTCCATACTTCAAAACAACGACCTTCAAAAGCAAACTCAACGACGAGCTTCATTGTCGACGAATTCATTTCAATGTGACTTTAACAGAATCAATGGAGTTGTTTGATATTGTAAATTGTTTAAAGGAGTTGAGACACATTTGATAGTATTTATAAACTTTGAGAACACATTTGACAGTATTTATAAACTTTAAAAATAAATTTGATAATAAATATATAAGTAGTAAATATTGAGTCAGTAAAAATATACGCATTAGATGCCACATCAATTATTTTCGTTAATGATTTAGACGACGTTAAACCTTAGGACAAAATTGATTTCAATTCAAAATTTTATGGACAAAATTGACAACAACAAAACTTTAGAAATAAAAATAAAAATCAATGTAAATTTTGAGAACATAAAAATACTTCTGCCTAAATAAAACTATCATTATCAAATGAATATCAAACTATTAAAAAAAGAGAAGAGAGTTCATATCAAGTTTATATGATAAGAAGACTAGAGTAAAAACTAAATGATTCCATGAATTTCAAATTCCATGAAATTTAGATACTAATTTCATATTCATTATCAAATTTATGGGAAGAAATAATGGAGTTCGAAGTTGCTTGAGAACAAATATTTTAAACTATATAGTAGATTTGTGACGAAAATATGAATTTAGGATGAAGATTAGTAATAAAATAGGTTATAAATATTAAAGGATGAGAGTTTCATTTTATAATTGAAATTTCGTGCTCCCACCTTTAGCCCTATTTGAAAGGAAACAAAAATTAGTGTTTTGAAGGGGAAGGTATAGAAACACTTATCCTTTTATTTTATCTCATCTCTCTACTTTTAAAACTTTCAAATAAGAAAAATCTTTCCTTTGTATTATTTCTCTTTTCGTTTTATCCATTCTCTTAATACAGTATGACAGCTTTAACTCCATTATCAAAAATCCACATTGGAAATGAACAAACCCTACTATGGGCTTAACGCAAGACTTGAGCAAATGTAATAGGACGATTTACATCAGTTTTCGTCTCCATGACCATTATCATGAGCTTGAATGCCTATATTTGATGACCAGAAACTTCTATAAGAACTGAATTCCTCTTCCTTGCCCTCGAGAAAATGACCATCATTTTTATGGTTAACAAATACGATAATTCAAGATTCAGAGGTCAAGTCCAAGGATAAAAAATCTGAATATTGAAGGACCTATTATTTCAGATAAATAACTAATAAATAAACAAATAAAGCATATTTTTACTAGGTGACATTGGCAAATCATGCGACGTTAATATAATTTATTTTAATTCATTTTTATAGTTAGATTATTCTTAATTATTGATGGCACGCCATGACACAGCACCATGACCTATTGGACAACTGTGGTGTTTTCAAATTTTTTTGCCCTTCTATTGCACACACCATCTGCGCAATGAGCAATGGTGCATGACAAGCGCAATATGCACCTCTTTCATCGTATGAATTTTGCTTAATTCTCATTATTAAAATAAATAAATAAATAAAGTTTAAAGGCTTTATTTATCTGATTTGGAGCCCTAGGTCCCTAATCCATTAAAAAATGAAGTCTTTCATGTTTAAAAATAATTTCTTTTTGTCTCTTAAGTTGGCCTTGTCTTATCTCTTCTGGTGTCCACAACATTTCAGTTCCTTGTATAAGACTCAACACTATTTCTTCTTCCGAAGGTCTCCAAGTTTGTTTTCTTCTTCCTTTTCTTCCTTGTTTCCATTATTCTATCTCTTCTATTCTCATCATAGCCATATACATCTTTTATTCTCATCTATTCTCTTAAATTTTATCTACTTTCATTCATTGACACTCTTTTAAAAAAAAAAAAAAAATTTCAGCTTTCCTTTATTGCACACTCATCTATTGTCTTATATTTTAAGTTGTTCAACGTTTTTTTCAGTTTTTCTGGCTTCTATTATGTATTTGAGATCATATCTCATTTTCCTTTTCTTTATATTTCTTCTTTCTCAATTAAGATTTAAAATTCATTTTCAACTTAAACTAATCATTCAAAATAGGAAAAAGATCAAAATATTTATTATTTATCTACTTTCATAGCTCTGTTTTTTAATTTTGTCAGCATTACAACTTTACTCTATTTTTTTTGTTTTTTAATTTTCTTAGCATTACAACTTTACTATGAGAATAATATTTATAATGTTACCTTTGATGATGAATAGAGTTTATTTTGCATGGTTTATGTTCAATTTTTAAGTGATTTTGTAATTTAGACTATGAGAATTTGTTATCATACTTGATATATTTTGAAAATTTTGTGATAATGCCTAATATATTTTGAAATTTGGATGTATTATAAGTTATATATTAATGAGTTAAAATTAAAATTTTCATAAATGTGTTTGGCGGGGGAGCGCACATGTATTGTTGCCTGGAGCAACGCTTATCACAACAGTATATCATGTTCTGTAAATAACTATGAGATTACTTATATTTAAATTTATCTTAATAATTTTTTTATTTTTTATTTTATTTTTAATTATTAGACAACTTTTCATCTAGTCAATTATTTATATAAAAATTTCTAATGATCTCCTTTGTACATTACTAAACTACTTAAGCCGTATTTCTATCAACTTTTCTATGATAAGTACTACTTAACTTTTTTTCTAATGCAATCATTCTTAATCCTATCATTACCAATATGTCTACTCATCCAACGCAAAATTCTCATTTCTACGACATTAAATTTTTGTTCATGTTAACTTTTTATCACCTAATATTTAATACCATATAATAATACAAGTCTTGTAGCTATGCGATAAAATTTTCTCTTAAAATTAGCAATTCTTTTCTATCACAAATAACAAGTAAAACTTTTCTCAATTTCATCCACATAACTAGACCATATGATTTAAATTTATCTCTATTTCCCCATTATTTTTTATGATAGTCTCCAAATACTTAAAACTTATAATTTGTATGGAATGATCTCAAAGTTTCACCTTTATTTATGAAATGATTGTACCTTTTACTATATTTATGTTCTATATATTTTGTTTTACTTCGACTTACACAGAAATGACATGTCTCTAAAACTTGTATCCACCTTTCTAATTTTTTGTTTACTTCTTTTAAATCTCCAACAAGAATTATATCATCAACAAAAAAGATGCACCTTTGTGTTGCTTCTTTGATATGTTCAATAAACATATCTTCATGGCTCATGACTCTACCTTTATTCTCACACAAGTCGTGACCCCATAATACATGTCTTCGATTGTTCGGATATAAATCACACTGATTCCTTTCTTTTCTAAAGTCTTCCACAATACCTCTTTCGATACTCTATTATAAGTCTTTTCTAAATTAATGAACATCATATATAGACCTTTATGAGATATATCACTCCATCAAACTTTTTAACAAGTATATTGCCTCTATAGTTAACCTCTCCAACATGAAACCAAATTAATTCTCTATAATTCGCATGTCCAATCTTAATATTCACTCAATAACTTTCTTCTATAATTTCATAGTATGCCTCATGAGCTTAATCCATCTATAATTTGCACAATTCTATATATCACCCTTGTTCTTATACACTAAGATTAAAGTATTTTTCCTCCATTCATCTAGCCTATTCTTGAATCTTAATATCACATTAAACAACTACGTTAACCAATTTACACATTTTCTTCTCAAACTCTTTCACACCTCAATGGATATATTATCTGGTCCTTGTTTTGCCATTATTCATTCTCTTCAATTATTGTACTACTTCAAACTTTTGAATTCTCTCATAAAATGTATAAATGAGTCCTCCTCTTTAGTACTTCGCCTACCATTGTGACAAGGAAATGTGTCCTACATTAAAAAGTTTGTAAAAATAATTCTATCATTCTTGGATATCTTGCTCCCTTATCAAGATATTACTTTCTTCATCCTTAATACATTTTATTTGATCTGTCTCTTGTCTTTCTCTCCCTACTCTTTGCAAGTCTGAATATTCTTCTCTCTTCATCTTTGGTTTCAAAGATTGATATAACCCTTCATAAGCTTTATCTCTTGCCTCCAACATTGTCTTCTTGACATCTTTTTTAGCTACTCCATACTTGTCCAAAATGGAGGGTGTAACACAATGGCTTTCCTAGAGGATTACCTATCCTAATACTATTCTCGCCTAAGCACACTTAACTATGGAGTTCTTATGTGATCCTATGCATCATTAGTGCTAGTATGATTGCACCCTTTTTAATTCTTAAAAGATATTACTATAATTAATTCAGTCCTAATTGAGTTTAAGACACAGTAAAATGAAGTATTTTTCAAAACGAAAAAGTTAATTGATGACAGTAAATGTTGAAGGACTAAATTGATGCCATTAAAATCTTCTAATAATCAATGACAGATATCTTTAAGACCCAACTAGTGCCAATACACCTAGAACCCATATCGGACTTATTAAATTTCTGTTAATTTTGAAAATTTTCTGTTCATTAGAAAGTTAATGGAATAAAAAGGGAAGGAAAGGCAGCAGTAGTGAGTGAAGGAAGAAAACTACATCAATTACAGAGAGACTTTAACCTCGAATACATCCAACACCAGGAGAAAAGAAAAAAAATACGAGTAGGAAAGGGAGGGAAGCAAAAGAGACAGTACAGAATAGAGATGTTACTTTATTTGCAACAGGGACAAGTGGGTTCAGAGGCACCACCAGTGGCTAACTTGTAACTCTGTTCCCACGTATCTGCAGGAGCCGCTTTGGCATGAGGAATGTGACGAGGATGTTTCTCTCTCTTGTCTCCCCTAAGCTGCTTTAAAGCATGCTTAAGTGCTGGCAGTAAAGCTTCCATACACTCAGCAACAGCATTTGGATTTCCAGGCATGTTAATGATCTGAATATCAACAAATCAAGGGCCATAATTTAGCTTGTAATTACCAAATCTTGAAGACATACCGATTATGTTTGGATCCAGGATGTAATTATTTCAGCAACCAATTATTGTACCACACCTTAACTAGATATAAGATAAAATTAGCAAGGAAGGAGATTAAAGACAAGTATCTATAAGAACTGAATAACTGGCGATTGTCATTGAAGACATTATCCAAGCTGATAGTTACTTGTATAGAATATTACAACAACAAAAGACAACAAACAAAGACTGATCCCACTAATAAAAAAATGATGATCGAGTAAGACAAAGATAATGACAATTTTCAAAATAAAAATAAAGAATAAATAAATTAGCTTCAAGTTGTACATTATTTGAGGTTCCTGAAATTAATAATTACATTATAACACCACTATAAGGGTGACAAATAAGCACCTTCAAACCCAACAATTGTGAGATCTTATAAGACTTCCTAACAAAGAATGCGCTAAGTCTTTTCTTTTTTTTGGATTATTATCTTGTCATCACTAACTCTGCCTATGTTAAGTTTGACTTTCACAGCCAATCCTAAGCCCGAATAAAAGAGGAGAGTTGCATTAGGTAGTTGATAGCTAGCAAAAAACTTTGTCGAATATTTATGAATACAGATCAACGACGTAAACATGTTAATGTTAGGTCGTTGCCTAAAAGCAACGCATTGTATGGCTCATGCACAGTATCAAATGAACAAGAGCCACTGCATCAATGCCCGAATGCAGTGAAAAGTAAGCAAGGGCTCTCACATTTTTGTGGACAAGTGTGGGTCAAGAAGTTAGTCTATAAGAGTAAATTACGTTTTGGGGCATGGAATATTGGCATACTATCATGTAAATCAATAGAGACAATAGACACTATGATTAGAAGAAGGATAAATGTAATGTGCCTACAAGAGACAAAATGGATAGAGGATAAAGCAAGAGAATTAGACACTTTTGGTTTTAAGCTTTGGTACACTAACAAGATAAGATTAAGGTTTAAAGAAAGTGCTATAACACATGACACTCAAACAGAGATAATGAAAATTGAGAGAAGTATAAAGTAGCTAAAAAAGACGTCAATAAGATAGTGTCAAAGGCAAGAGATAGAGCTTCTGAAAAGTTATATCAATCCTTGGAAACCAAAGATGAGGAGAGAAGAATATTCAAGCTTGCTAAGAGTAGGGAGAGAAAGATGAGACATAGATTAAGTGAAATTATTTTCACTAACTTTTTAATGAAGGACATATATCTACTTATCAAGTTGATAGGCTAAGTACTAAAGAAGAGCTCAATTATAGTTTTTATCAGGGAATCCAAGAGTTTGAAGTAGTACAAGTGTTAAAGAGAATGGACAATGACAAAACAATAGGACATTATAATATACCCATTGAGGTGTGGAAGAGTTTAGGAAGTAAATCTCTAAGTTGGTTAACAAGTTTAATATGATATTGAGATCCAAAAAGATGTCAAATGAATGAAGAACAAGTATTTTAATCCTAGTATATGAGAACAAGGGTGATATATAAAATTATGCAAATTATAGAGGGATCAAGCTCATGAGCCATACTATGAAGTTTTGGGAGAAGATTATTGAGCGAAGATTGAGATTGGACATGCAAATTATAGAGAACCAATTTGGTTTCATGTTAGAAAGGTCAACCATAGAGGCAATATATTTATTAAGAAGATTGATGGAGTGATATCAGAAATCTCATAAGGATTTATATATGATTTTTATTGATTTAGAAAAGGCATATAATAAAGTATCGAGAGAAGTATTATGGAAGGTCTTAGAAAAGAAAGGAGTTAGTGTGGCTGATGTTCGAATAATCAAAGACTTGTATGGAGTTATGACTTGTGTGAGAACTTGTGGTGGAGCCACGAAGAATTTTCCTACAACCATAGGACTACATCAAAGTTTAACTTTGAGCCATTATCTTATTAACTTGGTATTGGTTGTGTTAACTAAACATATCCAAGAGACAAGACTAAGGTATATGCTTTTATTGATGATATAGTCCTTGTTGGAGATTCCAAAGAAGGAAATGAAAAAGAAGAGAGGCGGAGACAAGCTTTGGAGACATAAGGATTCCGTATAAGTCGAAGCAAAACAAAATATATGGAATGTAAATTCAATGAAAGGGACATTGATTCTAGAGAAGAGGTAAAACTTAGAGATCATTCCATAAAAATCACAAGTTTTAAGTATTTAGGAATGATAATACAAAATAATGGAGAAATAGAGAGGGGCGTAAATCATAGGATTCAATCTAAGTGAATGAAATGAAGAAAGGCCTCGTGTTATTTGTGATAGAAAAATACCACTTAAGCTAAAGGAAAAATTTTATCGTACAACTATAAGACTTGCATTATTGTATGGTACTGAAAACATAAGTAGAAATATAATGTTGCAAAAAGAGAATGTTGTATTAGATGAGTTGTCACATTAGAAAAGATAGGATTAGGAATGGATGCATTAGAGAAAAAGTCAGGACAACACTTATCATAAAGAAGTTATTAGATATGCGTCTTAGGTATTTTGGTCATAAACAAAGGAAAATATTAGAGGCTCCTATACAAAGAGTTAACCAGATGGAAAATAGTACAATAACTAGATAAAGGAAAAGGCCAAAGAAAATAATAAGAGAAACTATTAAGATGGATTTATCTGTTAATAATCTAACAATAGAAATGAACAAGAACAGAACACGTTGACACTAAGTGATCCATAAAGCCGGGGAAAAGACTTTCTTTGTTGTTGTATTATCTGGTCATCGCTCATCACCCTTAGTTTATGACCAAGGGCACTTTCTAGCTGTTTAAAATAAACTATTCTTCTACTAACAAAAACCTATTCTTCCATCAAATAACAACCAATTTCTTTTTTCCCACTTTTGTAATTAGTAGATTTTATTCAAAGAGAGAATACAATATGGGAGGATAAAATCAGCCTACAAAAAAGAAAGAAATGAAAAGAGCAACAGAGGGGAAAAAACAAAACGCCAACAATTACATAATAGATAATACAATATTCTAATACAAACTAACATTGCATTTCAAGTGTCTAATTCATCAATCACTCCAGATTTCTTGCTTATGGGAGGGGCAGGTGGAGTAAGGGAGGGATTTGACTGTCATTTATATTGTTCAATTAACACAAAATACTACATTGTTCTATAAAAAGTCATTGCAAAGATGATACGTAAATAGCAATACTTGTTATCCTTTCTAAATACACCCATAAAGCACAAGCTCCAGAGGTTATTTTTTCCACTTTGTTATTCTTTTTAAATAGGGTACAATGTTGCCATTTTTTTCTTACCAATGTTGAGCCTCTAATTCCAGCTGCAGAGCGTGAAAGCATTGCAAATGGGGTCACCTATTTTAGAAACAGAGAAACCAATGAAAAAGTAACTTGACAATTATGTCTCACCAGCAATAACTCAGAGACATAAATCAAATATACAATAGACAAATAACTATATAATCAATTGAAAATCCTGAACAGCTGAGAAGCAGACCCAAGAGTAGCTATGGAGTCAACATACATAGGCACTTATGAAATCACCTCTTTCAAATAGAACTGAAGTGCAAAGAAAATAAAAAGTGTGAGGGGTGGGGGCAGCAAATTTTGGAGCGATATCAGCAAATAAATGCCAAATTTAGAGACTAAATATTTGACAAGGTTAAAACCTATAAATACTCAAATTGGGGAAGTCCTCTGTTTCCAGCCATTGGAACTACGAGAGAAGTGGCCAATGTGAGAGGGTTCAATAGATTTGAGATGGTAAAACAAGATGAATCATAAGTTTTGAATACAAAATAAATTGAATAATCTACATTTTTTGAAGTGACGTTTCATGATTGATAAAGCTAATGTTAATAGAGCTATATAATTTCTGACGTCTGGTTCAGTGTAATTAGAACTCAGGTTAAGTATCCTCATCAGCTGTTTAGAAGGTTAAAAAGTTTTTTTTTTTTTTCATTTCGCACAAGGTTATTGGAACTTGTGAATAAAATAGGATCATGTAAATGAATTAGAATTATGGTGATTGTTGACCCTAAAGTTTAGCCTAGACATTAGGGATTAATTGTATTAATTGTATTTATTCTCTTTTCTTAGAATAGGTCATTTCCTCTTGTATAAATACCTTACACTTTGTTGTCATATTACATATAGAATTTTCTTATTCTTCATGATATCAGAGCCTACTGTGATCCTCCAGTAGTATCTCCTTGTGGCTGTGTTTCCTTCCAACCCAAACCACCCCGTTTCCTTCCATCTATTTTCTCCATTTCTGGTCTCTCATTACCCGATCATTTCTCGGCATCTCCTTGGAACACGCGACCACCACCTTGTTCAAACAATTCCAAATGGCCAAAAGGCGGAGCTTCATCACCACACACCCCCACGCGCCACCTGCCCAAAACTACGTTTTACCCATGCGCCGGTGCATGATGTCCCATCTGACACCGTTGATCACCGCAGTTGCCGTCGTAGTGGTCGTCGTGCTGCCCTCTTCTCATTTCCAGGTAGTAGAGCTGTCCTCAATCCAAAACAATCATGACTACTGCTAAGTAAGGTACTTTTTCCACTCTTATTAGTGGTACACCTACCATTACCTCCAAAAAGTTGCATGGGGCATCCAATTACAAATCTTGGGCAGCATCAATCCGCTTATGGTTTAAAGGACAAGGATATTTAAAACATTTAAGCATGACATTGACATTGCTGAAACGGATAGATCAAATTGGGTAAAAATTATCGCTCAACTTTGTTCCTTATTATGGAATTCTCTGGACTTTCGATTACTTCCCACATACCAGGCTTATGAAACATGTTATGATGTATGGAACAAGGCAGCCTCAATATATATAAATGATATTCGCCGCTATTATGATGTTCTATCATCTAGCCTTGTCAATCTTAAGCATCAAGACTTGGATACTACCACATATGTGAGCAAAATTAAGGCTCTCAAACATGAGTTTAGATCTTTGATGTCTGCCACAGCCTCAACTTCTAATCAAAAAGTACAATGGGACAAATTCTTCATGGTCATGACACTAATCAACCTACATCCTGATCTTGATATGGTTAGAGATCAGATTTTGAGAGGTTATAATATTCCCACATTAGATGATGTCCTTGCCCGTTTGGTGTGCATCTCTACATCATAAGCTCCGACTATCAATAATATTGTTCCTCCAATTGTTGACTCTTCCCTGGTGTCTCAAATTGGTGAAAAAGGGAATCCAAGTGGAGGAAGTGGGCAGAGTGGTGGCCGCAAACGTCCTCAATGTACGCATTGCAATAAGTTGGGACATACTTGAGATCGTTACTGGGTTCTCCATGGTCGACCCTCTTGCTTTATCAATGTTGCTCAGTCTGACATATCATTGGTCGACAATCATTCTTCACAGACTATCTCTTTAACTGGTAATGACTACAAGGAGTACCTAAAGTACCAACAAGCTAAATAGTCATCTGTGGCTGTCTCAGTTGCCTAAAATGGTAATGTAACTGCTTGCTTTGCTCATTCCCCTGACATTGGACAATGGGTTATTGACTTGAGTGCCTTCGAACATATCTTTAGTAATAAAGATCTGTTTACTCAACTTTCTAGGTCCTCTTCTCTTCCTTTAGTAACTCTGGCCAATGGCTCTAAAATTGCTACTACTGGGATTGGTTAAGCTAAATTCTTCCTTCTATATCTGTTGATTCTATCCTTTATGTTCCTGAATCTCCTTTCAATCTTATTTTTGTTAATAAATTGACTCACTCTCACAAATTTTCCATTACCTTTTCTAATCAAAGCATTTATGTCGAAGATCCGAGTACAGGGAGGACGATTAGCATAGGGCGTGAGTCACAAGGCTTGTACCATCTTTCACCTTCTACATCTCCAATTGCATGCACATCCAATTGCTCTCCATCTCATCCACAATCGTTTGGGACATCCAAGCCTTTCAAAACCCCACAAAATGAATGCTTCTCTTTCTACTTTGTCCTCCCTCCCTTGTGAGTCTTGTCAGTTGGATAAACAACCACGTAGTTCTTTTTCTAACAGTCTTAATAATCGGTCTACAACTCCCTTTCAACTTGTTCACTCTAATTTCTGGGATCCTAGTCATGCGTCTTTTATTTTTGGCTTTCAATACTTTGTAACCTTCATTGATAACTATTCTCATTGTACTTGGTTATACTTGATGAAACTCATTCTAAGGTATTTAACATTTTTCAAAATTTTTGTGCTAAAATAAAGACTCAATTTAATACCTCTATCTCTATCTTATGTTCTGATAATGCTAAAGAATATTTATCTTCCCGTAACAAAATGGGGTAGCCGAACATAAGATTCATCATCATATTGAAACAGCTCGTACTTTACTTGTCCATCATAATGTTCCTGCTATATTTTGGAGTGATGCTTTTCTCACTACATGTTATCTAATTAATCGCATGCCTTCTTCTATATTGAATGATCAAATTCCTCATTCTTTGTTATTTCCCAATGACCCTCTTTATCATCTTCCTCTCCACGTTTTTGGTTGTGTCTGCTTTGTTCATGATTTGACCCCAAGTAAAGATAAGCTTGCTGCTAAATCAATCAAGTATGTTTTCCTAGGATACGCTCATCTCCAAAAGGGCTACCGATGTTATTGTCGACCACTCGACATTGTTTCACCTCTCTTGATATGACCTTCTTTGAGTCCTCTCCATTCTGTGTCTGCTATGCCTAAAAGTACCTCTGTAACTGAAGCCCTTCCTGTTCCTTACCTTGCTTCTCCAGATGCTTCACCACAGGTCACCCTAGTCCTCCTCTCCAAACTTATCATCATCGCCCGCGTTCTATGTCCACAAATGCTCTTGCTAGCTCACTACCTACTTTCGAAGCACCCATTGCTCAAGTCCAACATCTGCCTAATATTCCTCCAATTGCCATTTGTAAAGGTACTCGCTCTACTCATAATCCTCACCCTATTTATAATTTCTTGAGATATCATCGTTTATCTATCCCATATTACGTCTTTGTGTCTTCTGTGGATTCTGTTTCTATTCCTAAGACTATTGGTGAGGCTTTTGCACATTCAAGTTAAAGGCAAGCCATGCTTAATGAGATGACTGCCTTACATTCTAATGGTACATAGGACTTGGTTTCTCTCACTCAAGGAAAATCTCTAGTTGGTTGCCAAAGGGTATATGCATTTAAAGTTGGTCAAAATGGTAAAGTTGAATGGCTAAAAGCTCGTTTGGTGGCAAAAAGGATGCACTTAGATCTTTGGCTTGGATTATGGTGATACGTTCTCTCCTGTTGCTAAAATTGTTTCAATTCGTGTCTTCTTATCAATTGCGGCTATACATCACTAGCCACTTTATCAACTTGACATTAAAAATGCCTTCCTTCATGGTGAACTGGAGGAGAAAGTATATATGGAGCAACCACCTAGCTTTGTTGCTCAGGGGGAGTCTAGCAAAGTATGTTGACTCCGTCGTTCTCTTTACGGACTCAAACAATCACCTAGAGCTTGGTTTGGTTGATTCAGTTCTATGGTTCAAAATTTTGGAGTGATTCGCAGTGAAGCTGATCACTCAATTTTCTTTTGCCATACATCACAAGGCAAGTGTATATACCTAATTGTTTATGTAGATGACATTGTTATTACAAGCAACGATGATTTAGACATTGTCCAACTCAAACAACATCTGTGTAACCACTTCCAAACCAAAGATTTGGAAAAACTTAAATATTTTTTGGGAATTAAGGTTGCCCAATCTGGTACTGGTGTCGCCATTTCACAACGAAAGTATGCACTTAACCTATTAGAGGAGACAGGCATGACAAATTGCAAACTAGCTGACACTCCAATGGATCCAAATGTCAAACTCCATCCAGGACAAGGGGAGCTAATTGAAGATCCTGAAAGATATCGAAGACTTGTTGAAAAACTTAATTACCTCACTATCACTCATCCAGATATATCTTTCGTTTTGAGTATACTCAACCAGTTCTTACAATCACCATGTGATAGTCATTGGGATGCAGTTGTTTGAATCCTTCAATATATTAAAGGAGCGTCAGGCCAAGGATTGTTAAATGAAGACAAGGGAAACTCCCAAGTTGTTGGCTTTACTGATGCAGATTAGGCTGGTTCACCAAATGATAGGCGATCCATGTCATGATACTGTGTTCATCGGTGGTAACCTAGTCTCTTGGAAAAGCAAGAAACAAAATGTAGTTGCAAGATCTATTGCAGAAGCTGAGTATCGTGCTATGGCCTTAGCAACTTGTGAACTATTATGTTTAAAGCAACTTCTTCAAGAGATAAAATTTGGGAACATAGATAAGATGAGCTGGTCTGTGATAACCAAGCAACAATGCACATCGCCTCAAATCTGATGTTCCATGAGAAGACCAAACATATTGAAATTAATTGTCACTTTATTAGAGAAAAAATTCAATCTAGGTGTCTTGCCATTCGATTTGTCAATTCAAATGATCAACTGACAGATATCTTCACTAAGTCTCGCAAGGGTCCTAGGATAAAATACATATGTAACAAACTTGGTGCATATGACTTATATGCTCCAGCTTGAGGGGTAGTGTTGTGAATAAAATAGGATCATGTAAATCAATTACAATTATGGTGATTGTTGACCCTAAAGTTTAGCCTAGACATTAGAGATTAATTGTATTAATTGTATTTATTCTTTTTTCCTAGAATAGGTCCTCTCCGCTTGTATAAATACCCTACACTTAGATCTCATAATACATATAGAATTTTCTCATTCTTCATAACTGATCACCCTTCTCACGAATTTGGCTCAAAGTAGTTTAGGGCTTTGTTCAATATCCTAGACTGAAAGCAATCATTAAATGTCTTTCTTGATGGGACTGGTGGATTTTCTACAATATTCTTGGTTGCAGAAAATTGCAATACAAATACCTCCCACTAAAGTATGTCAAATGGGAAGCTATTTCCTTGTGCCATGCACTAGGTACCTAGGAAACCTTGATGGTCTTGGTTTTAGTGAGATATAGAGTAGCCATGATCATGGACATTTCTGCTGGTTGCTTTACAACAATGTTGACACCATTGACACAACAAACATAGGCATCCAAATTACTGGGAATCTAGCATACCAACAGTAGAATTCGAGCCTACAAAACACCCCCTTGAAGCTCTTAAAACACCCATATTCTGTAAGATACTTAGGACCCCACTAACAAGGTAAGAAAATGAGATACCACAAAAAACAGAACAGAAAACTGTAGTTACATGTCTGACAGCATATCCACAGCTGTACCTTTAAGCTCTCTTGCATCATTACATGCAAAAGACCAGGTGTTTCTTTCTCAATCAATTGTTTTGTAGCTTCTGGTGTCACATCTCGCATGGTAAAACCTGTTCCACCTGATTGGAAAAGGTGAAAACAATGTAAGTCAACACAACAAAATTAGGAATTTTTCATTCTCAGTAAGGGAAACTGACTAGTGGATTGACACTGTTAAACAATACCAAGAGTAATTATAAGATCCATTTGTTCAATATCACTCCATCTTCTCAGAATGTTTTGGATTTTTGCCACCTCATCTGGCACCACAGCTGTTTCTACTACTCTTGCTCCCCCTAACCTTTCTGAACAGGAATTAATGACAGAAACTGCCCTGGGACCACTATTTAAATAAATAAAAAAAACAAATTAGTAGATTTTAAAGCTTACAAACACAAACATGACCTAAATTTTCTTCCCTAATCACTTTTTAAACTCTAGTGATATCTTGAAAAAAGTTTCTAATCAAAATTACTTTCTTCTATTACAAAAAAAGAAAAAAATACAATAAAAGATAAGCTCCGAGTCCATTTGTTTAATATAAGGACAATCTGTCCATTCTATTTTGCTTGTTTTGGAATCTAGAAAGTGGTACAGTTACAGGATTCTATGAAAATGAACTTGAGATATATATCAACATCACTTAATAAATCAAGGCAATTCACAAGTAAAAAAGATGACAGAGGAATTGCTTGCAGCATCTAGACCTACTTCTGCAGTTAGACAATTTTTGTTCGTTGTTTAACATTTTCCTCTTTTATCCCCTTTTTTGGTGATTTGCTGTAATGTGATAACAGACTCCGAATGTCCTCAAGATCTCAACCAATCTTTAGGGATGAGGACAAAGGGTTCCTTGGTGAAAGAAAACGGAATAATGTGGGAGAGAACAAATAAGAAAATCCAAACCTATGCATGCATAAAATTCTGAGACCCCCAATATTGCAAAGTGAGATGTTACAAATTTCAAGAATAAACCCCTTTAAAGCCTCAGATGATCATTATTTCTCCATAGCACAAATGATTACTCTTCTCAAACCATGCAGACATGGCTGAACTGTGCAATCAATATAAATTTTTACATGACAACAAGGCAACAGATCCATACCCAGACCACACGATATTAAAGAAGTTCTTGACTTCATACACTTTTTCTTTGAGACTGTAGCAAAACGTTCAGTACTTCCAACATCCACTATGACATTGACTAATATCAAGTTTGCCCTCACTTTGGCATCAACATCGTGACCTCTTTGAAATGACGATTCAAAAAGGTGTATCCAGATGCCATTCATCTTTAAAATAGTGGGGAGAAAATGATCTAATATTTTGTAGCAGCATTTTTTGGGTAAAGTTTTCTAGCAGCAATGGTTGAACCATTGAATTGATAAATCACTCCTTTGCTTTGGAATCCACAAAATAAATTCTCAAACTGATTTCATAAAGTACACCAGATGCACTCAATAAATACAAAGATTTTGATAGGATCCAAGTGACTTAGGGAGCCCTTCTTCAAAAGCTAGCTATTGAAGGAGGAGAACTAAGCCACTTAAATACCTCATCAAGCATCCCATTCTACTCGATGTGAGACTTGGGTAGTCCATACTACCCTCATCCCTATCATAGCACCGCCCCTAAAGAGCCAATGTCCCAGCGGCTGCACTTTGCGACACTTCACTTGGCATTGCTTTACTCTACTGCAGTCAACCCCTCCGTCAGTCAGATCCTCAAAAGCTAGCTATTGAAGGGGGAGAACCAAGCCACTTAAATACCCCATCGAGCATCCCATTCTACTCGATGTGGGACTTGGGTAACCTATACTACCCTCATCCCTATCAAATTCCTTGTTAAAACATTGTTGGATAAAGTACAAAGATGTCACTTTAGACAGAGACACAATTATACAAACTTCTGAAGAACAAGGCCAAATGATGACATAGCCAAATCTAGTTGTAATTAACTTTGTTCATAATCATATAAAGTTTCATAAATAAAAGCAATGTGTATTGTTAAGAAGAATGTTTGCTCAAAGTTGCTTTGTCAAAAAGATAAAAAGCTACCTTTCGTCCTCTAAAAAGGTAATTGAATAGTTGGTCAAATACAAAACCAATTAATAAAAGAACACTATCAAATTGCTTTGATCCTGATCTCCTACTGTGGATTTGCCTGTGTATGCACCCAGATAAAATATAAATAGAAGACCAATACCTTCGATCAGGTCCAGCCCCTGTTGCAACTGTATCACTTACTGTAAGAACAGAAACACTAAATTCAGCATCACTTGGCCTTTCTGCTGTCACTTTATGTGATACAGTTTCTGACAAAGCAAAGGCTGAATCTGATGGCATACTATTCCCCCCATCAACCATTGATCTTAGCTCAGAAATTACAATAGCTGATACAAGGGTCCCAGCAGAAATGACTTTGCCTGTTGCTGGCAACTCCAAAAAGGCATTAGCTGATTTCATACTTAGCAATCGACTGCTCATCTGATGACCAGTGCTCTCAGCAACAAAGCTGAAATTCAAGACCAGGGCAAGTATTTCATTATTCTATTAATGCACTTTTTATACACTGTTATCATATCAAAGAAATTACACCACATGCATCTTCCCTAAACTATAGGAATCTGATGGACCCCAAGTTACTAAAAAGTACCATAGGAGAGGCAAGAAGCATGTAAGAGGGAGTGGGCCAAGGAAATCTGTCCTAAAAGTATATTCTAGAAGGAATAGTGGGCTGGAAGGAGAAAGAGAGGAATCCTAACTAACTTGGGCAAGTGCTGGCAGTACAGGGGGTATTATGGGAAAGTGTTGGTTATTTAGGAATATCTTTAGGGATAATTATTTCAATTTAAATTAGCAGATTTCTAGGGATAATTATCTGATTATTTAGTAATATATTAATTAGCTCTATATTTGTATATATCCCTAATTTCTAGGGATTAGGATTCCTTGGGATCTTTAAATGTATATATATCCCTCTAACCTATTCAAGAAATAATATAGTAGATATTCAGCAAATAAAGTGTCACAGTAAGGGATGGTTATTTGAGGGGAGGTCAAGGTGGAGAAGGCAGGGATTTTCTGAACAAGTATTCTGGAGGGACAGAGCTACACTCTTGAAAGCTAGCTGTTATTTTCTTGCTATTATCTTCTTCTGTCCTTTGTTATTTTGCTGAAGACTGAAGTGTTGTCCTGAGTGTTGTCATCTTGTTTGTACATTGCGTGATTGGTATTGGTGTTGATACTGGACTTGGAGGCTGCTCTGTTTTGATTTCAAGGGAATATAGACATATATTTCGGTTTCATCTAGGGTCCTATCACAATCAAATACACCCACTGCTTCGCAGACAACCCCCCCGCCCCCGCCCCCCCCAAAAAAAAACCCTAAAGGTAAAAAAGAAACAAATAAACCCAAACACACAATGGAGAGATCAGATCTGTCTGTAGATTCTGCTAGACGCAGACAAGTGCAAATGTGCAATTCAATAGCAACTTAGTAACTTACCCAGGACATCCAGTTCCATCATTGTTATTCCATGTAACAATAGCACGATGATATTCTGGCCGAACTGGATCTGTCTTTATGGGCTGATGAAGCCGAGCTTTTACTCTGCACAGAAAGAAAGTTAAATGAATCAGAGAGAAAACAAGCAGGCCGCCATCTTCAAGTTAGATACATATACCAACAGAAGTTTTGGAGGTTTACGTGACCTCAGATGGTGAGGGTTTGTCCACCCTGCAAGGTGGCGTATTGCAGGTACCACAAAGAGATTGAAACAAACTAAAGAGCTGACAGGATTTCCAGGCAGCCCAAAAGTAAGAATACTATTTTCTGCTGATTTGAAGTCAATTTCAGCAAATACCAATGGTTTCCCTGGTTTCATGGACACCTGAAAGTGTGATAAAAACTGAATAAATATGACATTATTCACATACTCATGACCACCAAAGCATTAGATAGACAAATCTTGACATTCTGTTTTTTGTTTCAAAAAATCTTTTTCCCAATTTGTTTTCAAATCTTACTGTTGAAACCTTATTTTGTGATGCTTGTGAATTTGCCAAGCACACTCAAACCTCTTATCCTTTGAGTAATAATAAAAGTTCGATTCCTTTTATGACTATTCATTCTGACATCTGCGGTCCTACTCAAACTGTTTCTTTGTCTGATTGTCAATGGTTTGTTACCTTTATTAACTGTTGTACCCACACCACTTGGGTTTATTTACTAAAGTCAAAAAATGAAGTTTTTTCTTGCTTTCAATCCTTCCATAAGATGGTCTATACTCAATTTGATGCTAAGATAAAAATCCTGAAAACTGACAATGGCACTAAGTACATGAATAAACACTTTGAGACTTACTTGAAAAATTATGGAATTATCCATCAAATCAGTTGTCCTTTATACCAATGCCCAAAATGGAGTGGCTAAAGGGAAACATAGACACCTATTAGAAGCGGCCTGGTCTCTCATGTTCACCATGCACTTATCTAAACCTTATTGGGGGGATGCTATTTTAGCTATTACATACCTAATAAACTGCATGCCTCTAAAAATCCTTGATTTTCAGAGTCCTCTTGAAGTTTTAAAGGGTAAAAGAAACTATTTTATTCCACCCAAGGTGTTTAGTTGTATCTGTTTTGTTCATATAAGGAATACTGAAAAATTTGATCCTAGAGCCTTTAAATGTGTTTCCATAGGATATTTCCCTACTAAAAAAGGTTACAAATGTTATCATCCTCCCTATAGAAAAACCTTTGTTAGTATGGACGTTACCTTTCAGGAAATTGAACCCTACTTTAACACACCCTTATCACCTCTTTAGGGGGAGGCTAATAAAGTAGAAGAGTTGGCGCTCCTTGTTCTAGAAGACATAAGGAAGAATTTAGTTCAAGGGGAGACTGTTGGGAGATTGGAGAGATTGGACAGACCTGACTTGTTGACATACTCAAGGAGGAACCAGCCAAAAAGAGCTGAAGAAGCCATCATACAATCTGCCGAATCTTCTGAATCCTCTTCCATTGGTGAGTTATCTATATTCCCTAATGATTTAGATCTACATATTGCTCACAAAAAAGGTGTTAGAACTTATACCAAACATCTTTTATCTAATTTTATTTCTTATGACTCCCTGTCCCCATTGTATAGAGCATTTGCCTTGTTTATTTTTTCTATGTCTATTCCACAGAAGAAAGCTATTACTGATCCCAACTAGAAGCAAGTGATAATTGAAGAAATGAAGACCTTGTCTAAGAATAAGACTTGGGCCTTGGTCCCTCCTCCACCAGATAAGAAATTAGTGGGTTGCAAATGAGTATTCACTATGAAACATAAAGCTGATGGTTCGATAGAACGGTTCAAAGCTCGACTAGTGCCAAAGGGTTCATACAAACTTATGGAGTGGACTATCAGAAGACCTTTGCTCTGGTTGCAAAAATGAACTCCATTAGAAATTTTTTATCTTGTGTAGCTAATTTCGATTGGGACTTGCACCAATTTGATGTCAAGAATGCATTTCTTCATGGAGACTTGGAAGAGGAAGTGTATATGGAGATCCCACATGGGTTTAATAATGAACAGAGTCAAAGAAAGGTGTGTAAACTAAAAAAGGCTCTATATGGACTGAAACAGTCTCCAAGAAGGTGGTTTGACAAATTCAGTAATACCATGATTTCCTTTGGCTATCATCAAAGCAATGCTGACCATACCCTTTTATAAGACAATAAAAGGGCAAAGCCACTCTTCTCATCGTCTATGTTGCTGATATAGTAATGACTGGAGAAGATAAAGAAGAGATGTCCCGGTTGAAGAAGCTATTGGCACAAGAATTTAAGATCAAAGATCTCGGTAAACTATAATACTTCTTGGGAATTGAGGTTGTTAGATCAGAAAGAGGAATCTTCATTTCTCAAAAGAAGTATATTCTGGATCTCTTAGAAGAGACTGGCATGTCAAAGTGCAAACCGACAAAATCCCCTATTGAGAGTAATCATAAATTACAATCAGGAGTTGGGAAGTTAGTTGATAAGGAAAGATATCAGAGGTTGATCGAAAAACTTATTTACCTCTCTCACACTAGACCAGACATAACCTATGAGGTCAGTCCAGTCAGTCAATTCATGCATGATCCTAGAGAATCCCATATGCAGGCTGTCTTTTGCACCTTGCAGTATCTAAAGTCTAGCCCAAGGAAAGGATTACTTTTTTACAAACATGGTCACCTTTTACAAATGTAGATTGGGTCAGATCACTAGATGATAGAAGATCTACATACGGATACTGTGCGCTTGTAGGAGGAAACTTGGTTACTTGGAGAAGTAAGAAGCAAAGTGTTGCTGCTAGATCCAGTGCAGAAGCTGAATACAGAGCTATGGCCCAAAGGATTTATGAATTTATGTGGGTACAGAAGCTATTAGAAGAACTAAAGCTACTGAAAAAGGAGAAGTTGTCCTAATATTGTGATAACAAGGCTGCCATTAATATAGCTCATAATCTAGTTCAGCATGATCAAACAAAATACATTGAAATTGACAGGTACTTTATCAAAGAGAAGGTTACTAGTGAAATACTAAGTTTGGTTTATGTGACGTCATAAAAACAATTTGCTGATGTATTTACCAAAGGTCTCAGCAAACAAATGTTTCACACACTCATTTTCAAGTTGGGCATGTGTGACATCTTTGCACCAACTTGAGGGGGAGTGTTTACTAGCCCTATTGGGCTTATTGGGCCTAACTAGGCTTTTATTTATTCTATAATTATTGTATTTTAATTACCTTCCCAACCCTAGAATAGGGAATGGTGTATAAATTCACTGTCCATATATTTGTAACATACAATTGAATAATACAAACAAATATTCAGTCAGTTAAAATTTTTAGCAATGCTAAGAAGTGTCAAGGATTATACCAAATCAAAATCAAGAATAAAGCTACTTATCATGTGACCTCAACCTCTAATAAATTTGAAACTTTGGAAAAAGATAGGGATGTTATTTTATGGCACTAACGCTTTGGTCATCCCAACTTCAAGTATTGGCCAAAATGTTATTCCAGTGTCAGGTGTCTCAATTCTCTAAACATGCCGTAACTCTTATCCTTCTCATGATTACAAACCATCTCAACCCTTTTCTATTATTCATAGTGATATTTGGGTCCATCTCATGTTCCTACCATAACTGGTGCTCATTGGTTTTTATCTTTTATAGATGACCATACTCCTATCACGTGGGTAATCCTTTTAAAGTATAAGTCAGAAACTACTCCCATTTTTAAAAACTTCTATTCCATGATTGAAAATCAGTTTCAAGCTAAAATGCAAGTGGTTAGAACTGATAACGCTCGGGAGTGCTTCAATTCTGTCCTTGGAAGGTTTTTTTTTAAAAGGGTATTATATACGAGCAATCAAAGACATGTATGATGAGGCCACAACTTCTGTGAGAACATAATGTAGAGCCACAAAGGATTTTCCTATAACCTTAGGACTACATCAAGGTTCAGCTTTAAGCCCTTACCCTTTTAGCTTGGTATTAGATGTGCTCAATGAACATATCCAAGAAGCAACAAGTGTATGCTTTTTGCTAATGATATAGTCCCAGATAGAGATTGCAAAGAAATAAACGAAAAATTATAGAGGTGGAGACAAGCTTTAGAGACATACGTGTTCAGTATAAGTCGTAGCAAAACGAAATATCTGAAATATAAATTCAGTGAAAGGGACACTGATTTTAGGATAAAGGAGAAACTCGGAGATCATTCTATACAAAAAGTTACAAGTTTTAAATATTTGGAAACAATAATACAAAATAATGGAGAAATAGAGGGGGACGTAAATGATTAGATTCAAGCTGAGTGGATAAAATAGAGAAAGGCTTCATGTGTTATTTGTGATAGAAAAGTACTACTCAAGTTTAAGGAAAAATTTTATCGTATAGTTATAAAACTTGTATTGTTGTATGATACTAAATGTTGGTCGATAAAAAGTCAACATGAACAAAAATTCAATGTTGCTTAAATGATAATATTGTATTGGATGAGTGGTCACACTATAAAGGATAGAATTAAGAATGAGTAAGAAGGAAAGTCGAGTAACACACATCATAAAAAAGTTATTAGAAACGCATCTTAGAAAGTTTGGTCATACATAGAGAAGACAATTAGAGGCTTCTGTATGAAAAGTTTATCAGCTGGATGATAGTCCAATACTTAAAGGTAGAGAAAGACCAAAGAAAACAATAAGAAAAATTATTAGGATGAATTTAACTATTAATAACCTACCTATAGAAATGACCAAAGATATAATACGTTGGCGTTGCTTGATCTATATAACTAACTATACTTAATGAAAAAAGGCTTTCTTCGTTGTTGTATCCTATTTATTATTTTTTTTATTTCTTCTAAAATAAATTTCTTAGGTTTTCCATCACACTTACTAGGTACTGGACCTAAACCTATAGATCCTGAGTTTTTTGCATGGTATAACGAGGATTCAATAATAATGAAATGGTTGTGAAACTTCACGTTGCCTGAGATTAGTGACACATGTATATTCCTACAATCAGACCAAGAAATTTGGGAAGTTGTAAATCAGACTTATTCTAAAGTCATGAGGCAGCCCAAATTTATGAAATAAAGACAAAAATCTTGACTACAAAAAAGGGGAAAAAATCAGTTACTGAGTACTCCAAACGCTTGAAAACCTTATGGCAGGAGATGAACCATTATCAATGTATTTAGATGAAGCATGGAGAAGATGCTGCTACTCTAAAAAGGTTTGTTGAAAAAGATCGCATTTATGATTTTCTTGTTGAACTAACTGTGGAATTTGATGCTGTTAGGGTAAAAATTCTGGGAAAGGATGAATTGCCTTCCTTAAATGAGGTCATTGGTCTTGTTCTTGCAAAGGAAGGCAGAAGGGCGGTTATGATTGACTCCCCTTTTATGGAAATCTCATTCTTCTTGTCCAAAAATGAGCAGCCTAATGCTGATAGTAATATGAACAGCCCTGTTGACCTTTCTAGCAGGGAAAGCAAGGACCCTATTTGGTGGCACTTATTGAAACCAAGACACACAAAGGAAAGATGTTCGAAACTTCATAGTAAGCCTCCAAATATGAAAGGAGGACAGTCTAAAGGGAGCCATAGTCAAGTACATGTTGCTGCAACTACAAAACAGATTTGACAAACAATAAGTTTAGTAGTGAAGATATTGAAAGCTATGATGTTTGTTGGAGACTATGAACAACCAGTCATCTTCCTCCCAAATATAGCCCCCTTCAAAAGGTACTAGTGCCTTAGTGTTCTCAGGTATTTCCTCCCAATTTTCTCCTAGTTGCTCTTTTCATACTTTTGATGCTTTAGACAATGCTTTCAAAAAATTATAAATTCTTAATTTGGATGCTATTGACCATGTGACCAATTCTTCAAATAAATTTATATCCTACACCCCTTGTCCTAGCATTAAGAAAATCACTACTGCTAATGGGTCAGTTAATGTTGCGGATGGCCAAGGAGATGTATCCTTGGATTAAACTCATTCTTCTTAATGTGCTTCATGTTCTAAAAATTTGCACTAATCTCATTTCTATCCAAAAATTATCCACCAGTTCAGATTGCAACATTACTTTTCATTCTTCTTATTGTGTTATTCAAGAGGGGGGCACGAAGATGATTGGACGTGCTAAGGAAAAGGGTGGTCTCTACTATGTTGAAGAACAAAGTGGACAAAATAACCTTACACATCGTTCTTGTGTAACTCTCTTTCGAATCGTTAAAGTCTCTTGCAGAAATAAAATATGGCTTTATCATTTTTGATTAGGACAACCTTCATTTAGTATTTTAAAAATTATGCTTCCTTCATTTTTTAAAAATTTATCTGTGGAACAATTCCATTGTGACGTATGAGAATTTGCCAAACACAAAAGGGCCTCTTGCAGAAATAAAATATGACTATCATTTTCGATTAGGACATCCTTCATTTAGTATTTTAAAAATTATATTTCCCTCATTTTTTAAAAATTTATCAATGGAACGATTCCATTGTGATGTATGCGAATTTGCTAAACACAAAAGGGCTTCTTTTCCTATTAGTGAAAATAAATCTACATATCCATTTACTTTAATACATAGTGATCATTGGGGTCCCTCCCCAGTGCCTAGCATATCAGGTGCAAAATGGTTTGTATCTTTCATAGATGACTGCAACAGGGTTACCTGGATTTTTTTTACTAAAGAATAAATCTTATGTGAGTTATGTATTTATTACGTTTTATAATATGATCAAAACACAATTTGGAGTTGAGATTAAAAGGTTTCGACCTGATAATGCAAGAGACTTTTTTAATCAAACACTATCTTCATTCTTTCAACAGCATGGTGTTATTCATGAGTCTTCTCGTGTTAATACTCCACAACAAAACGAAGTTGCTAAACGAAAGAACGGTCATCTTCTAAACATGACACGAGCTTTCCTATTTCAAAACAAAGACCCAAAACAATACTTGGGGGTAGGTTTCCCACTAAGATGTTTGATTATAAGAGTCCTTCGCAAGTTCTTTTACAATTTTTTGCCAAATTATAATAGCTCAACTAATCTTATTCCAAAAGTATTTGGATGTGTTGCGTTTGTTCACATACATAGTCAGCATAGAAGCAAACTGGATGCTAGATCGCTTAAATGTGTATTTATTGGCTATTCAACCACTCAAAGGGGATATAAATGTTATCATCCACCAACAGGGAAGTACTATGTTTGCTGATGTTACTTCTATAGAACGACAATCCTATTTCAATAATCCTCATTCTTCAGAGGAAAGAATTTTAAATAGTATTGAGGACGAGGAGTTCTTTATTCTTGAACTTTCAAATAATAACTTTACTTCTCCTTCATTTATAAAACCATGTTTAATAACTAATCAACAAAGTACACTTGAATCTCAATCTAATAATTCACAAGAAGTTTTAAAAGAAACACCAAAAGAAAAGTCTTCATGTCCATTACAGGTATATTCAAGAAGGTCGACATCCATCCCTAGACCTGAACCTGTCCTACCATCCTTTACTACTCCTACAAATGAGATGGTAAGTCCCATCAATGATAAGGTAACTTCTCCTAATGATTTGGATATTCCTATTGCACTTAGAAAAGGCAAATGGACTTGTACTAAACACCCAATCCATTCATTAATTTCTTACCATAATCTTTCTCATATTCATGTAGTCTTTCTTACTAAGATGGGTACCATTCCCATTCCAAAAACTTTTGTTTGAAGCATTAGGGAATGAAAATTGGAAATAGGCTATGCAGGTTGAGATGGAAGCTCTTGAGAAAAACAAAACTTGGGACCTGGTTTCATTGCCTACAAGGAAGAAGCCAGTTGGGTGCAAATGGGTGTTCAAAGTGAAATATAAGTTAGACGGGACCTTGGAACAGTATAAAGTGAGATTGGTTGCCAAAGGTTACACGCAAACTTATGGTATAAACTATTTTGAACTATTTGCTCTCGTTGCTAAAATGAACACAATAAGGATCTTATTATCATTGGCTACTCATTTTTCATGGCCCTTACGCAATTTGATGTCAAGAATGCCTTTTTAAATGGCGACCTTGACAAAGAAAAAATGGCGACCTTGCCGAAGAAATATATATGGATATTCCCCCTAGCTTTGCCTCCCCAACCAAACCTGGTCTTGTCTACAAGCTCAACAAAGCCTTATATGGGCTTAAACAGTCTCCTAGAGCTTAGTGCACTAAGGTTATGATTGGATTGGGATACAAACAAAGCCAGGGAGATCATACTCTTTTTATATGGTATTCCTCTTCGCAAGGAGTATGTATAATGCTAGTTTATGTAGATGATATTATACTGACATGAGACAATACGAAGATCTTAGATGATTTGAATAAATAGTAGCTCAAGGAGTTTGAAATTAAAGAACTTGGCAAAATCAAAAAAATTTCTGGGAATAGGAGTTGCTCATTCTCAAAATGGAATCTTCATCTCCCAACAAAAGTATGTGTTGGACCTCTTGAAAGAAACAGGTATGTTAGGTTGTACGCCTCTTGAAACTCCCATCAAATAAAATCATAAACTAATTGATTTTCTTGAAGATATGATGGTTGATAAAGGGTCTTATCAGAGACTTGTGGGAAAGCTTATTTATCTATCACATATTAGGATATCACTTATGCTGTAAGTATAGTAAGTCAATTTATGCATAATCCCAAAGATTCACATCCTAGGGCTGTTAATAGAATATTACAGTATTTGAAAGGTTCTCCAGGAAGAGGAATTTTGTTCAAAAAGGGGAATAAATTAACTCTTGAAAGTTATACAAAGCTGACTATGCATGGTCAATTACTTATAGACGATCTAGATCTGGATATTGTAATTTCCTTGGGAGAAATATAATAACATGGAAGAGCAAAAAACAAAATGTGATTGCCTAATCTAGTGCCGAAGCTGAATTTCAAGCCACGGCCCTTGGCATTTGTGAACTATTATGGGTCAAAATGATTCTAGAAGATTTGAAAGTTGAGTGGGAGGGCCCAATGAGAATTTATTGTGACAATAAATCAGCCATCAATATTTCTCATAACCCAGTCCAACATGACCAAACAAAGCATGTGGAGATTGATCAACATTTTATTAAGGAGAAACTTGATAGTGGCTTAATTTGTACACTAAGGGCTTATCAAGTAATGTGTTCTAGCAGTTGATTAGCAAGCTTGGAAGGATGATATCTGTACAGCGAAAGATTTGTGAATAATGCTCTGGTATTTCATTCATTCAGAGAATAGGTATTTATACAGAAGGTAGTATGCTAACTAAAGAAAGAAAATAAATGGAATAATTCTCTATAATTGATTCCTAAGTTATAGCCTATAATCATGCCTATTTAATTACAAATATATACAACATTGATTCATATCTGTAACATTTAATTGATTTATATCTGCAACACTCTCCCTCAAGCTGGAGCATAGATGTTAATCATGCCCAGCTTGTTGCAAAGGTATTCCACTCGAGTACCATTTAGTGCTTTTGTGAATAAATCTCCAAGTTGTTCTCCTATCTTCACATATCCAATAGAAATCAAACCTTCGTGAATCTTTTCCTTAATAAAATGACAATCAACCTCAATATGTTTAGTCCTTTCATAATAAACTGGGTTAAAGGCAATGTGAGGAGCAGCCTGATTATCACACCAAAGTTTTGATGGTGTAGCGAATTCTAACTCAACTTCAGTTAACAAGTGATGTATCTACAGAATCTCACATGTAGATTGTGCCATAGCTTTATATTCAGATTCTGCACTGGATCGAGAAATTACATTTTGCTTATTACTCTTCCAACATACTAGGTTCCCAGCAACAAAAACACAATAGCTTGTAGTAGATCTTCTATCACACTTCGATCCAGCCCAATCAACATCTGAAAAGCATTCAATGCGATTGTGCCCGTGGTTACTATAGAGTATGCCTAGTCCTAGTGCCCCTTTCAAGTAACACAAGATATGTTCAAGAGTTACCCAATGTTTTACTGGAGGAGCAGACATGAATTGACTGACAATACTCACAACATAAGCTATATCCGGACGAGTCACTGTGAGGTAGTTTAACTTTCCTACTAACCTCCTGTACCGCTCTAGATCATCAAACGGGTCACCATCATCTTCAGTAAGATGATCATTTGGGATCATTGGAGTACTGCATGGCTTGACTCCCATCTTTCCTGTTTCTGCAAGTAGGTCAAGAACATACTTTCTTTGCGACAAATAAATCCCCTTCTTATTCCTCAGTACTTCTATTCCTAAGAAATATTTCAATTGACCTAGATCTTTAGTATGAAATTTAGTATGCAGAAAGGCCTTCAGAGAGAAGATTCATGTATTATCATTTCTTGTAATAACGATGTCATCAACATAGACAACAAGAAGAATAATACCAACCTTGGTTTGTCTATAAAACACAGAATGATCACATTTGCTTTTGTTTAAGCCAAACTCTTTAGCTACCTCACTAAATTTTTCAAACCACGCACAAGGGCTTTATTTCAAACCATACAAAGATTTCTTCAGATGACATACCTTCCCATACTCCCCTTGAGCAACAAACCTAAGAGGTTGCTCCATATATACTTCTTCTTAGAGATCACCATGGAGAAAAGCATTTTTTATATCTAGCTAATGTAAAGGCCAATCATAGGAAGTAGCGAGAGAGATAAAAAGCCAAACGGAGCTAAGTTTGGCAACAAGAGAGAAGGTATCAGAGTAGTCGATGCCATAAGTCTGGGCATACCATTTAGCAACTAAGCGAGCCTTAAGCCGAGCCACCGAGCCATCATGGTTCATTTTAATTGCAAAAACCCATTTACACCCAACAGTCTTTTTTTCATCAGGTAAAGCCACTAGATCCCAAGTATAATTTGCATCTAGAGCATTGAGCTCCTCAAGCATTGCTGCTGACCAACCAGGATGGGAAAGAGCTTCTTTTACTGTTTTGGGTATGGAGACTAAGTCTAAATAAGCAATAAGAGAACTAGACACAGGGGATAAGTGGTCATATGAGACAAAATTAGCAATGGGATAAGAAGATTGAGAACGAGTGCATTCACACTTACCTTTTTGAAGGCTAATGGGTAAATCTAGATCATTGACGGGAGGATCAAATGATGGAGGAGGTGGTGCAGGACATATATCTTTATGAGTCTCTCGACGCCGAGAGTAAACTTGAACAATCGGTGGACGAGGTGCAGGAGGGATATCAGACTGAAGACTAGAAGAAATAGGAGCATCATCAGGGCAGTCATCAAGAGGAACCGTCGCTCCTGAAGACTCAATAGGTGGGACTCTGTATATCAGCCAATCAATGTCATCTTCAGCATTCACAGGAATGGGTTGGGGAGAGAAGAACGGTATCTGCTCTAAAAAGTTCACATCATTGGAGACCAAGTACCGATTCAGATCAGGAGAGTAGCACCTGTAACCCTTTTGTAAACGAGAATACCCCAAGAAGACACCCCGCAAAGCCTTAGGATCCAATTTAGTCAGATGAGGTCGAACATCACGGACATAGCAAGTATTACCAAAAATGTGAGGAGCAATAGGAAACAACGGTTTGTGTGGGAACAAAACAATGTAAGGAATGTCACCATGCAGAACTGTGGAGGGCATCCAATTGATCAAAAAACATGTAGTGGATATTGCATCAGCTCAAAAAGGTTTAGAAACTTGCTTTTCAAACATGAGAGCCCGAGCGGTCTCTAGAAGATATCTATTCTTCTGCTCATAAACCCCATTTTGGCCAGGAGTATCCAAACAAGAGGTCTGGTGAAGAATCCCATGTTTAGACACAAATTTTTTAAAAGAATCTAAGACAAATTCCTTAGCATTGTCACTGCGTAAGATTTGTACGGGTACATTAAACTGGGTTTTTATTTTAGCAAAAAAAGCAGAGAAGTGGGAAAGTACTTCAGAACGATGTTTCATGTCAGATTCTGCATCTTTATTTGGAAAGATTGTAGTCAGATTATGCTTCTTTATTTGGAAAGATTGTGTAGTGAGAGAAAATCTTGTATAATTTCCTGATTTCTAGGAATTAGCATTAGTTACTGAATTTCTTGTAATTTAGGGATTTGTTACTGTTTTTAAGTTAGACAATTGTGTACATAAACTAAGGCTGTAACCTAATCAGAATAAAATAAAAATTCATTCTTCTCTTATAATTTCTGACATGGTATCAGAGCCTGGTTGGCTTTTTCTTGATAAACTCTGAAAACACTTTTTCTTGTTTGACCTTACCCAACTGAGTTCCACCTTCCTTGTTCCTCTCAATCATCGTTGCCCCCCTCTCTCATTTTTTCCTTGTTCGTATCTATTCCTCATTCAATCAATCATGTCGGAATCACCCAGAAGTTCTACTGAAATCACGAGTGCCCCTGCATTCGAGAATTCTGCTAGTCTTTGCAACCTGAGATTTGCGAGAACATCTGCATCGCATACCGATTGAATGGAAAAAATTATTTGAAGTGGACACAATTGATCCGCACCTTTCTAAAGGGTAGAGGAAAACTGAGCCATTTAATGGGCAAAGGACCTTTGCAAGAAGACCCCAAATTTGCAGCATGGGACGAACAAGACTCCATGGCAATGTCATGGCTATGGAACTCGATGCTGCCAGAAATTAGTGATACATGCATGTTTCTTGGAACAGCCAAGGAGATTTGGGAAGCTATGCGACAGACCTATTCCAAGGTTAATGATGCTGCAAAAATCTATCAAATTAAGATGAAAATTTCAACAACCAAACAAGGGACTCGAACTATCACTGAATATTCGAGTCTCCTACAAGGCTTGTGGCAAGAGATGGACACTATCAATGCATCCAAACGCATTGCAGTGAAGATGCAACAATTTTGAAGCAATTTGTGGAGAAAAATCGTATTTATGATTTTCTTGCAGGATTAAACATTGAATTTGATGCTGTAAGAGTGCAGATCCTAGGAAAAACAAACCTGCCATCTCTGAATGAAACAATTTCTATTTACGTGCTAAAGAGGGATGTCGAAGTGTTATGCTTGAGCCTCAAGGGGGAGATGGTTCTGCACTTATTACCAAAGCCAAAGAATTGAAAGGGGGAAATACTCCTTAATTAGTTACCCGAGGGGAATCAACCAAACCATTCAACCGAGATTCTTTGTTCTGCACATATTGCAAGAAGCCTCGCCACACCAAGGAGAGATGTTGGAAACTTCATGGCAGACCCAATGAAAAACCCAATCGAAATATGAGAGATCTAGGTTAGGCACAAATGGTGAGTACTTCGTTGACCAGTGAAGAAAATTCCAAGACATCTAATCCTGAATTTAACACAGAAGAAATTGAGAAACTAAAAATCCTTTTGGGATCCCTTGAGACGCCAGCTTCGATAGGTACTTGTTCATTGGTGTTTTCAAGTATTTCTTCTTCCTCTTGTATTAATATTTCAGAAAGTTCTCCTCCCATGTGGGTGATTGATTCTGGAGCCACTGACCATATGACTTGTTCCTCCCAACATTTTATCTCTTATACTCCGAGTGGTAGTAATAAAAAGATCACAATAGCTGATGGATCCATCACCATCAGTAGTGCCAAGGAGACATTTACATAAACCAGAATCTTACATTAAGAAATGTTCTCCATGTTCCAAAATTATTTACAAGCCTTATTTCCATTCAAAAATCAACCACAGATTCAAATTGCAGTGTAACTTTTTTCCCATCACACTGTATCTTTCAGGCACTGGACACGAAGAAGATGATTGGACATGCTAGTCAGAGAGATGGTCTCTACTTCCTGAAAAACAAAGCAGTATAACTGGAGTTGAAAATCCCATATCTACATCATTTTTTTTCGAGTCTCTTATGTCAAACCAAAATAAAATTTGGCTTCATCATCGTCGTTTAGGACATCCACCTTTTAGAATGCTCAAAGTGATGTTTCCTTCTTTATTTCAAGGTCTTACAATTGAAACCTTTCATTGTAGTGATTGTGAACTTGCCAAGCACAAACGTACTTCCTTTCCAATAAGCAATAAAAAAACCTTTGTCCCTTTCTCTCTCATTCATAGTGATATTTGGGGACCTTCTGCTGTTCCAAATATTTCTGGTGCTAGGTGGTTGGTTTCATTTATTGATGATTGTACCCGTGTGACATGGTTTTACCTCTTAAAAAATAAGTCTGATGTCAGCACTGTTTTTCCCAATTTTTACAACATGATCAATACTCAATTTGATGTAAAAATTAAGAAATTCGATCGAACAATGCAAAGGATTATTTCAATCACATCCTTTCTCCATTCTTTCAAGAAAAGGGGATTATTCATGAATCTTCTTGTGATACCACCCCACAACAGAATGGAGTGGCTGAACGAAAGAATGGCCACCTCCTAGAAATCACTAGAGCCTTGCTGTTTCACAAGAATGTTCCCAAACAATACTGGGGTGAAGCTGTGTTAACTGCTGCCCATCTTATTAATAGACTCCCAACACGTGTCCTTGGGTCCAAGAGTCCAATTGATATTCTCACAAAATTTTTTCCAAGCTTTTCTACTTCAAGCAATCTTATCCCTCAAGTCTTTGGGTGTGTTGCCTTTGTTCATATTCATTCTCACAATAGGAGCAAATTGGGTCCACGTGCTCTAAGGTGCATTTTTATCGGATATTCCTCTACACAAAAGGGTTATAAATGTTTTCATCCACCCACTAAGAAATTCTTTGTCTCAGCTGATGTTACCTTTGTTGAAAATGAACCCTAGTTTCAACACACTTATCTTCAGGGGGAGACCTTAAATGAAGATAAAGCAAGAGATATGTTTCTTCTTGATCCTAGGTTTATCCAAGCTGCCAATTTTGAGTCTGCACCCATAAACATCTCTGAGTCATTCATAGATCTTAAGTCTGTTCCTGAGTCTGTTCCTAATAGGTCCACTTCTCCCAACTCTATGTCAATTGAGACAGTCAAATCAGCTGAAATGATGAAAGATAAGGAAAATCAAGAGAGCATTCAAACACTGCAAGTTTATTCCAGGAGGAAAATACCAATCTCTCAACCAGTACAAGTCCAATCTCCTATTCGTGTTATTGCCCAATTCCCTAATACCGAAACCAGTTCCAAACTTGCTGACAGTAACAAACCAAGTGTTGAACCAATTGAACCAGCAGATGAACAAAATAAATAGAGTACCGAAGACCTACCAATTGCACTTAGGAAAGGAACAAGAACTTGCACAAAACACCCACTGTACCTTTTCATGTCCTATCAAAATTTATCCCAAAACCATAGAGCCTTCCTAACCAATCTCCATAAAATTCCTACACCAAAAAATCTAGCTGAGGCATTAGGAGATAAGAAATGGGAGGTTGCTATGAAGACCGAGATGGAAGCCCTTGAGAAGAACAAAACATGGGAGTTAGTTGAATTGCCAAGAGGGAAGAAACTGGTAGGATGTAGGTGGGTTTTCACTATCAAATACAAGCCTAATGGCTCAGTCGAAAGGTATAAGGCAAGGTTGGTGGCCAAAGGATACACTCAAACTTATGGCATTGATTATCTTGAGACATTTGCCCCCGTTGCTAAAATGAACACAGTAAGGATACTTTTGTCATTGGCTACTAATTTTGAGTGGAAACTACAACAGTTTGATGTTAAGAATGCATTCCTCCATAGTGATCTAGAAGAGGAAATCTACATGGAAGTTCCCCCTGGATTTGAATCTAAAGAGGGAATGGTGTGTAAACTAAAGAAAGCTCTTTATGGGCTAAAACAGTCACCGCGAGCTTGGTTTAGGAGGTTTGCTAAGGTAATGATCTCATTGGGATACAAGCAAAGTCAAGGGGACCATACCTTGTTTGTGAGGCACTCAGATTCTGGAAAAGTCACAGCATTATTAGTTTATGTAGATGATATCATCGTAACAGGTAATGATGAAGAAGAGATGAACAATTTGAAGCAATGTCTCTTAAAGGAGTTTGACATCAAAGTGCTAGGAAAATTAAAATACTTCCTAGGCATTGAAGTAGCACATTCAAAGCAAGGAATTTTCATCTCCCAACAAAAGTATGTACTCGACTTGTTGGAAGAAACAAGGAAGATGGGGTGTAAACCAGTCAAGACACCGATTGAATTTAATCATGGATTATGTGATGCTCCAGAAGATCCCATGGTAGATAGAGGTTCTTATCAGAGACTTGTTGGGAAGTTGATATATCTGGCACACACAAGACCAGACATAGCATTTGCAATAAGTGTGGTCAGCCAGTTTATGCACAATCCCAAAGAATCACACCTCAAAGCAGTAAATAGGATATTACAATACTTAAAGGGCAGCCCAGGAAGAGGAATTCTGTTTAAACGACAAACAGACACAGGCATGACGTTGGAAGCTTATACTGATGCAGATTATGTAGGATCTTTGATTGACAGGAGATCATCGTCTGGTTACTGTACTCTCCTAGGTGGGAATCTTGTGACATGGAGAAGTAAAAAACAGAACGTGGTAGCAAGGTCAAGTGCGTAATCGAGTCAGATCAATGGCATTGGGAATATGTGAATTACTTTGGTTAAAGATAATCCTAGATGATTTAAGAATAAAATGGGAAGGACCTATGAGGTTGTAATGTGATAATAAATCAGCCATTAGCATTGCTCATAACCCGGTTCAACATGATCGAACAAAGCATATTGAAGTTGATAGACACTTTATCAAGGAGAAACTAGACAGCGGTCTAATATGCACCCCATTCGTTTCAAGTAAAGATCAGTTGGCAGATGTACTCACAACGGGATTGACAAGTACTGTGTTTCAAGATATTATTAGCAAGCTTGGGATGGAAAATATCCATTCACCAGCTTGAGGGGGAGTGTCAGATTCTACATCTTTATTTGGAAAGATTGTGGTCAAATTATGCATCTTTATTTGGAAAGATTGTGGTCAGATTATGCATCTTTATTTGGAAAGATTGTGTAGTGAGAGAAAATCTTGTATAATTTCCTGATTTCTAGGAATTAGCATTAGTTACTGAATTTCCTGTAATTTAGGAATTTGTTACTGTTTTTAAGTTAGACAATTTTGTATATAAACTAAGGCTGTAACCTAATCAGAATAAAATAAAAATTCATTCTTCTCTTATAATTTCTGACATTTCATAAAATAAATCCAAGTCATGCGAGAGAAGTCATCCACCAAAATAACAAAGTACTTGAAACCAGATTTAGATGGAACAGGGCAGGGTCCCCAAACATCCGAATGAACTAATTTAAAAATAGACTTAGCTCATTTATTTATTCTAGAAGTAAAAGAACTACAATGGTGTTTCGCAAACTGACACGATTCACACTCCAATGAAGATACATGATGAAATTGAGGACATAGTTGCTTTAATGTGGATAAAGATGGATGACCCAATTGACAGTGAGCTTGAAATGGAGAAGTAATGCTTGAGCAAGCAGCCAACATTAATTCCCATGCATCCAAAATATAGAGACCATTAGATACATGCCCTCTACCAATAATCCTCTTCATCATAAGATCCTGAAAGAGACAATGATCAGGGAAAAATGAGATATAACAATTCAATTCCTTAGTGAATTTACTAACAGACATAAGGTTGAAAGCAAAATTAGGTAAACTCAATACAGAGGAAAGGGTGATTGATGGAGACGGTGTAACAGTTCCAGACCCCACAATGTAATAAGTGGAACCATCAACTATGATAACAGGGAAAGGTGCCCTAAGAGACCAAAAACTAGAGAAGATAGTGGGGTTACTTGTCACATGGTCTGTGGCACCGGAATCAATGACTCACTTGTTTGAGGAAAAAATAAGACATGTGTTACCTAACTTGGCAAGTGTGGCAACTTGATTAGTCTCCTTAACGGATTCTCAAAATTGAGAGAATTTTGCGTACTCATCAGCTGAGATGGTTACTGTTTTCTCACCCGATGAACTTGAGGTGATGGTAATATTGGCTATTTGAGCTCTCTGATTATGATTCTGTAATTTCTTACAGTACCTTTTTGTATGCCCCAATTCCTTACAATAGTGACAGATGATATTACTAGTATCAAAGGGTTTGTTTATTCCCTTATTACCATTCTTCCTTCTTACATCATATCCTTCTCCTTTAGCAACGAAGACACTGGCTTGTAGAGTAGAAGGAGTACTCTCAGTACATAGCACCCTACTAAAGACTTCTTGAAGGGAACTAATGTCTGAGCTGGAGAGAATCTGTGATTTAACAGTTTCAAATTCAGCAGGGAGTCCAGCCAAAAAACTCATGATTGCCATCTGTTCTCGCTGGGCATGCTGGGTTTTAATGTCAGTTGAGTGGTAAAAAAACATTTAATTCTGTAAAAAAACATTTAATTCTTCATATGTTCTTTTAAAGTTCATAAAGTAAGCAGTAAGAGTTTTAGTCTCTTTCTCAGCCCGATAGAAAGCCCCACACACTTCATACAAGCGATTAATGTTCCCTTTACCAAAATACAAAAATTCCAGATAACTCATCAGTTCTTTCACAAATTCACAGTGATTGGTAAGGGTAATGATATCATTCTCAACGAAATTCCTTAGTTGCAAAAATAACCGTGCATCATCGCTTAACCAAGTTTGTCTACTATTATCAGTCGCAGGTTCTTTTTCCAAGTAGTCATCCTTATCAACACTTCTTAAATAAACTCTAATTGTCTTACTCCACTTAAGATAATTAGAGCCATTAAGCTTATTTTCAGTAATTTTAGACATGGCAGGAATTATTTCACTAACAGTACCCTTTACTTCTCTCTTATTCATCAAAGATGGAAATACTTGGTTAAGTACAATGAAAACTAAATACTTCACAGTATGCAATTCTCAAAGAAAGTACTCAATTATTTTCAGCAAGTGAACCAGCAAATCAACAACTCCAAAAATCAGCCAAAATAGATTGCAACACACCAAAACAGAGTGCAAAAGATGCCAGAGATGTGTAAAGCAGAAAAGCACCAGAAATGCCAAAGAGAACAGAATGATATGTCAAAACAGTGTGGAAAAAGAGGAGACTACACCAGAAACGTTGCTGTCTCTGTTGGAACGTGATTGGGTCTGGCCGGAATCACCACTGTGACGCTGGAAAAGTTACCTCATCGTCAAGTCGTCCCCCCACGCACTCTCACGCGCCGACACGTGAATTTCGTGCAAAATTCTTGTGGCGGCGCATGAGATGCGCGCTACGAATCCTCGCTGGTGACTGGATTTTGGCTAAACTTTTGACGATGAAGGGTTCTAGGGCGGTGGTGAAAGCCAATGGTCACTAGACACGTGACCCAAAGACTAAAGAGTGATTAAAGCAAGAGCAAATCGGAGAATGATAGGCAAAGAAGCAACCATAGCTCTGATACCACTTGTGAAGACCGCCAAACGTCACCTTAACTCCACATTAGTATGATATTGTCCGCTTTAGGCCAAGTCCTCACGGATTTTTTATTGGGCTCTCCCCAAAAAGCCTCATATATAATAGAGTTAAGTAAACATTTATATAAAAGATCAATATCTTGTATGTTTCCGATGTGGGACTTGGGTTGACATCCCAACAATCCTTCTCTCAAACCAAGGACCATATAGCTCGTGGTCTTCATACCGGGGAGACTTTCCACTCAACTCAGTCCTCGTGGTTTGAACTAGGCTCTGATACCATGTAAAGCGAAAGATTTGTGAATAATGCTCTTGTATTTCATTCATTCAGAGAATAGGTATTTATACAGAAGGCAGTATGCTAACTAAGGAAAAAAATAAATGGAATAATTCTCTATAATTGATTCCTAAGTTATAGCCCATAATCATGCCTATTTAATTACAAATATATACAGCATTGATTCATATCTGTAACATTTAATTGATTCATATCTGCAACAATATCCATTCACCAGCTTGAGGGGGAGTATGAACAATCTAAATATGTTTTTTGAAATTTAATTTTAAATTTGATTTTGCTCAGTAACTTCCTTTTAGGATTAGGATTAGTAAAACATTGTAAGATGAGATATAATCCCTTGTTTTAGGAATCAATTTTCTAGAATAATTAGGATAGCTCTTTCTCTATGTGTATATATACCTGTGTAACTCAAAAGAAATAAATATATGGAAGTTCAAGTTTAATAGATACTAATATCATTTTAAATAATAACCTCGAAAAAAAAAAGGCATGACACAACCTTACTGAAATGTACTTTTCCTCGCTTTTCAAGCAAGGGCTTGATAAAATCTTTGTCTCCCATGGAAACACCTCCTGAAGTTAGAAGAATGTTAATCCCAGAATCAAAAGCATCATCCAAGATCCTCCCTAGACCTTCTTCATCATCATTAGCAATACCAAGGTCTAGAACTTTGCACTGAAGCTGTAATGCAGCTGCCAGTAGCATGGCCCGATTAGAGTCCCTAATCTGCAGAACTTCTATATCAGCTTACATTCATTTTGCACTAAAATCACCAAGAAACTTTTGAAAATATGCTGCAAGTACAAAAAGAGCCCACAAAAGGGTAGTGGAGATCATGGAGAACACAAGTACTAAAGTGTACAATGAATTGAAAGGATAAATTTGCATGAAAAAAGAGATATACATCCAAAATATTCTTTATTGAACTTAGTACACAATAGATTTAAGCCTCAAACAGTCACCCTTGGGCCTTGAGTGACTTGATGAGATTTGAAGTGGCATGAACCTATCAATAGTCTACAATAAATTTTATATGGCAAGTTAAACCCCCGTCTTTCAACATACTAAAGAAAGAGGCTGAGTTAGCGTTTCTAATATCTCTTGGGTGATTCAGATATAACTATTCAACAATCTATGTAAATTATTAGGATATTGGTGTATGAACTAATTAATATTAGTAGTTTGTCAAACATGCATTAGCAAATTAATAGCACTACCAAGAATCACTCTTTTTGGCTATAAACAAAGAAATTTTATCAGAAAGAGAAGAATCTACAAGATGCTGGAGGATAAGAAATCCTCAAACCAGGAAGTAGAAGATAAACTCAAAATAGTGCACGGTAACAAAATCCCCAAAAAACCTAAGTGTAAAAGAGCTGTCCAACCTTTTTGCATATCTGATAAGGTGTTTCCCTTAGTAAGACCATGTGCTGAGCATCAAAGGAAAGCCATACACACAATTCTTACACACACAACACAACAATTAAACAAGATATGCCCTTCAAGATGCATATATTCCTCCCCAACGAAACTAACCAAAAAAGCCCATAAACCATTCCTTGCCACAAAGTTTTATTTTCCTTCTTATTAGCAAACCCTTTGAATCAAAGAGCTTATTCCACAAGTATCTCACTGCTGGACAGTGGAGAAAAAAAATGGGTCAACATTTCTGAACTAGATCTACACATTGCACACGTCCAAAGAAGGAGCCATATACAGCCAGTACACCAGAAATTTATATCCTCTTTCAATTCATTTTAAGACATTCTATCCCGTTTTAGTTCCTCTAATCAAAGACTACTCAGACTCAACAATTGGTCCACTGTCCACCAATTTCAATTTCTCTATCTGTATTATGTATAGTACATTGGTAGTCATTTAAAAATTTCTGCAGACCAAATAAATTGAGTTTCTTTTTTTTTTAATAATAAATTTCTAATCATGTTTATATTAGACAGCTTAACCACTAGCCTCCACATGACAGCTCTAATAACTAAGAATATTGTTGTTACTACCAAAATTCAATGGACTTATCTAAGAACCTTATTGTCGACTAAACTAGTGAATTATTGGCCTCCTCAGGAGTTCATTTGACACTAATTAACAAAGACATTCTAAATCTTTAACCAAGAAATTATACCATGCAAGCCTTAGTCCTCCATAATATTATTAATACCTGACCACGGCTCAGATGCCCAGTAGTTGGCTCTACAAGTTCATCTCCTGTAGAAAGCACCGCAATTGTTGGAGTAGGATACACCTGCAAAAGACCATTATTACTCATCATTTCAACACAGATACTAATATTACAACATTAAAGTAGGATAGCACAATTCAAACTATCCCCAGCCAATAAATGAAACCACATTATATGCCTTTATGGGAGAAGCTTATTTAGTTACAGCATACAGGAACTGTCCAGAAGAATATCACAAGTTTCTTAATGTAAAACTGTGAAGTTTTAAGATACCTTCACCATTGTCACACCAACAGTAGCAAGAAGGCCTATCTCTGAAGCACCTACTCTTTCTCCAGATGTTAAGACTATTGCATCTTTTTGAATATCAACTCCCTGTCAATGAATTGTTAGACAGGCTTAAGAATCCTGTAAAATAAAAGGTAAATCATCTAATATAACAGAGGTTAATAATGGTAAATTTTTTTCAAAAAAGTAAAAAGCATAAAAAACTAAAATATAGTAAGCAATGGACTGGTTTTACCTTGTTAGTTTTTATGCCTTTAATGCACAACATATGACTTTAATATGTCCATATATCATAGTTATTTTTTTGTATATACCAATCATGCATGTTCGTAGTATGTATGTCAAGAAACCCCCCACGCTTGGTGGTCAATAACAAAAAATCTCACACATATCCAAAAGGAACCATATATGAAAAAAACTAATAATTGATAAATGGAAAGTGAAAGCAAAACCAGATAAGAGTATGGGCTGCTCTGCTGCAATTTTAATATAAAGATATTTCTTTTTACATATGATTGTGCATACTCTGAAATATGATTGTAGAATTTTGGGATTAGATTAGAATTTTGGCATCAAAGCTAGGTTCAAAAAAGAACCCTCTGATTGCCTCCAGCGTAGCATTCTGGTTGTGCCTTCATTGCCAACCTCCACCCTCCATTTTAAGTGTTAATCGCTAAAGCTTTCTGCAAACCTTAATTGTTGTTTTTCTTCCATCATGTCAACATCTGTCACTCAAAGATCTAACCAATCCAAAGAAGCGTATACAATCCAAAAATTGGCGACTTACAGAATATTCGCGCCTCCTACAGATTCAATAGGAACACTTACCTCAAGTGGGCTCAGTTTGTTCGCACCTACTTGAAATGGAAACGCAAACTCAGTCACATTTTGGATATTGGTCCAGCAAAGAATGATGCTGCATTTGAAGCATGGGATGATAAAGACTCAATGATAATGTCATGACTGTGAGACTTAATGGATCCTAAGATTAGTGATACCTGTACGTTCATATCAACTGCTAAAGACATTTGGGACTTCATTCAACATACCTATTTGAAGGCCAATGGCGCTACACAAGTATATGATATCAAGGTCAAAGCAGCAACTACAAAGCAAAGTGAGAAAACTATTACTGAGTATGCAAATACTCTATAAACTTTGTGGCAAGAACTGGACCACTATAGGATATTTGAACTGAAGTGCACAGAGGATGCGGCAATCCTAAAGAACTTCATTAAGAGGGAACGAGTATATGAATTTTTGGCTGGCCTGAAATCTGAATTTGATCAAGTTAGAATCCAAATATTAGGAAAAGCTTATACACTCTCTATAAAAGAGACCATTTCCCTTGTACGGGCTGAAGAGAGCAAGAGAAATGTGATGCTGGAATCACCCCAAAGTACAAATGGGTTTGCATTTGCTAGCAAAATAGATTTCCAGGAGAAAGGGAAAGGAGATAATAGTAAAACAAATCAGAAGGATAACCTTTGGTGCACTTATTGCAAGAAACCTAGGCATACTAGGGAGAACTACTAGAAGTTACATGGAAAGCCCTAACCAAGAATGGAAGGGACAACAAAGGTCTTAGGCTCATATGGCTGAACAATCAAAATTGAGGAAAATCCTATGAGAACATTTAATAATGAAGAAATTGAGCAACTAAGGAATTTCTTAGGCTCCCTTGAAAAACCTTCTGGAGCTTGTTCACTTGTTCACTAAGGAACATTTAATAGAGAAGGTTTTTCAAAGAAGCCTAACAAATTCCTTAGTTGCTCAATTTCTTCACTATTAAATGTTCCCATAGGATTTTCCTCAATTTTTGATTGTTCAGCCATATGAGCTTGAGGCCTTTGTTGTTCCTTCCATTCTCGGCTAGGGGCTTTCCATGTAACTTCTAGCACTTCTCCCTAGTATGCCTAGGTTTCTTGCAATAGGTGCACCAAAGGTTGTCCTTCTGATTTGCTTTATTGTCATCTCCTTTCCCTTTCTCCTGGAAATCTGTTTTGATAGCAAATGCAAACCCATCTGTACTTTCGGGTGGTTCTAGCATCACATTTCTCCTGCTCTCTTCAACCCGTACAAGGGAAATGGTCTCTTCTATAGAGAGTATATCAGCTTTTCCTAATATTTGGATTCTAACTTGATCAAATTCAGATTTAAGGCCAGCCAAAAATTCATACGCTCATTCCCTCTTAATGAAGTTTTTTAGGATTGCCGCATCCTCTATGCACTTCATTTCAAATATCCTATAGTGGTCCAGTTCCTGCCACAAAGTTTGTGGAGTATTTGCATATTCAGTAATAGTTTTCTGACCTTGTTTTGTAGCTGTTGTGTTGACCTTGATATCATATACTTGTGCAGTATCATTGGCCTTCGAATAGATACGTTGAATGAAGTCCCAAATGTCTTTAGCAGTGGATAGGAACATACAAGTATCACTAGTCTCAGGATCAATTGAGTCCCACAGCCATGATATTATCATTGAGTCTTTATCATCCCATGCTTCAAATGTAGCATCATTCCTTGCTGGACCAATACCCAAAATGTGAATGAGTTTGCGTTTCCCTTTTAGGTAGGTGCGAACAAACTGAGCCCACTTGAAGTAATTGTTCCCATTGAATCTGTAGGAGGTGCGAATATTCTATAAGTTGCCAATTTTCTAGATTGTATATGCTTCTTCGAATTGGTTAGATCTTTAGGTGACAAATGTCTCAGATGTTGACATGATGGAAGAAAAACAACAATTAAGGTTTGCAGAAAGCTTTAGCGATTAAGGCTTAAAATGGAGGGTGGAGGTTGGCGATGAAGACACAACCAGAATGCTACGCTGGAGTCAATCAGAGGGTTCTTTATTGAACCTGGCTCTGATACCATGACACAAAATGAATGAAAAAAATGATTCGCTGTTTTCTGGACTATTATACAGAAAGTATATAGAGTTATAGGGGAGAAGAAAAGGAAATAATTTAATCTAATCCCAAAATTCTAGGAATCAAATCAACTTATCCTAATCCCTTGATTTAAGGGATTTAAATATGATAGATTTTTATTCTAATTATTTCTAAATCTAAACTAATATCCACATAAATCTAGTCATATCTCGACAACAAAGATATTTCTTTTTTCTTGTGCTATTCTTTACTTTTTAGTTTCCTTTTGAAGGATGTCTTATTCTCCTCTTATATAGCTCTCTTACTCCATAATAAAATTTCTTTTACTATCCAAAAGAAACATTAAGATCTTTCTTTTTATGATAATTGCACTGTAACTCCAGTTCATAAACATGGTGAATGGAAAGTGAAAATAAAATCAATATCTTGATTTTTATGACCAAAAATTCATTGTCAAGGTTCCAGTCACAATTTCAGGTAAGCATTACATGTGGTTCTGGAGGAAAATTGAATTTCTTAGGGACGTGAGGAATGAAATAAATAAGACAAAAAGCCATGTCAACCTCATTAACACCAAAACTTCCCATCATGTGTTTGTTTTCAATAACCCTAGATTAATAGTAAACACATGAAGAACACAATTACCTAAAACTTAGTGATCAGAAATCAAACCTGAACAATAAGATTATGCATTCAATGCAAAGAAAAAGCAAAGAAATTGTTGGTGATGCACACTTCTACATTCCTACAGCCATTTGGTATGAAAGTAGGAGAACTTAATACATTGTGTTGTTTGATGTGAATTTTTAAGATCTTATATTTTCACTTGAAATGCGGGACTCCACTAGTTGAGCTGTTGAGCCTAATATTCAAATATATTGGGAAATGAATAGAGCCTTAAGACACAGAATGAACCCAAAAAGTCATCTACCTTTAGTTCATCTCCAATTGAGATAAGAAATATAAGATAGCAAAACCCAAGAAACCCAAAAAGAAAAAGTGATTCAGAAAATGGAGGTATTAAAATGTAAAGGCCAATCACAAGGTCACAAACAGTGGTAGTATCACAATCACCAAACATACCACTGGGCGTATATCATTGCCTTTGATGCTTTTTACCAATATTTGCACCTTCTTTGGCTCATCTGAAGCATTCTTAACTTTTTCAGTATCCTCAACCTGAACAACTGCATCAGCACCATCAGGTATTGGACCTGACCCAAGAAAAGAAATATTAGAAAATTAATAAAAAAAGGAAAGCATCTCACCTCCACAAAGCCAGATAAGAAAGGACCGGAATAAAATGGCTTCTTATAGCACTTAAAGGAAACCATTTCAATTTAAACAAAAGCAACTAATTACCAAACAAGCAGCCCAAGCCTAACCCAGCTTGAAGGGCTTGAACCTAGAAAATGAGCACTATGTGCTGAAACAAACTTTTTTAAGCACAATGTCATTTTTGGGGTAGGCTTAGGCGTAGGCCTGAATTTGGAAATTGAGCAGGCAACCAAAGCCAATTCGTCACATATACTTACATTAGAATTTATGATTATTTGTTCACAAACATATTTTATTCTTCATCACATACTTCAGCTTTGACAATTAACTTTCCAAGTAAACCTAAAGTACCACTTTTCAAATCGAAGAGACTTACTTTCATTATCTTTTACTGGGGTTTTACGTTAGGGATCAGGGTTTGTTGAACCTTGAGCCCAAATATTGTCAAGGCAAGTCTCAACTAGAATCCCAAGTTAATGTTCATGGTAAAGCTGTAACTGGGACTGACATTGTCAAGGCAATGTACCAAAAAAAGAAAGAAAAGAACAACCAAAACAGCTCCAACAGCCTAACATTAAACTGGAAAAAAGTTAACATCGCCATTGCCAATGTACCACAAGCTAGACAAATCCAAAAGCTTTCACATTAGGTTTACTGCCCCAAGATAATATTTCCATACTTATTTTCCTTATCTAGTTGGTTACTGCCTAAGTGAAAATGTGAAATTTGTATTTGACACACATGGAAAAAGTGCTACCATAAGATATTACATCAAGCATAGTTTTTTGAATGTCTTTAAGGTACAAATGCAAGGAAAATATGTATGGTGGCCACAAAGAACATTCAACTCAGAATATCAATCACAATGGACCATCAAATAGAGCTCTTTCTCCTAATATATGTATAATGCGTATGTCTAACAATCAACTACACATTTACTTATACATTGTTGGGTGGCTATTTTCTTGTGAAACAAGTTTTTTTGGCATCCTTGATGAACAATGGTATCCCCTTTACAGCTGCAAGTATGCCATTGATGGCCCATTACATATTTACATGATTGATAGAAGTAAAAACTTTATTAAAAAGAGAGAAATGTGCAAGGAAGAATGATAAAGTAAAGAAAAATACATAATTAAAAAAACTAAAAGTTTCAAGAATGCAACAAACCTGCACAATTATGGTGTCCTCTCAACAAGGAGCAGATGTTTAGAATATGGAGGCCAAAACTAAACAACGAGCAGCCTTTGCAATGTTATAGTGTATTCAGTTGGAAAGAAATGTTCACATTTTCAAAAGTATCTTGCAGCCTCCACAGTTAATGTGGCATAATATAGTTTATGGTTTATCTTTAGTGTTCTTTGAATAGTTTATAGACTTTCTCCAAGGGAATGTCTGTTGAATATGCAAAAAGATTGAGCAGCTTTGTTGCATTCTAGAACCTTTTAGTTTTTTTTCTTCTTATGTATTTTTCTTGTAATGTGCCTACAAGAGAATAAATGGGTAGGAGATAAGGCTAGAGAATTAGACATGTCCAATTTTAAGCTTTGATATGCTGGCAAGTAAAAATCTAGGAATGGAGTAGGTATAATAATAGATAAAGAGTGGAGGGGCAAGATAGTGGATATGAAAAGAATAAGAGATAGGATAATTGCTTTAAAACTTGTAGTAGATCGAGAAACCTTTAATGTTATTAATGTTTATGCACTACAAGTGGGATTGGAAGAACACCAAGAAATTAAATTTTAGGAGGACCTAAGACATTTAATATAAGGAATATCGTTGAGAGAGAAGATCTTACTAGAAGATCTAAATGGGCATGTAGGTAGTGAAGCTAGAAGATATGAAGGTTTTCATGTAGGACATGGCATCAAAGAGGTAAATGCAACTGGGTAAACAATCTTAGATTTTTCTTAGCTTTTAACTTAACCATAGTAAACACATGTTTTAGAAAGAGGGTAGACCATCTCATCACGTACAAGAATGGAGCGACATGTTCCCAAATTAATTTCTTTGTGGTAAGGAAATTAGATAGAAAACTTTGCATCAATTGCAAAGTCATACCTAGGAATAACTTAACTATCCAACATACGGTCTTAGTTATGGATGTTCACATTAAGGTAAGATTAGAAAGAAACAATCAAAAAACAAGCTCTAAGATAAGGTGGTGGCATTTGAGAGGCAAACCAAATGAGAGTTTTAAGAGAAAGGTGCTAGAAGAGGGGATTTGGGAAACACAAGATGTAAACTACATGTAGAACAAAATGGCTAAATGGATTAGGACAAGGTATATCAAGAGGTTTTGGACCAAAGGGGAAAGAATCTTGGTGGTTGGAATGGGATGCAAATGTACAAGGTAAGGTTAAGGTTAAAAGGGAGTGCTATAAAGAATGACACTCATGCAAGGATAATAAAAAATGGATAAGTATAAAGTAGCTAAGAAAGACTTCAAGAAGACAATGTCGAAGGCAAGGGATAAAGCTTATGAAGGGTTATATCAATCCTTGGGAACCAACAAAGGGGAGAGAAAAATATTCAAGCTTGTAAAGAGTAGGGAGAGAAAGACAAGCAACATAGATCAAGTTAAATGTATTAAGGATGAAGGTAATATCTGAGTAAGGAAACAAAATATCCTAGAACGATGGAAAGGGAACAAGATACTTGGTTTCATGTCAGGAAGGTCAACCATAAAAACTATATACTTATTAAGGAGACTGATGGAAAGATTGATGATGGAAGCATCTTGTCCTCCTTCTTGTATTCTCTTGTTTCTCTTCTCTTTTAATAAATTTCTTTTTTTTATCAAAAAAAAAGAAAATTGATGGAAATATAACAAAAATCACATAAAGATTTGTACATGGTTTTCATTGATTTAGAAAAGTCTTATAGAGTACCAAGAGAGGTATCGTGGAAGGCTTTAAAAAAGAAAGGAGATTGTGTGGTTTATATCCGAGCAATCAAGAACATGTATGATAGGGCCACAACTTGTATGAGAAAACAAGGTGAAACCACGAAGGATTTTCCTATAACCATAGGACTATAACAAGGTTCAACTTTAAACCCTTACCTTTTTAACTTGGTATTGAATGTGTTCACTAAACATATCTAAGAGGCGACACCAAGGTGCATGCTTTTTGTTGATGGTACCTTGTTGGAGATTCCAAAGAAGTAAAAGAAAAATTAGAAAGGTGGAAACAAGCTTTGGAGACATACGGTTCCATATAAGCCGAAGTAAAACGAAATATATAAAATGTAATTTTAGTGAAAAAATACATTGATTTTAGGATGGAGGTGAAAATTAGAGACCATTCCATGCAAGAAGTCACTAGTTTTAAGTATTTGAGAACTATAATACAAAATAATGGAGAAATAGAGAGGGACGTAATTCATAATTAAGGTCCAAACTAGATGGATGAAATGGAAGAAAGCATCAAGGATTACTTGTGATAAAAAAGTACAGCTCAAACTTAAGGAAACATTTTATCACATAGTTATAAGACCTACATTGTCATATGGTACTGAATGTTGGACAATAAAAAGTCAACATGAACAAATATTCAACGTCACAAAAATGAGTATGTCACATTGGATGAGTGGACACACTAGAAATAAATGATTGCATTAGCAAAAAAATTAAGATAGCACCTATCATAGAAAAGTTAGTATAAACACATCTTAAGCAGTTTTGTTATATACAAAGGAGACCATTAGAAGGTGTCATTGTACGAAAAGTTGATCAAATGAAAAATAGTCCAATAATTAGAAGTAAGGAGAGACCAAAGAAAATAATAGAGTAAACTATTAATATGAATTTAATTATAAATAATCTAATAGTAGAAATAAGCTAAGATAAAACACATTAGCATCATTTGATCCATGTAACCAACCCCACTTAATTGGAAAAAGCTTTGTTTATTGTTGTTATTGTTATATATTTTTCTTTACTTTTATCTCTTCAGGGTTATACTTATCATTCTTCCTGGTTCAGTTCTCTCTTTCTTATAAAGTTTATTCTTCAATCAATCATATAAATATATAATGGGTCATCAATGGTATACCTGCAACTTTAAAGGTAGGTCATATTTTATGCTCCATAGCTTCAACTAGGAAATCCAACAATAATGTTATTTTTGCACCTCTAACCTTTTAATAGCTTACTTTTAGAATATTATTAAAGGTTAGTTACACATTCTATGGTTAGGGATGTAGTAGTGGATAATTATCCTCACTCTGACAAAAAACAATAGATAAGAATTTGGTTCATTTTCAAAACTATTATCTTTCTATAGCTCATGTACACATCATAGACAATTTAGAAGACCATCTCTCCTTTCCTCTCCTCACTTCTTCCATCAAACCACCTTCCACTTCCCCAATCAAGCCTTGGTATGCAACATGATTGAATCAAAGAATGCTTAATAACATGGTTTAACCCCCAAACTTCCACCACTTTCTCACCACTAATAACCCCAAATTTTACATGATACTCTAAATACCTATTATACAACTTAATATCAAACTCTTTTTCAAGACACCACAAAGTCATCAAAGATGAGTTACCCAGAAGTGTCCTTACACAAAATTCATTAGAAAGTTCCCAAAATTTCATTTGATCCCACCAGAATGTGCCATGAATATCCGTACAATTATGATGTAACAAAAGGCATTAAAAAAATTTTCACCCACACTAAAGTGATGGTGACAATACAAAAGGCCCTTGGTCAAGCAAAAGGAACTAATAATCCAAAAATTGTTTCGGCAGCTTTCCTAACTCATAATTAGCCTCATATTAGGGAATATTTCATATATCATATACTACCGATGAATGAAACTATTCCTTTCATTTAGTTTGATCTTTTCTCCATTTGGAGTTTAAGAAGAGGGTGGGACATGCATTTTTAACACAATGAGACTTCACAAAGCATACTACAAGGAACGTGAAGATAAATATATCATTAAAAACAAATAAATAAACCTCCAGTTGTTACATAAGCCACAGTTCCAGGAGTTACAGTAACACCAACTGCATCATTTCCAGCTCTTGATTCAGTAATTACAATATACTCCCCTGGCCCATCATCAGCAACCACTGCATAACCATCCTGCACCAATTCGGATTAAATACCATGGATAGCACCAACATATTCAAGAAACTTTAGGAGTTTTCCAAATAAGAATTGAAGCTTTGATAAAATGTCTAACAATTTTCTCATTAATAAATTAAGAAATAGTCAAGTTAAATATTTTAACTAAAACATATCACGAACCCAACTCCCCATTCATCAAATTATGAAAGAGATATTGCAACTTGGGAAAAAGATAAGGAATAAAGTTTATCTATTTTTCTCATTCTCAAATCACAAAACAGTAAAGCAGTATTTGGAGGCATAGACTAAAACATATCAATTACCCAATAGCTCATATATCAAATATAGAAGAATAACCGCAAATTTTGAAAAATATAAATTAAAAAAAATAGGCGAACGTTAAGTTGACCTTGACTGAAGCTGGGTATGGAGGCAAAGGGTCTGGAGCACGAATATCCTCGGCCAAAACCTTGCCAAGGGCGTCAAGTAGGGGTACAGTGACTGGAGGAAGACGCTTAGAGACATTTAGGACTGTTTGGACAGCATCAACCACCGAGATCATCGTCATCGTAAGCACTCGTTAGTGATAGTGATACTACTGTATTGATGGTTAAGAAATGAGCGATAGGCTTTCAAAATCAAAATCACTACAGCAACTCTTGGAAGTGTGGGGGGTCACCAACAGCATCAGATTCGTTTGGTGCTCGTTTTGGGAGTAATGGACGGTGTTCAGGCTGTAGTTTCATCTCTTTTGGACTACGCCTAACGTGGATAATTTGTTAAATATCTTTTTTTTTTTTACTCAAATTTTGTTTTAATTTTTTTTATTTAAAATACCTTTTAAACTTTTAAAAATAATTTAATATACTTATTTTATTATGGGCACACATATATGACTCAAAATTATTTTATATTAATCTATATTGTTATTTGGCAGCACTTAATTGATAATAATAGTTTTGAAAAGAAAAGTTAGAGAGACAAATAATATTTTAAAAATGAAACTTCTTGTTGAATCAATATTAATTCAAATTTGACAATTAATTTGAGTCTAAGTAGCTAAATTGACATTATATTTGGACCATTTTTAGCAACACAAACACAAATAAGATAGCGAAATCTTTTTTTCTCCCTTATTTTTAAAAAGTATTGTTCATAGTAGTAAAAATGTCATTTTTTTAAGAAAAGATTAAAATTTATATTCTCTAGTTTCTTTACTTCTATTGGATGCTGGATACTAATTTATTGTACTTTTAGATACTTATATGGTAGATCTGAAATTTATAATACTATTTATGCTAGAAAAATAGATAAAATTGGAATTTAAGGGAAATTTGTGATAAGATTGGAATTTATGGGAGATTTGTATTGTTTTTTATGTTATAAATACTCTAAAAGTTGATAGAACTAAGATTTATTATCTAAAAATAAAAATAGACTATTACATGGGTTAATCAGGGACAAAAGTTGAATTTTAAAGAAAGGCTGAGATGTAACAGTTGACTGCCAGATTTATGAAAGTCAACTATTGTATTCTTCGCACTACTTAGAATGGTCAAGAATGTAAAAGCCGACTGCCAACTTGGCCGTAGTCAATTGTCAAGTTCTTAAGTTGCTTAGAACCCATAACAGTAGGTTAGTAGCCAACTGCTAAGAAATAAGAAGTTGACTACTAACTCTCGAGTTCAAATACCTTATTTCGGTCGAGAGCTAGCTAGAAGTAAGGAAGTTGACTAGTAGGCTCCAGAATGCGAATTATACCCTGTAGCCCTTGAACTTCATGTTTTTAAGCTTAAATAACTCTTCAAACTCAAGGATTAAGAGAATCAAACATCATCTAACATGAATCAATAGAAAAAATAAAACGAGAGTTAAAGAAGAATAAGAAAAGTATTTTTAATGTATACTTTAATAGTAGATAGGCTCAAGTTTAAATAACTAATTGTTAGTATGAGACGGTCATTGGATATTACATAGTCGAGCATAAATTGGAATAGTAAACCATCCACTTAAAACTTAAAAAGAGATTTCGAAAATGTCATGATAGTTGTGAATTTAACGTTAGTGTACCCTCAATAACATGACCCAAAAAGGATCACATACATAGAGCTAGACATAATCGTGACTTGAACTAAAATACCTTAGTGCATACATTTGTGAATATTGTACTAGTGAGTAGTGATTGCGTGAGTAAGATGTGGTGATAATTTATGTATTTATATCTACTGAAAGATACTTTAGAATGTACGGTGGTCTAAGACCACAATGGACTTGAGGCCCTAAGATACTCACTCATATAGAGCTCTAGGATACATAAGGTGTTCATTGGGTGACGCTTTCAAGATAATGCTCTCTATTTTATGAGATCATATATGGGGCATGAGACCAGGAGCGTAAGGCTTGAGACTGTATTTTTCTTGATGAATTGATTGAGTGTGATTATGTTACATTGTTTATGAAAAAATATTTTATGATAACATGATAATAATAATGTTTATAAGTATATGAATATTTCATAAAAGTTTTTATAATAAATTTTGTATACATATATTAATAAGTATATGACATGATATGAGCATGTATACATTTAAGAGAATATGCTTCAATATAAGTATAAATAGGAAAGAGAATGTATGAATTTTTGTATACAATTATAATTTTAAAACAAATGATTTAGCTAAGATTAAAAGTCTCATTATTTTCATGAAATTTGCTTAAGTGTCTAGATGTCACGATAGATTTGGAGAGATGGACACATAGTTATGGGACCTATCATAGTGATTAGGGATGTTTGGCTAGTTCTTGTGACAGAGATACCCATGTACATCCATCTAGTGTTCTGATACCGAGCAGCCCGTTCTCTGTAACAGGAAAGAAAAAGGATGTTTTTCCTTTTCATTTGATTTCGAAGGCAGTCAGTGACAACGAAGAACGGACTAGGTGATTCACTCACTTCCTGCGGCTAAAACTACAGTACAGTCCATCTTAAAGGGGCCATTAGCCAAATCCATCACTATAACACTCTGAATCTGAATCGTCTGATTCCTCTGCTACTGCTATTCCAATCTGTTCCAGCCATTCTCAAAAACCATTGTCGCCGACCGCAAAGTCTCTGAATAAGCTCTCAGGGATGAAGACTATTCCTCTGATTCTAATGGGCTGTGGAGGTGTTGGGCGCCAGCTACTCCAACACATTGTTTCCTGCCGTTCTCTTCACTCCCAACAGGTATATACTCGGGTTCACCTGTATTGTTTTCGCACTTTCGGATTCTATTTTCTCTTTCTATTACGATTTGCTTCACGTCACTTCCATCGACATCGTTGCTTTAATTTGATGCTGAAAACACTATAACAATTGTAGTTCGAGTATGATCTATAATTTGTACTATAAACACCTATAATCAGACATTAAGCTCGTTACCCAAAGTCAACTGTGCACAGATTGATGTATATGGATCATAGTGGTTTAACACCTTGTTGGCTCATATTTTCACCTTTTTTGATAGGGACTTCACTTGAAGGTGGTGGGAGTTTGTGATAGTCAGTCTGTGGTCGTTTCTTCCGATTTGTTGAATAAGGGGTTGGATGACAGCTTCTTATTGGAACTTTGCCGGGTCAAGCTTGGTGGTTCCTCTCTATCAAAACTTGGTGATTTTGGTAGGTGCTTATCATGGTAGTTATGTGAACAATTATCTGTATGTTTCCTATGCTTACTTGCTAATTCTTATTTAAAGGTGAATGCCAGGTTGTCATGCATCCAGAATCACAAGGAAAGATTCTAGACATTGCAACTCAACTTGGTAAATCAACAGGTTTGTTGGATTTTAATGATTACATTTACCTGTTTAAGATTAATTACTTTTAAATTTTGAAGAGATTTCAAAATAACAGTTTATCCATGGTCTCAGCCCCTAAGACAGATGCTATATTTTGAATCTTTTGCTATAGGTTTGGTTTTTGTAGATTGCTCTGCCAGCTCTGCCACTATTGCTGTCCTAAAACAAGTGGTTCATATGGGTTGTTGTATTGTCCTGGCAAATAAGAAGCCTCTTACATCTACATTGGTAATCGAATTTTAAATGCTCCTTAATATATGTTCATATAGAGATACTCTATCTTTCTCAATGTGCAAGAAGCCAAGAAAAACTATGTATCCTTCTAACTTTTTGTTGCCCTCTCTGCTAATCCTGTCATGTCATTGTACAAAATTTTAAGGTTTGACGATATTTATTTGGTCAAGTAAAGCTTAAAGTTTAGCTCATTCCTATTTGTTATATTTTTTTGTTCAGCACTTGTGCATGTCTTGTCAAATAATGATTCCTATTTGGAACAGGAGGATTTTAAAACACTTTTCACGGACCCACGTCGCATTCGGCATGAATCAACTGTAAGCGATATTTTTCCTTGTCTCAATTTTCAGTAGCAATGTAAATAATATGGAATTTGGACAAAATGGTTAAAGTATAATTATGAGACCATGGAATTTGGAAGAATTGCCATTTGAGAGTTTAATATGGAATATACAACAACAACAAACAAAACCTTTTCTCACTAGGTGGAGTCGGCTATATAGGTCAAGCGACAATAAAGTATTCTATTTTAGCTCATTTTTATAGTTAGATTATTTATAGTTAAATTCATTATAATAGTTTCTCCTATTGTCTCTTTGGTCTCCTCTTAGCTCTAATAGTTATTGAACTATTTTTCATCTAGTCAACTTTTTCTATAAAAGTCTTTCATGATCTTTTTTGTACATGACCAAATCACCTAAAACGTATTTTTACCAACTTTTTTATTATAGGTGTTATTTTCTGAATAATTGCTGTGTTATTTTTTGAATAGATTACAAGGATATATATGTACAATTAAAGATCCCAAGAAATATAATCAGACCATTATCCCTAGAAATTCTTTAATTTAAAATAAGATAATTATGCCTAAAGATAAGATAATTATCCCTAAGGATATTCTTAAATAACCTCTCCCTCAAGTTGGTGAATGGATATCTTTCATTCCCAACTTGCTAACAAAGTCTTCAAAGGTTGTGCTAGGTAGCCCTTTTGTCAAAACATCAACTATTTGCTCATTTGATGAGATGAAAGGCATGCATATTAGACTGCTGTCCAACTTTTCTTTTATAAAGTGTTGATCAAGTTCTATATGTTTTGTTTGGTCATGCTGCACAATGCTGATTGTAGACTTATTATCACAGTATAATCTCATGGGACCTTCCCACTTAATTCTTAAGTTATCAAGAACAATTTTCAAACACAGTAACTTACAGATTCCTAATGCCATAGATCTGAACTCTGATTCTGCACTTGATCTTGTCACAACATTTTGCTTTTTGCTCTTCCATGAAACCACGTTGCCTCCCACAAAAGTACAGTACCCTGAAGTTGATCTTCTGTCCACCAGTGAGCTTGCATAATCTACATCTGTGTAAGCCTCCAAAGTAATCTTTTCTCCTTTTGTAAACAAAACTCCTCTTCCTAGACTACCTTTTAGGTAATCTTGTAGGATTACGTACCTGACCTTGAGATGTACTTCCTTGGGGTTGTGCATAAATTGACTTACCACACTTATAGCAAAGGCAATGTCGGGTCTTGTATGTGTTAAGTATATTAACCTACCAACCACCCTTTGATAGGTTCCCTTATCTATTGCAAGATCATTTGGTGCATCACTCAGCCCATGATTGAATTCAATAGGGGTGGCCATTGGTTTGCAGTCGAGTTTCCTTGTTTCCTTCAATAAATCCAGCATATATGTCTGTTGTGAGATAAATATACCTTGCTTTGAGTATGCAACCTCAATTCCTAGAAAGTATTTCAACTTACCAAGCTCCTTAATGTCAAATTCTTGCAGCGACCTTTTCTTTAATTCTAGCATTTCTCCTTCATCATTTCCAGTGATTATGATGTCATTCGCATACACTAATAGTGTTGTTACTGCTCCTTGCTTCAAGTGCTTTACAAACAATGTGTGTTCTCCTTGACTTTGCTTGTACCCTAATCTTGTCATAACCTTAGTGAATCTTCCAAATCATGCCTTCGGTGACTGTTTGAGCCCATAAAGAGCCTTTTTAAATTTACATACCGGGCCTTCCTTAGATTTAAAACCTGGTGGAACTTCCATGTATATCTCATCTTCTAATTCTCCATGGAGGAAGGCATTTTTAACATCATATTGTTGTAGATTCCAGCCAAAATTGGTAGCTATTGACAATAAAATTCTGACAGTGTTCATTTTTGCTATTGGTGCAAAGGTTTCTAGGTAATCTATGCCATAGGTTTGAGTATATCCCTTGGCAACCAACCTAGCCTTGTATCTTTCAACAGAACCGTCATATTTATATTTTACTGTGAATACCCACCGGCACCCAACTAGTTTTTTATCTTTGGCTAGCTCCACCAGCTCTCATATTCTGTTTCTTTCAAGTGCATCCATCTCAATTTTCATAGTATTTCTCCACTTCTCATCTCTTAATGCCTCAGTTAGATTTTTAGGAATAGGAATAGTATGGAGGTTTTTGAGAAAGGTTTTGTAGTTTTCTGACAAATTCTATTAAGTTATGAATAGATATAATGGGTTTTGTGTACAGGTTCTCGTACTTTTTCTAAGTGCAATGGGTAAGTCTAAATCACTTTGTCCCTCAAGTCCTTTTTCAATTTGTGGGTCAAGGTCAGATTCATTATTAATATATGGGTTAGGTTTAGATGGGATTATTGTAGTTTCTATTGGTTCTGGGTTTGTTTGGAGCACTTGAACAGTAGCTTGAGCAGGGGTTTGGACATGCTGTGGGTGAGAGGTAGGCCTTTTCTTGGAGTATACCTAGAGTTGCTGAGTTTCTTTGCCTAAAATCTCCTTAAGCTCTAAAGACTGATTTGGGACTGTTTTAAGTTCTACTTGAGTAGCAAAGTCAAGAAAGAATAAGTTCCTTGCCTTATCTTCATTTAAACTCTCCCTATAAAGAGAGGATTAAGTAAAAAAGTTTTCATTTTCATCAAATGTAACATCAGCTGACATAAAGAATTTGTGTTGGGGGGTGGAAACACTTGTATCCTTTCTGTGTGGAGGAGTAGCCAACAAAAAGACATTGTAGAGCACGTGGATCAAGTTTCCCTCTATTTTGAGAATGAACATGTACATGAGCTATACTTCCAAAAATTCTAGGGGTAAGATTGATTAAGAGACTAAGACTTGGATAGAACTGTTTAAGGAAATTTATTAGTGTTTGAAAATTAAAAATTTTAATTGGTAATCTATTGTATAGATAGGCTGAAGTTAGGATAGCTTTCCTCAAAAAATTTTTAGGAACATCTTTATGGAAGAGCAATGCTCTTGTGATGTTCAACAAATGACCATTCTTCTGTTCTGCAACCCCATTTTATTGAGGAGTGTTAACACATGAAGATTCATGAATGATTCCTTTCTCATGAAAGAAATTAGAAAGGGTTTGATTGAAATAATCTTTGGCATTATTTGAACAAAGTCTTTTGATTGGTGTGTCAAATTGAGTTTTAATCATATTGTAAAAATTTGGACAATATTAACATCTAACTTGCGTTTTAACAAATAGACTCAAGTGACTCTTGTACAATCATCAATAAAAGATATAAACCATTTTGCACCAGCAACATTGTCTTTATGACATGAAAAGAAGGATGACCTAGACGATGATGATAAAGCCATACTTTTCTTTATTGGACATGACTGATTCAAAGGGAAGGGATGTGGGAAGAAAGTTCTCAGGTTGAGTGTCCTTTTTTTTCATTATCCAAGTAGTAAAGACCATTCCTCTCACTAGTATGTCCAATCGTCCCCTTCGTGCCCTGTTCCTGAAATATGCAAAAGGAAGGGAAAAAAGATAGCTTGACACTTAGAATCTTTGGTGAGTTTTTGCACAGAAATCAAGTTAACAAATAATTTAGGAACATTGAGGACATCTTTTAGGATAAGAGTTATTTAATTTAATGTCTCCTAGTCTAGCCACTATAGCAACAGATCTATTAGCTATAGTTATCTTTTTATGGTTAAAAGTAGGTGTATAGGAGATAAAGTGTTTAGAAGAATGGACCATGTGATCTGTTGCTCCTGAATCAGTTACCCACATATTTCTTTCAAGGGAGGAAAATGTAATAACCCAATTTAAAAATAAATTAAATTGGATGAAATAAATTAAATTTTTGTTGGCATTGATTTAAGAAAATTTTCCTAAGCTTGCGGTTAAAATTTGAGAATTTTTCAGAATAGAAGTTTTATCTAACAGAGAGAATTTTATCTGTCTTTCAGAATTTAGCAGATATTTTTAGAAGGCTTAAAATCTTCAAAAAATTTTCAAATCCCTTCCATATGGTCCTATATTCTTTCCCGGGTCAAAAAATGCATCTGAAATTTAGTTAGGGCAAAGTGAGAAAAAACCAAAATGCCCCTGGATGCCTTAAATGTTCAAAATTTCCTTACTTCCTTCCATTTTTCCCTTCTCTCTCTCTCTCTCTCTCCCCCGTACGACTTTACTCTTTCCTTCCCTCTCACCATCGCACGCCACCCTTCGTCGCTAGACCCGCTGTCTTGTGCCACTCATCGCCGTCGACCTCCTACTGCCATACCCCGCCTTCGATAGCCACCGCAACGGCCACATTTCGCGATTTCTTTCCATTTTTTGTTCGGCCATTCAACTCCTTGTTTTGGCCAAAAAACGTCGCTGTCTGACCACACCGCCGCTACCAATAGCTAGCCCGGGTTGCCTTCATCCTCCGCCAACTGCCAGTCGATGAGAAATGCAGCCACACATCGTGAACGGAGGAGAAACAATTTTCGTGCACTGTCGCGTTTTCGCCAGAAAATCGCTGTTAAATTTCCATTTTTCACTGAATTGACAGATCCGGCATCCTCGAGCTGCGGGCTACATTTTGGAGTAATTTTCGATGCGACCACATGCGCCACCTATTGCGCCATGAGCATTGTGCCTTCAGTGCACCATCGTCGGAGTTGCTGGAAAGAAGCAAGAATCAAATTTTGAGCTTCCAAAACCTCCTGTATAATTTAAAATACTCCAATTTGATGTTTTCCTGTCGATTTTATTTCTGAATATGTCGTAAGGATTAGACCGAAGTAGAAATTAGGTAATTAACTGTAGAAAAGTATAATTGAAAGGAAATTTGCATAAGATTTGAATTGTTTCTTCAAGAAATTAATTGGGAAAACAATCTCCAAGGAAAAAGGAAAATCCTAGTCCGAATATGAGCAAACAGTAAAAGGTAGAGTAATCTATACTCCCCTGACTTTTAATTGATGTTGTGAATTACTACTTTAAGTATGATTTGTATTGAATGGAAATGAGTGCTAAAAATAATTAATTTACATAAAAGCTATATATATGAGTATATAAGATGACTTGTTTATTGAGATTACTTGTTGCATGTTTGATAGAATTTGGCTATTGGGATTATATGTCATAGGGACGGACTAACTTAGGGTGGATAATCAATAGTCGATATGGGACGGCCATTGAATATCCCTTATGCAGACGATGTTGTAAACTGATTTATTTTAATTGAATTGGTCTGCATCTGTTAGGAATTATTCGTTAAACCAGGACAACCCTATGAAAGGTTCAAGGAGTAAAAAGGTGAATAACCTATACAGGGTGACGTTTTGGTTTAAGTATAATATCCTATAACCTTGAATATTAGTCGACTATGTGTATATAGTGCTATATAAACTGTATGAGGATGAGAATTAGCTGTTGTGCACACGCTGGGGGACGCCCTAGATGTTAATTCTCACCCGATCCTTGAGTGGGTGATTGGTGTTATGGATCACACTCATAATATAGGCGTTGTTTTCGGGTGATTGGTGTTACAGATCACACTCAAATTAAAATCATGTTTTTAGTTAAAACGACATGCAACTTGAAACAAATAATGAATGATCACATGAGATGTGTGACTGATAAATATATAAGAATTTTCAGGCATAATTTTAAGTACGTTTTTCAACATGATTTTTCAGATTAAAGATAATATGCTTATTATATTGCTTTGCATTGATTTTTCATATTCATTTTAAATTTAAAAGTCTTTAGTGATTCAAATGCATTTAAATTGATTTGGGGAGATATTTTCTGTGCGTTGTCACAGCTGAGCATCTAATTATTTTACAAATATTTAATTGTAAATTGCTCTACTGGGATCTAATTGTAACACCCCATAACTTAAATAGTCTCAATTAATTGGATTTAGTTAAAGGTATGGAATTAACAGTATTATGAATTCTTTAATATGAATTTTTCTAGCTTATAAAATTTAATGGGGTAAATATTTATATTAAGGGTAACTTGCAAAATTTTTATTCCTGAAATTCTTTTTCTTGGCCCAAATATTAAGAAAGAAGCAATGCAAGACATTACCATGTAGCCATATGCATGAGAGTGCCATGAATGCAAGGAGGGAATGGAAATTTAATTTTCATGCATAAGAAATAAGGAGGCCACATGAAGTTGCAAAGAAAAGGGGAATAAAAGCATTAATCATTTCATATATATATATGCGTGGCTCACATAAAGATGGGAAGAAGAAGTAAGATGAATTGAGATTTTATATATATATATATATGTGTGTGCATGGCTCACGTAAAGATGGGAAGAAGAAGATGAATTGAGTTTTTATATATATATATATATTTAGGTGACATGGCAACCAAGGGAAAAGCTAGCATAAAACTAATTCCTCCCTTTACTTATGGGATGCCACACGTGAAGGAAGTGAGGGAAATGTACAACAATTAAACAATGCAGAATTTTTTAGTAAGGTAAGCATATAGGCTCACGTAGGCCATAGAGAAAAGCAAGGGAGAATAGTTTTAGAAAGTGCAGAATTTTATCTCACTTGTGGCACTTGGGACCACACGCAATGTAGGAGAATTTGGTGAGAAAAGGAAGACACAATGTGCATAAATTTTGTTGCTTGTTAGAGTGGATAAACTAAACTTACAAGGAAGAGGAAAACCAAGAGTGCAAGTAAAGGCAAGGTGTACTTGTAAGTACACTTTGTGCAAAAAAAAATATATATATACATGTATGCATGTTAAAAGTGTGCAGAATTTTTCTTAAAATGAAAGTGGAATGCAAGGAAACTACATGCACCCACACGCCACCTAGGCTAAGGAAGAGACAAGGAGGAATTTAAAATTTGTACATGTGTTACAAACTACATGAGAGCTAGGGAAGAAAAGAAAGACAAATAAATACAAAGAGGAAAACAAGGAAAGGGTGGCGTGAAGTAAGGGGGAAGTAAGGGAGAATGGCATAAAATTTTTTAGCCTTGGGGACTAAGACGCGTTACATGGAATGAAGGGGGAGAAGTCCACTTCTTTTGCATATTCCACCCCATTCACGCGTGAAAGGAAGGGAGAGGAAGAAAATTCACTCTTCATGTAGCCCACACACACGTGAGGCACCAAGGTTTGGAGGGAAGAAGACACAAGGAGGTCAAAGACAAAGGGAAGAGCAAAGGAAGCAAGGTAGGCTAACAATTAAATTGTTTTGGTTCCATAATGTGGTATACTTGTTTTAATTTTTATATTCATGGAGCTAGAGCATTCATCCACATTCTTAATTTAGAAAAAAAAATTTAATGAGCTTGCATGATGAAGGTAGAAGGTGGCTAGCAATAATTTCTAAAGTAGTGTTCCCCTAAAGCCATGATGATGCTTAAATGTAGGAATTAATTTATGGGTTAATTAGTTTGGTCCATTACTCTCAATAAGGTGAGGAGCTTGTTAGGTCCATGATGATATTAATGGGATTATTGAATAAGTATGATGCATGTGGTTATGAATTAAATGACTAGATTAGTATTGATCATTGTTAGAATTTTTAGAAGAAGAACATATATGGAACTTAATTTCCAAACAAAGGAAGGAACTATGATGAGAGTGAGTGGAATTTTTGGAAAGAAAACATATATATTAGAATTAATTCTCAAGCCAAGGAAATTGTTAGGAAACTAATAATATTGTTGTAGATATGAATCAGTGCTGTATATTTGTAATTAAATAGGCATGATTATAGGCTATAACTTAGGAATCAATTATAGAGAATTATTCCATTTATTTTCTTTCCTTAGTTAGTATACTACCTTCTGTATAAATACTTATTCTCTGAATGAATGAGGAATTAGAGCATTATTCACAAGTCTTTCGCTTTACATGGTATTAGAGCTGTGGTTGCTTCTCTGGCTATAGTTCTCTGATTTGCTTTTGCTTTAAATCGCTCTTTAGTCTTCGGGTCACGTCTCTAGTGATCGTCAAAAGTTCGGCCAAACCCCAGTCACCAACGAGGATTCGCGGCGCGCGTCTCACGTGCCGCCACAAGAATTCTGCACCAATTTCACGCGTCGGCGCGTGAGAGCGCGTGGGGGGACGACTTGACTGCGAGGTAATTTTTCTGGCGTTGCAGTGGTGGTTCTGGCTAGACCTAATCACGTTCCGACAGAGACAGCAACATTACTGGTGTAGTCTCCTCTTTTTCCACACTGTTTTGACGTATTATTCTATTCTCTTTGGCATTTCTGGTGTGTTCTCTGATTTACACATCTCTGGCATCCTTTGCACTCTGTTTTGGTGTTGCAATCTATTCTGGCTGAATTTTGGAGTTGTTGATTTGCTGGATCGCTTGCTGAAAATAATTGAGTACTTTCTTTGAGAATTGCATACTGTTTTCACTGTACTTAACCAAGTATTTCCATTTTTGATGAATATGGGGGAAGTAAAGGGTACTGTCAGTGAAATAATTCCTGCAATGTCCAAAATTACTGAAAATAAGCTCAATGGCTCTAATTATCTTGAGTGGAGTAAGACAATAAGAGTTTATTTAAGAAGTGTTGATAAGGATGGTCACTTGGAAAAAGAACTTCTGACTGATAATAGTAGACAAACTTGGTTAAGAGATGGTGCACGGTTATTTTTGCAAATAAGGAATTCCATTGAGAATGATATCATTGGCCTTACCAATCACTGTGAATTTGTGAAAGAACTGATGAGTTATCTGGAATTTTTGTATTCTGGTAAAGGGAACATTAATCGCTTGTATGAAGTGTGTAGGGCTTTCTATCGGGCTGAGAAGGAGACTAAAACTCTTACTGCTTACTTTATGGACTTTAAAAGAACGTATGAAGAATTAAATGTTCTTTTACTACTCAGCACTGACATTAAAACCCAGCATGCCCAGCGAGAACAGATGACAATCATGAGTTTTTTGGCTGGACTTCCTGCTGAATTTGAAACTGCTAAATCACAGATTCTCTCCAGCTCAGATATTAGTTCCCTTCAAGAAGTCTTTAGTAGGATGTTACGTATTGAGAGTACTCCTTCTACTCCACAAGCCAGTGTCTTTGTTGCTAAAGGAGGAGAAGGATATGATGCAGGAAGGAAGAATGGTAATAAGGGAACAAACAAACCCTTTGATACTGGTAATATCATCTGTCACTATTGTAAGGAATTGGGACATACAAAAAGGTACTGTAAGAAATTACAGAATCGTAATCAGAGAGCTCAAACAGCAAATATTGCCATCACCTCAAGTTCATCGGGTGAGAAAACAGTAACCATCTCAGCTGATGAGTACGCAAAATTCTCTCAATTTCGAGAATCCGTTAAGGAGACTAATCAAGTTGCTACACTTGCCGAGTCAGGTAACACATGTCTTATTTCTTCCTCAAACAAGTGGGTCATTGATTTAGGTGCCACAGACCATATGACAGGTAACCCAACTATCTTCTCTAGTTTTTGGTCTCATAGGGCACCTTTCCCTATTACCATAGCTGATGGTTCCACTTATTACATTGAGGGGTCTGGCACTGTTACACCGTCCCCATCCATCACCCTTTCCTTTGTATTGAGTTTACCTAATTTTGCTTTCTACCTTATGTCTGTTAGTAAACTCACTAAGGAATTAAATTGTTATATTTCATTTTTCCCTGGTCATTGTCTCTTTTAGGATCTTATGACGAAGAGGATTATTGCTAGAGGACATGTATCTAATGGTCTCTAGATTCTGGATGCATGGGAACCAAAGTTGGCTGCTTGCTCAAGCATTACTTCTCCGTTTCAAGCTCATTGTCAGTTGGGCCATCCATCTTTTTCTACATTAAAGCAACTATGTCCTTAATTTCATCATGTATCTTCATTGGAGTGTGAATCGTGTCAGTTTGCGAAACACCATTGTAGTTCTTTTAGTCCTAGAATAAATAAACGAGCTGAATCTGTTTTTGAATTAGTTCATTCGGATGTTTGGGGACCTTGCCCTGTTCCATCTAAATCTGGTTTCAAGTAATTTGTTATTTTTGTGGATGATTTCTCTCGCATGACTTGCATTTATTTTATGAAACATCTTTCTGAAGTACTTTCCCACTTATCTGCTTTCTTTGCTGAAATAAAAACCCAGTTTAATGTACCTGTACGGATCTTACGCAGTGAGAATGCTAAGGAATTTGTCTTAGATTCTTTTAAAAAATTTGTGTCTGAACATGGGATTCTTCACCAAACCTCTTGTGTGGATACTCTTGCCCAAAATGGGGTTGCTGAGCGGAAGAATAGACATCTTCTAGAGACCGCTCGAGCTCTCATGTTTGAAAAGCAAGTTCCTAAACCGTTTTGGGCTGATGCAATATCCACTGCATGTTTTTTGATCAGTCGGATGCTCGCCACAGTTTTGCACGGTGACATCCCTTACACTATTTTGTTTCCACACAAATCGTTGTTTCCTGTTGCTCCTCACATTTTTGGTAATACTTGCTATGTTCGTGATGTTCGACCTCATTTGACTAAATTGGATCCTAAGGCTTTGCGGGATGTCTTCTTGGGGTATTCTCGTTTACAAAAGGGTTACAGGTGCTACTCTCCTGATCTAAATCGGTATTTGGTCTGCAATGATGTAAACTTTTCAGAGCAGATACCGTTCTTCTCTCCCCAACTCATTCCTGTGAATGCTGAAGATGACACTGATTGGCTGATATACAGAGTCCCACCTATTGAGTCTTTGGGAGCGACGGTTCCTCTTGATGATTGTCCTGGTGATGGTCCTATTTCTTCTGGTCTTTAGTCTGATATCCCTCCTGCACCTCGTCCACCGATTGTTCAAGTTTACTCTCGGCGTCGAGAGACTCATAATGATACATGTCCTGCACCACCTCCTTCGTCATCTGATCCTTCCTTCAATGATCTGGATTTACCCATCAGCCTTTGAAAAGGTAAGCGTGAATGCACTCGTTCTCAATCTTCTTATCCATTACTAATTTTGTTTCATATGACTACTTATCCCCTGTGTCTAGTTCTCTTATTGCTTCTTTAGACTCAATCTCCATGCCTAAAACAGTAAAAGAAGCTCTTTGCCACCCTGGCTGGTCAGCAGCAATGCTTGAGGAGCTCAATGCTCTGGATGCAAATCATACTTGGGATCTAGTGGCTTTACCTGACAGAAAAAAGGCTGTTGGGTGTAAATGGGTTTTTGCAATTAAAATGAACCCTGATGGCTCGGTGGCTCGGCTAAAGGCTCGCTTAGTTGCTAAAGGGTATGCCTAAACTTATGGCATCGACTACTCCGATACCTTCTCTCTTGTTGCCAAACTTAGCTCCGTTTGTCTATTTATCTCTCTCGCTACTTCCTATAATTGGCCTTTACATCAACTCGATATCAAAATTGCTTTTCTCCATGGTGATCTCCAAGAAGAAGTATATATAGAGCAACCTCCTGGGTTTGTTGCTCAGGGGGAGTATGGGAAGGTATGTCATTTGAAAAAATTTTTGTATGGCTTGAAACAAAGCCCTCGTGCGTGGTTTGGAAAATTTAGTGAGGTGCTAAAGAGTTTGGCTTGAACAAAAGCAAATGTGATCATTCTGTGTTCTACAGACAAACTAAGGCTGGTATTATTCTCCTTATTGTCTATATTGATGACATCGTTATTACAGGAAATGATAATACAGGAATCTCCTCTCTGGAGGCCTTTCTGCATATTAGATTTCACACTAAAGATTTAGGTCAATTGAAGTATTTCTTAGGAATAGAAGTATTGAGGAATAAGAAGGGGATTTACTTGTCGCAAAGAAAGTATGTTCTTGACCTGCTTGCAAAAACAGGAAAGATGGGAGTCAAGCCATGTAGTACTCCAATGATCCCAAATGATCATCTTACTAAAGATGATGGTGACCTGTTTGATGATCTAGAGTGGTACAGGAGGTTAGTAGGGAAGTTAAACTACCTCACAGTGACTCGTCCAGATATTACTTATGCTGTAAGTATTGTTAGTGAATTCATGTCTGCTCCTACAGTAAAACATTGGGCAACTCTTGAACATATCTTGTGTTACTTGAAAGGGGCACCAGGACTAGGCATACTCTATAGTAACCACGGACACAATCGCATTGAATGCTTTTCAGATGCTGATTGGGCTGGATCGAAGTGTGATAGAAGATCTACTACAGGCTACTGTGTTTTTGTTGCTGGAAACCTTGTATCTTGGAAGAGTAAGAAGCAAAATGTAGTTTCTCGATGCAGTGCAGAATCTGAATACAGAGCTATGACACAATCTACATGTGAGTTTTTGTGGATACATCACTTGTTAACTGAAGTTGGGTTAGAATTCACTACACCATCAAAACTTTGGTGTGATAATCAGGCTACTCTTCACATCGCCTCTAACCCAGTTTATCATGAAAGGACTAAACATATTGAGGTTGATTGTCATTTTATTAGAGAAAAGATTCAAGGAGGTTCGATTTCTACTGGATACGTGAAGACAGGAGAACAACTAGGAGACTTATTCACGAAAGCACTAAATGGTACTCGAGTGGAATACCTTTGCAACAAGCTGGGCATGATTAACATCTATGCTCTAGCTTGAGGGGGAGTGTTGCAGATATGAATCAATTAAATGTTACAGATATGAATCAATGCTGTATATTTGTAATTAAATAGGCATGATTATAGGCTATAACTTAGGAATCAATTATAGAGAATTATTCCATTTATTTTCTTTCCTTAGTTAACATACTACCTTCTATATAAATACCTATTCTCTAAATGAATGAGGAATCAGAGCATTATTCACAAGTCTTTCGCTTTACAAATATCTTTGAAAGTAAATTTATGGAAGAATAAATGGTAAATATTATGCTCATTAATAATATTTTTGGGGGGAAGATTTATACAAGAATGAGTAGAAAATATTATATTCATAAATTAATATTATGGAGGAAAAATTTTGTAAGAATAAATTCTAAGAAAAAAAAATGAGAAATATCATTCCCATAATTAATGTCTTGAGAGAAAATTTTGTAAAGATAAATTTTAAGAAAAATGAGAAATATCATTTCTGTAATTAATGTTTTGAGAGAGAATTTGGTAAGAATAAATTCAAAGAAAATAGGAAAATCTTATGTCCATAAATGATATTATGGATGGAAATTTATGCAACATAAAATTCCTAGGAAAATAGAATAATATTCTGTCCATAAATAATATTACGAATGGCAATTTATGCAATATTAAATTCTAAGAAAAGTAGAAATATGATTGTCTAGAAATAATATTATGGATGGAGATTTTTATGTAAATTTATGGGAGAATAAATAGGAAATATTATGCCCATTAACAATATTCTTGGAAGAAAATTGAGACAAGAATAAATAGAAAATATTCTGTCCACAAATTAATATTATGAAGGGAAATTTATGTAATATAAAATTTCAAGGAAAAGTAGAAAATATTAGATTCATAAATAATATTATGAATGAAAATTTATGTAAAACTAAATCTTAAGGAAAATAGAAAATGCTATGTCCGTAAATGATATTATGGATGAAAATTTACGTAAGATTAAGTTCTAAGGAAAGATGTGAAATCGTAGGGAGGTTTTGAATTTATTCGAAAGCGTTGCAAAAGCGAAACCTTTCCTGGTTAATAAAAGGAAAAATAGGGTGACACCTCGCCCTGCGGGGCTCTGAGTGTACGCCGGCGACTTAGGGAGGCGTGGCCGAAGGTGGCCCATGACTTAACGCTCATGATCATACCAAGATCATGGCCAAGTGTTCACGTATTACGAGGTGTGGCCAGAGGTGCTCCACACGAGTGACCTAGGGAGTTATGGCCGAAGGTGCACCATACTCGTGATCTAGTGTTTCAAGAATTTCATGTACGTGGATCGAGGGTTCACAATTTACGAGGTGTGGCCAAAGGTGCTCCAAACGGGCGGCCTGACGAGGCAAGGCCGAAGGTGCTCCGTGCCCAGGAACTAGTAAAAACCTGTAGATGATGATTTCTTTAGTGTTTCTAAGAAGTTTTTTAGCTTCTCAATATCTGCCTTGTTAAACTCCTGAACTCCACCTTGATATGCTTCTGTATTCTCTATCTGAGAGTTAGTCATATGCGTCTTTCTCCCTCAATTTCTTGTCCGAGTACTTGGTTTGCCATTTAGTTTCCAACATCGCTCCTTTGTATGACAATGTTTTTTGCAGTATGTGCAATAGAGAGAGTCTTTGTTTGGTGGTTTAGTTGAAGGATTCTGTTTGTTATTTTCTGCAGCCTGGGTCACAATTATCTCTTTGAGATTTGTGGACTTTGCTACCAGTGCAGATCTTTCCATTGCTGTTGGGCATGATTCCATCATCACACTTCTCTCCCTTCTTCAGTTGTAATCATGGAGATGGCCTCATTCAAGGGTGGAAGATCTTCTCTTCCTATAATTTGAACTCTCACAGCATCAAATTCTAGATCGAGGCCAGCGAGAAATTTATAGATTCGATCCTTCTCCATGAAGCGCTTTAACATCCCAGCATCCTCTGCACAATGCATTTTAATGCATTGGTAATGGTTTAACTCCTGTCAAAAACTTTGCAAGAGGTTGGAGTACTCAATCACTGAACATGTCCCTTGTTTGGTTGCTGAAATTTGAGCTTTGATCTCATAAACATGAGCTACATCATTAACTTTAGAGTATGTCTGTTTAATTGCCTCCCAAATCTCCTTAGCAGTACTGAGGAACATGCAAGTGTCACTTATCTTAGGATTCATAGAGTTCCGCAGCGATGACATAACCATGGAGTCTTCCTCATCCTATGCTGCAATTTAGGATTTGTCTTGGCTAGTCTAGTTCCCAACAAGTGGCTTAGTTTTCCCTTGCCCTTCAAGAATGTTCGAACTAGTTGTGACCACTTTAAATAGTTTTTTCCATTGAGGTGATAGGCTGTCTGGATATTGGGTAAATCTCGTGAGATTCATGGCAGAATTTTCGAATTAGGGACAACAATGCTGGTGATTGGGCTGGTGCTGGTGAGTTCAGACATGATTCCTTGTTATGGATGAGATTTCCAGAAAAAGAAAGAAGGGAATAGAAAGGGATTCAAATCAGAAGTGAACCCAAGAAAAGTAGTGGGTTACAGTAGAAGAATTTCCTTGCAGAGACACAACATAAAAAAATTTCAAAAAAAAGCCTTAGGCTCTGATACCATATTATTTTCTGACTAATTGCTGTGTTATTTTTTGAATAGGTTACAAGGATATATATGTACAATTAAAGATCCCAAGAATCTCTTCTAATCTCTAGAAATTAGGGATATATACAAAAATATAATCAGATCATTATTCCTAGAAATCTTCTAATTTAAAATAAGATAATTATCCCAAAGATAAGATAATTATCCTCGAAGATATTTTTAAATAACCGACAATAGGTGCTACCCCAACATTCTTTCTAATGCAGTCGTTCCTAATCTAATCTTTTCTAATGTGTCCACTCATCCAACTTAATATTCTCATTTCTGTGACATTGAATTTTTGTTCATGTTGACTTTTTAGCGCTCAACATTTAATACCATATAACAATGTAGGTCTTATAGTTGTGTGATAAAATTTTTCCTTAAGTGGTACTTTTCTATGACAAATAATTCTTGAAACTTTCTTCCATTTCATCCATCCAGCTTTGACCTGATAATTTATGTTCCCCTCTATTTCTCCATTATTTTGTATTATAGTCCCCAAATATTAAAACAATAACTTCTTATATGGAATAGTCTCCAAGTTTCACCTTCATCCTAGAATCAGTGTGTCTTTCACTAAAATTATGTTCCATATATTCTATTTTACTTTGACTTTACGGAGACCGTATGCCTCCAAAGCTTGTCTCCACCTCTCTAGTTTAATATGGAATATAATCTACAAATTTGTTGCTAGGGTGTCTTTATTTTTTGATGCTACTTCTTTTAAATCTGATCACATATTTCCTAAATTAGTTTCACAAGTTATGGTGTTGTACAGATCCAAAACCTGCAAGCAACTGACCTTCTGAAAAAGGTTCCGTTGAATATTAAATTACTAAATTAATGAAAAACTAAAAACTGGGATTTGGGGTGGGGGCCGGGGGGAGTTCAAGGTATATAATTTGGTATGCGGCCAGTATCTGATATGCTCAGGTAGAATAAATAATAATAATAACAACCTACTACCTCCAAAATAAACTTGGTCTAATGTCTTCTTCCTTTATTTAAAATAAAGGAGAAAATGGTCACTGCCGGACCAACAGATGTAAAATCCCAATACCGAATAAATGAGATCTAATATATGGCTTTTAAATAGATTCAAAATGGAAGACTGAAGATTTCCTTTTGTATTTTATTTTCAGAAATGAAGATTTTGAAATTGTCATTATTGCTTGTTCATCTTCTTATTAAACTGAACTAGACGTTAATCTCTGTCAATAAATGTATGCTATGCATCTTCTTGGAGTTATTTCTGATCTATTTCCTTTTCCTCTGCTTATTATAGTACAGTTCCAGCTTGCGTCTTCATTCTGTTTTTGAAACTTAATGCAGAGAATCCTTGATAAAATATTTATTGTTGTGTTGCTATGAGAATACTAAATTTTTTATAAATGTGTACTGTTGTATTATACGTTGTATAGACTTACAACTAACTCAATACAAATTCTGTATGCAACCCATAATGCTCCAGTTTTGTACTAGATTGTTATGCACTTTGAGTGGTTGATTTGAAAACTCTTTGGTTGGCCTAAGTTGATTATAAATAAGAAAATGATCGGGATCTATATCTTTCTGAGTTTGGACACATTTAGTAATTGGAATTAATTTTCAAAGAATTGGAATTGAAGTGGTCATTGTAACTGGGTTCTTTATAGGGTTGAGAGTGCAATTTGAAATGGTGAAAAATAATGCAATTTGAATCTTGTCCAAATGACAAAAAGTATCTATGAGCATGACCAGCGGAGCAAGTAGGAAAGGCAATACCTGCCTTTCAAGTGGGATTTGATTCCTCTTGATTGGTTCACAGGAATGTAGTAATAATGTTGTACTTATGACAAAATATATTTGAATGAGTTTAGTGCAAATAGCACCATGGTCAATACCAGCCTTGCAAGCTGGAGGCTGCTAGGGGTCCCAGGTGACCTGACAGTGTCAATGTGAGGGTTTGTCCAATGGCATAATAGCAAGAAGCAGTGGTAACTCGTCAACAGCACCAAAAGGGGGTTGCACTAGAAGGCACACTTTGGAATCAATGAGGTTGTGATGTAAATTGTTTTTGTTGGTATTAAGGGGAAAATGGTCTCCATATTGAAATATCCTATTCTGGTTAAGTGGGGTCGTGAATTGCCCACCTGCAATATTTTTGGAATTGGGAGCCTGAAATGTGATGCCTGGCCTGGGGAATTTTGTAGACCAAACATAGGCATCTCTGTTCTTGCAGAATTTTGCATGGAATCCTACGGTCATTCTTGTGAACCGAACATAGCTTAATTGCATTCTTAGGATTGTAAAAAGGGGAATGAACAAAGTTGATTTTGGTAGTTCTCTTAGAATGCAAGTGGTCACAGATAATTTTTTAATATTGTTTATATTTCTGATAGCTCTTTATCTCATGTTGTCTCTACTTCATAAATTTTGTAATTGACTTGTTAATTTTTATCTTCATTTTGACAAGATTAGTCAATGTTAATATTTTGTGTTAGTTATTATTCATCAATTTGTTTCATTGTCTCTATTCACTTCCTTATACAACTTGCTAACAGAAAGGTTCTTTATTGTTGTAAATCAGATGTCCCCTTCTTTGTTGTTTTTATACTTGTTTGTTAAATGATCAATTTCATGTACTCACCTTGAGAATAAATAATATTCTCTAGCTTGTCAAATAATTCAAGATAAAGCAGGATTATACTGATCTGGTTTCATTTTCTTTGAAGGTAGGTGCTGGTCTCCCTGTAATAGCATCCCTCAATCGCATAATCTCTTCTGGAGATCCTGTTCATCGCATTGTTGGGAGTCTGAGTGGTATTATACCCCTCCCATGTCCCACTATTAATTTCATTATATGTTGCTTTTCATTATATTTTGTAAATAAAATATGTTGTAGATTTCATTGTGGAGAGTTCGAGTGAGACTATGCCTCAGTATCTTTGTTGTTTGTTTATTTGTTTGTGATTATTTTGTATGTTCCTATTAGGCACATTGGGGTATGTAATGAGTGAGGTCGAAGATGGAAAGCCACTGAGCCAAGTTGTTAGAGCTGCTAAAAGTTTGGGGTACACTGAACCAGGTATGGGACTTCTCTACATGGGAGATTGTGTTCTTGTTCTTGACATGTGAAGCTTAAGTTCGAATTTGAGCTATGATTTTAAGTTGTTCCAGGGACTTTAGTACCGTAGTGCATATTTGGTGCTATGATCTATAAAAGTAATCCTTGAAAGTTGGATGCCACTACCTTTTTTCAAAGGAAATATCTTTTACTAAAATAACCTTTCTCCATTCACATTGCTCAGTCAAAACCCCTTACTATACTCTTCAACAATCACTTTCAGTATTTTGTCAGTGATTTGATTATAATAATAACTATTTTTTATTTTATTTTGATTATTTGATATGACAACAGTTAATTCACCTATGGCAGAAATGATTAGATTATATAATTCATCCAACATTGCTTTTTCAGCTTCATATATCTTTGGTAATAATGACAACTAAAAAGGAAAAAGATTCGTATGTTTTTCCATTCAAATCCTTATTAAGTTGATTTGAAAATGGTAACATTATCAAATAGATTCTTATATATATTTAACTGACATGGTTAATCTTGTTATTTTAGTTGACCTTATTCAGATTCACTTGCTCTATAGCTCCATTTTCAATGCAATTAGTAAGTTACTGTAAGTGTCTGGCAGTATGATTGTTATTTGTACATATTTTCATGTTGCAGATCCTCGTGATGACCTTGGTGGAATGGATGTTGCTAGAAAGGTTCAATTTTCAATGTCATTTGTGTTTATTTCTTCTGTGTAGTTTCGCTGCAGAACTGTTTCTGCTCTATGTAAAAGCCTAGAATGTTTCACAGTCAACGTGGAATTGACAGTCTTTCTGATTGGCTTTAAATATAGCTATTGCACTGGAGCATAAACATGCATGATGCCCTGAAATTTTATTGTCTCTTGTTTCCTATCTAGGAAAAAGTGAAGTTTCATGGGAAAAGACAAAAATAAAAGCCATCCAAGTCCGACCTTGTGGAGTTTCACTAATAAAAACCGTTACTAGCTATGGAGCAACGCACGACATGACACAACATGTGTGTGTGTTTGTATCTTCTCGTGTTATATTCAAACCCTAAATTTTGAAATTTTTCCTTAGATAGAAAAAGAAGCTTTATTAGATAAGAAGAGAATTACAAGAGAGCAGGATAAGACAGCCTTCCATAAGGAAGAAATAAAAAAGGAAAAGGAAAGGAAAAACATGAACTTAAGAAAATAACAATGCTGCCTAATCCCTGTTCATATAAGTCAAAGAGACTCCCTTAAAACAACTGTGAACAGAACACCAAAGGGAACCAAGGGATATGACCCATTCCCACAAGTCACTTTGAGTCACTAAGGCACCATTAAAAATTCTAGCATTCCTTTCCAACCAAATAAATCAAATCATATTGAAAAATGCACATTGCCACAAAACTTTTCCATCTTTATTTCTTCCCAAAAGATTGTATCAAATCAATAAATATTCATCCAAAATTTCTGGTTAAACCCAAATCCAACCAAAGATTCCAAAAGACTAATTCCAAGGTGAAGTAGTCGTACTATAAGTTAAGAACAATTGTGTAGTTATATCTGAATTAGCCCTACATGTAAAACATATGTTATGGGAAAGTACCTATGTTCTACTTCCACTGCAAAACATTATCCTATAGGACAAAACTTAGGATCACTTTTTATGCCTTTGCTATCAAGATTTTCAATAAATGTCACGAAATGAATGGAAAAATTGATTCTTATTTTCTGGGCTGTTGTACAGGAAATATATAGAGTTACAGAGGAGAAGAAAAAGGAAATAATCTAATCTAATCCCAAAATTCTAGGAAACAAATCAGCCTATCCTAATCCCTTGATTTAAGGGATTTAAATACACCAGATTTCTATTCTAATTATTTCTAAATTTAAACTAATCAAATCCACATAAATCCAGCCATATCTTGACACCCCTCCTCAAGCTGGGGAATAAATGTCTTCCATTCCCAGCTTGGATAGGAGTCCCATAAATCTTGAGCTGTGAAGTCTCTTAGTTAGGATATCAGCTAGTTGTAAGTTAGAGGGAATGTAAGACATGCACACCAATCCTGCCTCCAGCTTTTCTGTGATGAAATGTCTATTTATTTCAATGTGTTTTGTCTTCTCATGTTGTATGGGGTTATGAGCAATGTTGATAGCAGATTTGTTATCACTATACAGCTTCATAGGGCTTTCAAGTTTAATTTTCAAATCATCCAGAATTATTTTAAGCCAAATTAATTCACATATTCCTTGAGCAATAGCTCTGAATTCAGATTCTGCTGATGACCTTGCTACAATATTCTATTTCTTGCTTTTCCACGTTACCAAGTTTCCTCCAAGAAAAGTGCAGTACCCAGTAGTTGATCTTCTATCCACCAGAGACTCAGCATAGTCTGCATCAGTATAGGCTTCTAGAGTGAGAGCATTGTGTCTTCTGAACAAAATTCCCTTTCTTGGACTGCCCTTCAAGTAGTGTAGTACTCTGTATGCTGCCTGTAGATGAGATTCTCTAGGGTTATGCATAAATTGGCTTATAACACTCACTGAATAAGCTATATCAGGTTTAGTATGGGCAAGATATATAAGTTTGCCAACAACTTTTGATACATAGCTTTATCAACAGTTGGTTCTTCCTTAGCTTCACATAACCTGTGATTCGGGTCCATGGGAGATGAGACAGGTTTACATCCTCCCTTTTCAGTTTCCAGCAATAAATCTGTGACATATTTTTGTTGTGATATAAAAGTCCCTTGGGATGAGTATGCAACTTCAATGCCAAGGAAATAATTCAACTTTCCCAACTCTTTTATTTCAAACTCCTTTAGTAATCTACATTTCAGCTCCATCTTCTCTTTTTCATCATTTCCAGTGACTATAATGTCATCTACATACACTAGAAGAGCAGTTACCCCCCCTCCAGCCGAATGCTTAATGAAGAGAGTGTGATCTCCTTGGCTTTGGTGGTAACCAGAGGATTTCATAACTCTAGCAAAATGACCAAACCAAGCTCTTGGTGACTGTTTCAAGCCATAGAGAGCCTTCTTAAGCTTACATACTTTACTCAGTTCACCCTCAAATCCAGGTGGTATATTCATGTAGATCTCCTCTGTTAAGTCCCCATGGAGAAAGGCAATTTTTACATCATATTGTAGCAGTTGCCAATCAAAATGTGCAGCTAGGGACAATAGAATTCTAACAGTGTTCATCTTGGCTACTGGAGCAAAAGTTTCCTGGTAGTCAATGGCATAGGTTTGAGTGTATCCTTTTGCCACCAGCCTTGCTTTATACCTCTCAAGGCACCCATCGACTTTATACTTCACTGAAAAAATCCATTTACAGTCAACTATATTCACCCCTTTCGGTTTGTCAACAATCTCCCATGTTTTATTTTTCTCTAGAGCTGTCATCTCCTCTCTCATGGCATCTCTCCATTCCCTTTTTGAAGTTGCCTCAGAAACAGTGTTAGGAATAGCAATAGTATTTAGACTCACAATAAAGTTTTTATGGGTTGGAGACAAGTGGTTGAGAGAGACATAATTAGATAATGGGTATAGAGTTCTCTTGGTGCACTCTCTAATGCCTTTTCTTATTGCTATGGGAAGGTCTATATCAATATCAAAAGAATTAGTAGGTTCAGCAGGTAAAGAAGAGCTTACCGTGGCTTCATTCACAGGTTTTAGGTTGGATTCTTGGACTTAAGTCAGTTCAGGGGCAGCTTTCCTCCTTGAATACACCCTTGGGAAGCTAGGAAAGTGTTTTGTAGGAGTAGTGAAATTAAGAGTAGGAAGAGGAATGGGATCAGTCACAGTAGGTGATTTTGACATTTTTGGTTCATGGCTAGAAGGGAGATCAAGGTTATTTATGGGTTCAAAATATTCTTTAGTTTCTTGAGTAGGAGATTGCCCTTGTTGAGGTGGAGATTTAGGAAAGAAAGAGGTATTTTCGGCAAATGTCACATCAATTGAAATATAGAATTTTCTTGATGAAGGGTTGTAACATTTGTACCCCTTTTGGATAGAAGAGTAACCTAGGAAGATGCACTTGGTGGCTCGTGGTTCAAGTTTGTCCCTTTGATGGCTATGGATATGAACAAAGGTAGTACATCCAAAGATTTTGGGAGTCAGATTATTAAAGGTTCTGAAATGAGGATAAAAATTATTCATCATTTTCATAGGGCTTTTGTTGTCAAGAACACTTGAGGGTAGGCGATTTATCAAATAAGTGGCAGTTAGAACAGCTTCCCCCCAATAATTTTTTGGAACATTCCCTTGGAAGAGTAGTGCACGGGTAGTATTTAGCAAGTGCCCATTTTTTCTTTCTGCCACCCCATTTTGTTGGGGGGTATTGACATAAGAAGACTCATGAATTCCTTGGGACTGAAAAAAGGGAAGTAAGGTTTGGTTGAAGTAATCCCTGGCATTATCTGTTCTAAACCTCTTTATTTTGACCCCAAACTGATTTTGAACCATAGAATGAAAATTGGGAATGATAGAACTGACATCAGATTTCTGTTCAAGGAGGAAGAGCCATGTAAACTGAGTACAATCATCAATTAGGGAAACAAACCATCTAGCTCCAGTAATGTTTGGGATTGATGAAGGTCCCCAAACATCACTATGAATTAAATCAAAAGGATTAGCTCTTCTTTTATTGCTAATAGGAAAAGGTACACGAGTATGTTTAGCAAATTCGCATACATCACAATGAAATTCTGAAATATCTAATCCTTGAAATAGATGGGGAACTCTTAAAACTTTAAAGGAAGGATGACCAAGCTGTAAGTGATACATCCAAATGGACCTTTGATTGGAAAACTTTAGGCAAGACAGTGAGAAAGATAGGTTACTACTGCTTCCTTGGGATGGTTCAAGATAGTAAAGGCTGCCTCTTTCCTTAGCAAGTCCAATCCTCTTCCCCGTGCCTTGTTCCTGAAAAACACAGTGATTTGGAAAAAAGGTAACATAACAGTTCAGGTCATGAGTGAGTTTTTGGATAGATACAAGACTGACCGAAATTTTAGGACATGAAGAACATCCTTGAGGACAAAGTTAGGAGTGATATAGATATTACCAATTCCAGCAACAGTGGCAAGAGAACCATTAGCCACAATAATTTTTCGGTTACTTGAGCAAGGAGTGTATGTGTGAAAAAATTGAGAGGTAGGGGTCATATGATCTGTTGCTCCAGAGTCTATAATCTAATTGCAATCATAACACAATTTTGAGGCATTTATGAAAAAAGAGGATGAGAGTTTACCTGAAAAAGTAAGTGAACAAGCTCCAGGAGGCTTTTCAAGGGAGCCTAACAAATTCCTTAGTTGCTCGATTTCTTCACTATTAAATGTCTCAAACGTTGACATGATGGGAGAAAAACAACAATTAAGGTTGTAGAAAGTTTTAGCAATTAAGGCTAAAATGGAGGGTGGAGGTTGGCGATGAAGGCACAACCAGAATGCTATGCTGGAGGCAATTAGAGGGTTCCTTTTGAACCAGGCTTTGATACCATGTCACGAAATGAATGGGAAAATTGATTCTTATTTTTTGGGCTGTTGTATAGGAAATATATAGAGTAAATAATCTAATCTAATCCCAAAATTCTAGGAAACAAATCAGCCTATCCTAATTCCTTGATTTAAGGGATTTAAATACACCAAATTTCTATTCTAATTATTTCTAAATTTAAACTAATCATATCCACATAAATCCAGTCATATCTTGACAATAAAAATATGATGAGTGTTTGGTTTTTACATCTTAGCATCAAATAATTGGCTTTTCAAAAAAAAAAAAATTTCCTCATGTCATATATTTATTAGAGGATTTGATTACAAACACCTAAGAAACTTTACCTAAGCCCTCTCCTATCCTATATTCTAACTATCTTGCACATTATTTTAGAAAAACCAAACAACAAAGCCTTTTCTCACTAGGTGGGGTCGGCTACATGGATTAAGCGATGCCAACATGTTCTATTTTGGCTCATTTTTATTGTTAGATTATATTTTAGAAAAACCAAAAATAAGAAAAAGGTTAAACTATATTATTCAAATCATTCATGTACAACAAAAAAATAAAAGGAAATAATATCTATCATTTCATCAAGATGGGAGCCAATTGTGTCTAAGCCATGTTTTTCACATGTCTATATGCATGTTTTTCACATGTCAGCAATATGTTATGGTAGTTTCAGTGTCCGACGGACCTAAAAATAAGTGTTTCCATCCTTTATAGTTTGCTATTAAAATAAAAAGTTTAAGTGCTCCAAAAAAGTTTGGATTGCCAATATTGCAAGACATTAAAGTTGTTAGATCCTGAACTATGAAAAAGAATAGGGCCAAACCAGACTAGGGCTCGGTCAGGCTAGACCCTTTTTTTTTAATTATTTTTAATATTTATACAATGAATTTTAATTTATTGATAGACCCCAGGTCAAAAAATAATAAAATAAGTAAAATATCAAAGTGGGCTGAACCTAAAAGTGGGTTGGAAAGAGAGGAGAGAATATTGTAAAGGGTGGGGGACCACAGTACCAAATTCATATATATTGGAGGGCAAAGCAATTGAGGGAGGGGGGAAAAAGGCTAAGGGAAATTAGGAGAGTGCTAGCCTCTCGAATACTAGCAAGGTTCTCTTTGGTAGTGTTTTGTGTGTGTATTAGTGTGTCGTATTGTGTTTGTGTTGCTGTGCTGTTTTCTTTTGCTGCCATTCTTATTTTTTGTTGGTGTAGTGCCTTTACCAGTGTTGGCAACTCGGTATTTTTCCGGTTATTCAGCAATATTCAATATATTTCAGTGGGTTTTATCAACTAGGTATCGAAGCAGGTGAGGTTTGGGGCATGGTGAATACTAGGATGGAGGGGAGATTAGAAAGTGTGGAAAAGGATTTGAGCACACTGGAAGGAGACATTTCAGATATGAAGGCTTGGATGATGGAAATGAGGGATGCCGTGACTAGGTTGGAAGAGAGAGAAGACAGGGGTTGGAGACCACCCCAAGAAGGTCCTTCTGAGTCGAATACAAATGAAGAACAGAGGAGAGGGACGGCTGATGCTCAAAACAGTGATGCAAACAAGTTTTGAAAGCTAGAGTTACCTCTTTTTGAAGAAGACCCGATTGGATGGTTGTTTAACGTGGAGAAATACATTGTTATGAATGGGATACCCAAGTTGGAGAAGATGGAGGCTGCTGCAGTTTGCCTTGAAGGAAGAGCTTTGAGTTGGTCCCTGATACGAGCCCAAGCCCAAGTAAACCACCTCTCCTCACTTATTCTAGAAGGTCTAAGGCTCCTAACTCAGCAACCATTCCCACACGCCTTATTGAATTGTTAGGCATCTCCACTCCATATCTGTTTTATGTAGTGGTCCTTATTTTTAGGCCACTAGTAGCATTTCCATTTCATGATTCAGTTATGCCAGCAAAACTTAGGCAAATAATGTAGTGGGTATTATTTGTATAAATACCCTTAGGCTGTTATTTATCATTCATTTTTTTTATTCAGATTATGTCATGTATTTTGGGGTTTGGCACCACCTATGGTTTCTACTCTAGAAAATATTTAATGTTCAGATCTTGCATTTTATATTTTGCGTGAATTTTCCTACTTAAATTTCCTGTTTAGTTCCCTAGATCTTATCAAATTGGTATCAAAGCCTGGTTAAACCCACCATGGCTGTGACGCACTCTTCCAATCTAAATCCCCACCTCAAAACCCAGATAGTGCACCAGATTCCATTAGACAACAACTTGCCTCAATTGCCTCACTTTTGGAAATCTTTGATACCCTTGTGGCTGATGTTGCAGCCTTGAAAGCACAAACTGACAAGGGGAAGAAACCCGAGAGCAGTGCTGGTCAGAGAAATCAAGCCCGTTCCTATTGGAGTGATGATCAGGAGGATGATTAGGATTCTTCTTGGAGTAATCGGAACAATTCGCTCCCCCCTTTACACTAAGATAGAATTCGCCATGTTTGATGGTGGAGATCCTAGAGGGCGGATTCTAAAAGCTGAAAAATATTTTCAGTATTACCGAACACAGGAGGAATCAAAAGTGGATGTGGTAGCAATGTATCTTGAGGGCGATGCATTGGATCTTTTTGCTTGGATCAATGCAGAAAGGACGATTCTCTATTGGGAGGAGCTGGTACGTGCATTGCAAGGACAATATGGTCATGCGGAGTTTCAAAATCCCGATGAGTACCTTTGTGGCATTAACCAAACCAGATTTGTCCAAGAGTACAGACAAGAATTCGCCAAGTGATCAGCAAGGGTAAAAACTTGGCTAGAGCATTGCCTCCTAGAAGTCTTTCTTAACGACCTTAAGGATTAGCTTAAGTCAGACCTTAGAATCCACAAACCTAGGAGCGTTTACAAGGCAGTTAGTTTAGCAACTAAGTTCGACAATAAATTGGGCCCAGCCCAAAATCAAAGATCCTTTCCACAAGCCTCACAAACCGCGGACAAGGCCTGTGGCCCATATGCACCCAGTACTGCATGTGTAGCAACTAGCGCTTCCTCAATGCTGTACCAGCCCATGTTATCTTATCCAACCGCTACACCTCACACAACTAACTCCCAAAGATTAGGGGATTTTGAACGACAATAGAGAAGGGATAAGGGCTGTGTTTCAAATGCAACGAGAGGTTTTCTCCTAGCCACCGTTGCAAAATATGTTCTTTCTCTCTCTTGGAAGTCGTAGAAGGGGAATTTGAATCTGAAAACATTGACTTAAGGCTGAAGAGGGTGAGATGACTGAGATTTCTTTTCATGCTATCCAAGGCAAGACATAAGGTGCTACCATGAAACTTCAGGCCTCAATTGGTGACAGAATAGTGATAATTGTCATAGACAGTGGTTGGTCTCACAACTTCATAGCTAACAGCTTGGTTAAGGAGTTGAACTTACTGACTCAGTAAGTTCCTACTTTTGGTGTGCAGATTGGTAATGGGGAAATTATTAGGTGCAATTCCATTTGCAAGAGCATCAACATTGAATTGCCCGAGCTTATTATAACTGAGGATTTCTACCCTTTTTCCATTGGCAGAGCAGATTTGGTCTTAGGCATTAAATGGTTGGCGTCACTTAACACTGTTAAAGTAAATTGGAACAAGATGGTCTTTATTTTCCATCTAAATGGAAAGAAGTATAGGCTGCAAGGCGTCACTAAATATGAAAAAAATGCTGTGTTCTTTCAAAGTCTAGTCAAACATGACAATGAAGAGGAAATTCTTACTCCCCCTAGTGACATTCAAGCAGTAATTACTGCATTTCATCAGGTATTTACTAACCTAGTTCATTGCCTCCTTTTAGAAATCACCACCAAGCTATTACATTACAGCTAGGGGCAACTCCGCCCAATATCAGACCTTATAGGTACCCCTATTACTAGAAAATCTGAAATTGAGAGACAAGTAGACTCATTACTTCAACTTGGCTTCATCAGACCTAGCATTAGTCCGGTTGCTAGCCTGTCAGAAATTATAAGAGAAGAATGAATTTTTATTGCATTTTGATTAGGTTACAGCCTCAGTTTATAGACACAATTGTATAACTTAAAAACAGTAACAAATCTCTAAATTACCGAAAATTCAGTAACTAATGCTAATTCCTAGAAATCAGGACATTATACAAGATTTTCTCTCACTACACAATCTTTCCAAATAAAGAGACATAATTTGACCACAATCTTTCCAAATAAAGATGCAAAATTTGACACTCTCCCTCAAGCTGTGAATGGATATTTTCCATCCCAAGCTTGCTAATAATATCTTGAAACACAGTACTTGTCAATCCCTTTGTGAGTACATTTGCCAACTAATCTTTACTTGAAACGAATGGGGTGCATATCAGACCGCTGTCTAGTTTGTCCTTGATAAAGTGTCTATCGACTTCAATAGGTTTTGTTCGATTGTGTTGAACCAGGTTATGAGCAATGCTAATGGTTGATTTATTATCACTGTACAACCTCATAGGTCCTTACCATTTTATTCTCAAATCATCTAGGATTATCTTCAACCAAAGTAATTCACATATTCCCAATGCCATTGATCTGAATTCTAATTCTGCGCTTGACCTTGCTACCATGTTTTGTTTTTTACTTCTCCATGTCACAAGATTCCCACCTAGGAGAGTACAGTAACTAGACGTTGATCTCCTGTCAATCAAAGATCCTGCATAATCTGCATCAGTATAAGCTTCCAACGTCATGCCTGTGTCTATTCGTCGTTTAAACAGAATTCCTCTTCTTGGGCTGCCCTTTTAAGTATTGTAATATCCTGTTTACTGCTTTGAGGTGTGATTCTTTGGGATTGTGCATAAATTGGCTGACCACACTTACTGCAAATGCTATGTTTGGTCTTTTGTGTGCCAGATATATCAACTTCCCAACAAGTCTCTGATAAGAACCTCTATCTACCATGGGATCTTTTGGAGCATCACATAATCCATGATTAAATTCAATCGGTGTCTCAACTGGTTTACACCCCATCTTCCCTATTTCTTCCAACAGGTCGAGTACATACATTTGTTGGGAGATGAAAATTCCTTGCTTTGAATGTGCGACTTCAATGCCTAGTAAGTATTTTAATTTTCCTAGCTCTTTGATGTCAAACTCCTTCAAGAGACATTGCTTCAAATTGTTCATCTCTTCTTCATCATTACCTATTACGATGATATCATCTACATACACTAATAATGCTGTGACTTTTCTAGAATCTGAGTGCCTGACTTTGCTTGTATCCCAACGAGATCATTACCTTAGCAAACCTCCCAAACCAAGCTCGCGGTGACTATTTTACCCTATAAAGAGATTTTTTTAGTTTGCACACCATTCCCTCTTTAGATTCAAATCCAGGGAGAACTTCCATGTAGATTTCCTCTTCTAGATCACCATGGAGGAATGCATTCTTAACATCAAACTGTTGTAGTTTCCACTCAAAATTAGCAGCCAATGACAAAAGTATCCTTACTGTGTTCATTTTAGCAACAGGGGCAAATGTCTCAAGATAATCAATGCCATAAGTTTGAGTGTATCCTTTGTCCACCAACCTTGCCTTATACCTTTCTACTGAGCTATTAGCCTTGTATTTGATAGTGAAAACCCACCTACATCCTACCAGTTTCTTCCCTCTTGGCAATTCAACTAACTCCCATGTTTTGTTCTTCTCAAGGGCTTCCATCTCGGTCTTCATAGCATCCTCCCATTTCTTATCTCCTAATGCCTCAGTTAGATTTTTTGGTGTAGGAATTTTATGGAGATTGGTTAGGAAGGCTCTATGGTTTTGGGATAAATTTTAATAGGACATGAAGAGGTACATTGGGTGTTTTGTGCAAGTTCTTGTTCCTTTCCTAAGTGCAATTGTTAGGTCTTCAATACTCTGTTTATTTTGTTCATCTGCTAGTTCAATTGGTTCAACACTTGGTGTGTTATTGTCAGCAAGTTTGGAAGTGGTTTCAGGGAATTGGGCAATAGCACGAATAGGAGATTGGACTTGTACCGGTTGAGAGACTGGTGTTTTCCTCCTGGAATAAACTTGCAGTGCTTGAATGCTCTTTTGATTTTCCTTATCTTTCATCATTTCAGCTGATTTGATTGTCTCAATTGACATAGAGTTGGGAGAAGTGGACCCACTAGGAACAGACTTAGGAACAGACTCAAGGTCTGTGAATGACTTAGAGATGTTTATGGGTGCAGACTCAAATTTGGCAGCTTGAATAAACTTAGGATCAAGAAGAAACATATCTCTTGCTTTATCTTCATTCAAGGTCTCCCCTTGAAGATAAGTGTGTTGAAACCAGGGTTCATTTTCAACAAAGGTAACATCAGCTGAGACAAAGAATTTCTTAGTGGGTGGATGAAAACATTTATAACCCTTTTGTGTAGGGGAATATCCGATAAAAATGCACCTTAGAGCACGTGGATCCAATTTGCTCCTATTGTGAGAATGAATATGAACAAAGGAAACACACCCAAAGACTTGAGGGATAAGATTGTTTGAAGTAGAAAAGTTTGGAAAAAATTGTGAGAATATCAATTGGACTCTTGGACCCAAGGACATGTGTTGGGAGTTTATTAATAAGATGGGCAGTGGTTAACACAGCTTCATCCCAGTATTGTTTGGGAACATTCTTATGAAACAACAAGGCTCTAGTGATTTCTAGGAGGTGGCCATTCTTTCGTTTAGCCACTCCATTCTGTCGTGTAGTGGTAACACAAGAAGATTCATGAATAATCCCCTTTTTTTGAAAGAATGGAGAAGGGATGTGATTGAAATAATCCTTTGCATTGTCTGATCGAAATTTCTTAATTTCTACATCAAACTAAGTATTGATCATGTTGTAAAAATTGGGAAAAACAGTGCTGACACTAGACTTATTTTTTAAGAGGTAAAGCCATGTCACTCGGGTACAATCATCAATAAATGAAACAAACCACCTAGCACCAGAAATATTTGTAATAGTAGAAGGTCCCCAAATATCACTATGAATGAGAGAGAAAGGGACAAAGGTTTTTTTATTGCTTATTGGAAAGGAAGTACGTTTGTGCTTGGCAAGTTCACAATCACTACAATGAAAGGTTTCAATAGCAAGACCTTTAAATAAAGAAGGAAACATCACTTTGAGCATTCTAAAAGGTGGATGTCCTAAATGACGATGATGTAGCCAAATTTTATTTTGGTTTGACATAAAAGACTCGGAAATAAAATGATGTAGATATGGGATTTTTAACTCTGGTTATACTGCTTTGTTTTTCCAGGAAGTAGAGACCATCTCTCTGACTAGCTTATCCAATCATCTTCGTGTCCAGTGCCTGAAAGATACAGTGTGATGGAAAAAAAGTTACATTGCAATTTGAATCTGTGGTTAATTTTTGAATGGAAATAAGGCTTGTAAATAGTTTTGGAACATGGAGAACGTTTCTTAGTGTAAGGTTCTGGTTTATGTAAATGTCTCCTTGGCCAGCTACTGTGGTGATGGATCCATCAGCTATTGTGATCTTTTTATTACTACCACTCGGAGTATAAGAGAGAAAATGTTGGGAGGAACAAGTCATATGGTTAGTGACTCCAGAATCAATCACCCACATGGGAGGAGAACTTCTTTCTGAAATATTAGTACAAGAGGAAGTAGAAATACCTGAAAACACCAATGAACAAGTACCTGTCGAAGTTGGCTTCTCAAGGGATCCCAAAAGGATTTTTAGTTTCTCAATTTCTTCTGTGTTAAATTTAGGATTAGATGTCTTGGAATTTTCTTCACTAGTCAACGAAGTACTCACCATATGTGCCTGACCTCAGTCTTTCATATTTCGATTGGGTTTTTCATTGGGTCTGCCATGAAGTTTCCAGCATCTCTCCTTGGTGTGGCGAGGCTTCTTGCAATATGTGCAGAACAAAGAATCTTGGTTGAATGGTTTGGTTGAGTCCCCTCGGGTAACTAATGAAGGAGTATTTCCCTCTTTCAATACTTTGGCTTTGGTAATAAGTGCAGAACCATCTCCCCCTTGAGGCTCAAGCATAACACTTTGACATCCGTCTTCAGCACGTATAATAGAAATTGTTTCATTCAGAGATGGTAGGTCTGTTTTTCCTAGGATCTGCACTCTTACAGCATCAAATTCAATGTTTAATCCTGCAAGAAAATCATAAATACGATTTTTCTCCACAAATTGCTTCAAAATTGCTGCATCTTCATTGTAGCGCATTTGGATGCATTGATAGTGGTCCATCTCTTGCCACAAGCCTTGTAGGAGTCTCGAATATTCAGTGACAGTCTGAGTCCCTTGTTTGGTTGCTGAAATTTTCATCTTAATTTCATAGATTTGTGTAGCATCATTAACCTTGGAATAGGTCTGTCACATAGCTTCCCAAATCTCTTTGGTTGTTCCATGAAACATGCACCTATCACTAATTTCTGACAGCTTTGAGTTCCATAGCCATGACATTACCATAGAGTCTTGTTTGTCACATGCTGCAAATTTGGGATCTTCTTGTGAAGGTCCTGTGCCCATTAAATGGCATAGTTTTCCTCTGCCCTATAGAAAGATGCGGATCAATTGTGTGCACTTCAAATAATTTTTTCCATTCAATCGGTATGTGGTCTGAATGTTTTGCAAATCTCCGGTTGCAGCACCGGCAGAATTCTCGAATGTAGGGGCACTCGTGATGTCAGCAGAACTTTTGGGTGATTCTGACATGATTGATTGAATGAGGAATAGATACGAACAAGGAAAAATGAGAGAGGGGGGCAGCGATGATTGAGAGGAACAAGGAAGGTGGAACTCAGTTAGGTAAGGTCAGACAAGAAAAAGAGTCTTCATAGTTTATCAAAAAAGGAGCCAACTAGGCTCTGATACCATGTCAGAAATTATAAGAGAAGAATGAATTTTTATTGTATTCTGATTAGGTTACAGCCTTAGTTTATATACGCAATTGTCTAACTTAAAAACAGTAACAAATCCCTAAATTATAGGAAATTCAGTAACTAATGCTAATTCCTAGAAATCAGGAAATTATACACGATTTTCTCTCACTGCACAATCTTTCCAAATAAAGACACATAATCTGACCACAATCTTTCCAAATAAAGATGCAGAATCTGACACAGCCCTATGTTACTAGTGCAGAAAAAAGACTTATCTTGGCGTCTTTGTGTAGATTACCGTAAGCTGAATCAGATTACTATTCCAGACAAGTACCCCATACCAAACATTGATGAGCTTCTTGATGAACTTCACAGCTCTACCATCTTTTCTAAGATTGACTTACACTCCGGTTATCATCAGATCAGAATATTGCCTGTTGACATACCTTAGACTGCCTTTCGCACTCATTCGGGCCATTATGAGTTTGTGGTTATGTCCTTTGGGCTAACTAATGCACCTTCCACATTTCAAGAGATTATGAACGACATGTTCTGCCCGTACTTGCACACAATTTATCCTGGTATTCTTCGATGATATTCTGATTTACAGTTCCACAATCCAGCAGCATCAAGAACATCTCAAGATCACTCATCAGATTTTGCAAGACAATTCCTTCTATGCTAACTCAAAGAAATGTATGTTCGGTCAACTGAGAATCAACTTTCTTGGTCATGTGATTTCATCTGAAGGTGTGGCAGTAGACAAAGATAAAATTACAGCAGTCCTAGAATAGCCCACCCCATCCTTAGTCAAAGAGCTACGGGGTTACTTGGGACTTACGGGATATTACCGAAGGTTCGTGTGCAACTATGGTCTTATTGCTAGGCCTCTTACTGACCTTACCAAGAAAGATGCCTTTTCTTGGTCTCCCACCGCTGATGTTGCCTTCCAAAGACTTAAACTATGCTCACCACTATGCCAGTACTATGCCTGCCCAACTTCTCACAAGCATTCACCATTGAATGTTATGCCTCTACGGAGGGTATTGGTGCTATTTTGCTGCAAGATGAGCACCCAGTAGCATATTTCACCAAAGGTCTCTCTCTTTCCAGCTGCTATAAATCTGCCTATGACCGAGAGCTGTTAGCATTAGTATTGGCAGTTCAGAAATGGAAGCACTACCTCATGGGAAGGCATTTTTATATTAAAACTGATCATAATAGCCTCAAATGCTTGCTGGATCAATGACTCATTACTAATGAACAGCAATGACTCATTATCAAGCTTCTTCCCTTTGATTTCTCCACTACAAACTGGGAAAGGAAAATCATAGTGCCGATGCATTATCCAGAAAACCACAGCATACTGATTTCCTCTCCTTGGCCATGTGAATCCCTTTAGATTATGGAGAATTATACGATGACTTGCTTCGAGATCCCTACACTAAGGCAATCATTGAATCTGTCCAACAAGGTATACCACCTCCTACTGATTTCTCCTGTGTAAAAGGGAAACTTTTCTTTAAGGACAGGTTGGTTATCCCTTGCTCTTCTCCCCTTCTGTCCACTATATTGGAAGAGGAACATTCATCCCTCACCAGAGGTCATGGGGGCTACCTCAAAACATTAAAAAGGCTTTCTTCCAATTACTTCTAGCCCAATATGGAGCGTGATGTTGAAGTTTTTGTTCAGCATTGCTTGATATGTCAGCAAACTAAATATCAAACTTCAGCACCTGCGGGTCTTCTACAACCACTGCCTATCCCTTCACAAGTATGGGAAGATATCTCTATGGATTTCATCGTGGGCCTTCCCAAATCTCATGGTTATGACACCATCTTGGTAGTGGTAGATTGCCTCAGTAAATACAGCCACTTTATCGCGTTATCACACCCCTACACTGCTAAAACAGTGGCTGCCGTAGTTAGCAAAGAGATTATCTGCCTTCATGGTATGCCAAGATCAATTATATCGGATAGGGATCCTCTCTTTCTCAGCACTTTTTGGCAAGAGCTCTTTACACTCAGCAAAACCCATCTTAGAATGAGTTTAGCATATCACCCGCAATCAGATGGCCAAACAGAAGTAGTCAACCGGTGCCTCAAAAATTATTTGTGCTGCTTTGTCCTTGAACAGCCCCGTTCATGGCAGCAGTACTTATGTTGGGCAGAATTCTCTTTCAATACAGGATTCCACACGTTTAATGGTACGACTCCCTTTAAGATACTCAATGGCCGTGACCCTCCTCCTCTACATCCCTTCATCAAAGGTGAAACTCAGCTGTTAGAATTAGAAGAGCAGCTCCTCAACCGTGATGCCATGCTAAAAGTGATCAAGGACAACCTTACTAAGGCCCAAGACCGCATGAGATCAAGGACATCCTTATAAACAGCATTCTTTGGCCAAACAAAAGTTCCAGAAACTATCTCTGAGATTCTTTGGGCCATATGTCATCACTAAACGCATTGGACCAGTCGCTTATGAGCTGGAGTTACCCCTCACTGCAAAAGTTCATCCCATTTTTCATGTGTCATTACTCATGTAGAATGAGAAACTTCTGTGTGTATTATGAGAGCAAAGTGTAGGGTGTTTATACAGGAGGAGATGACCTATTCTAGGAAAACAGAATAAATACAATTAAACAACTAATCCCTAATGTCTAGCCTAAACTTTAGGCTAATGTCTAGGCTAAATCTAGGCTAAACTTTATTCTAATTGATTTACATGATCTGATCCTATTTTGTTCACAACACTCCCCCTCAAGCTGGAGCATATAAGTCATATGCACCAAGCTTGTTACATATATATTTTATCCGAGAACATCTTAGAGACTTAGTAAAGATATCTGCCAATTGATCATTTGAATTGACAAATCGAGTGGCGAGACACCCAGATTGAATTTTCTCTCTAATAAAATGACAATCAATTTCAAGATGTTTGGTCCTCTCATGGAACACCGGATTTGAGACAATGTGCATTGTTGCTTGGTTATCACAGGCCAGCTCCATCTTATCTATGTTCCCAAATTGTATCTCTTGAAGAAGTTGCTTTAACCATAGTAGTTCACAAGTTGCTAAGGCCATAGCACGATACTTAGCTTTTGCACTGGATCTTGTAACTACGTTTTGTTTCTTGCTTTTCCAAGAGATAAGGTTATCACCGATGAACACACAGTATCCTGATGTAGATCGCCTATCATCTGGTGAACAGGCCCAATCTGCATTAGTAAAGCCAACAACCTGGGAGTTCCCCTTGTCTTCATATAACAATCCTTGGCCTGGCACTCCTTTAATATATCGAAGGATTTGAACAACTGCATCCCACTGACTATCACATGGTGATGGTAAGAACTGGCTTATTATGCTCACAGCAAAAGATAAATTTGACGTGTGATAATGAGGTAATTAAGTTTTCGAACAAGTCTTCGATATCTTTCAGGATCTTCAATTAGCTCTCCCTGTCCTGGATGGAGTTTGACATTTGGATCCATTGGAGTGTCAACTAGTTTGCAGTTTGTCATGCCTGTCTCTTCTAATAGGTCAAGTGCATACCTTCGTTGTGAAATGGCAATACCAGTATTGGATTGGGCAACCTCAATTCCCAAAAAGTATTTAAGTTTCCCTAAATCTTTGGTTTGGAAGTGGTTACATAGATGTTGTTTGAGTTGGACAATGCCTAAATCATCGACGCGCTTGTAATAACAATATCATCTACACAAACAACTAGGTATATGCACTTGCCTTGTGATGTATGGCGAAAGAAAACTGAGTGATCAGTTTCACTGCAAATCATTCCAAAATTTTGAACCATGGAACTGAATCAGCCAAACCAAGCTCTAGGTGATTGTTTGAGTCCGGAAAGAAAACGACGGAGTCGACATACTTTCCCAGACTCCCCTTGAGTAACAAAGCCAGGTGGTCGCTCCATATATAGCGAAAGCATGGTGGGCCCATAACCCACAGGTCCCTAGATCGGAACCAGGCTCTTATACCATGTAGAATGAGAAACTTCTGTGTGTATTATGAAAGCAAAGTGTAGGGTATTTATATAAGAGGAGAGGACCAATTGTAGGAAAACTGAATAAATACAATTAAACAACTAATCCCTAATGTCTAGCCTAAACTTTAGGCTAATGTCTCGGCTAAACCTAGGCTAAACTTTATTCTAATTGATTTACATGATCTAATCCTATTTTATTCACAACAACTCAAACCAGCATTAGGACACAGACCTCCAACCACTCCACCGCCACTGCCCCTCACAGCAGATTGGGAATTTCATGTCCAACCAACTCAAGTTCTCGGCTATAAATGGTTGGGTCATCCCAATGACAAGCATTTAGAGCTACTTATCCAGTGGGAAGGCCGATCAAGTGAAGAAAACAGTTGGGAAGACTATGACCTCCTTGCGGAACAATTTTCCATCGTTTTGCCTTGAGGACAAGGCGAATGTTTTGGACAGGGGTAATGATACGAGCCCAAGCCCATGTAAACCACGTCTCCACTTATTCTAGAAGGTCTAAGGCTCCTAACTCAGCAACCATTCCTACACGCCTTATTGAATTGTTAGGCATCTCCACTCCTTATCTGTTTTAAGTAGTGGTCATTATTTTTAAGTAGCAGCATTTTGGGGTTTGGCACCACCTACGGTTCCTTCTCTAGCAAATATTTAATGTTCGGATCCTGCATTTTATTTTGCTTGAGTTTTCCTACTTAAATTTCCTGTTTAGTTCCCTAGGTCTTATCAGTTCCAATGGCTGGAAGTTCAAAGCCCCATTCACTCTTGGCGCGAATTTAAGAAGGAGATAGTGGAGAGCTTCAGCATTCCTAGCAAGGAGATGCTTATGAAAGACTCATGGTCTTGTAACAAGAGAGCGCCGTGGCTGAGTACAAAGAGTGGTTTGAGGTGCTTTCAATGTCGTTAAGGCCTTCAATGAGTGCATGATAGGGGCTTTCAAAAGTGGGTTGAAACTGGGTATTAGGGCGAAGCTCCAAATGGTGAAGTTTGGGCTTTAAAAGACCTAATGGACCTAATCCATAGGAAGAGAGAAGCCAAATTATCAAAAGGGCCCAAGAGGATTATTTCAACAAGCATTTAAAAGTTTGGGCTTCACAAAAGTGGACTGGGTGAAAAGGGACTTGGACACTTGTCACTAGTACCCAGGACCTGAGTAAACCAAACCCTATCATTGAGTTGCAGCATTGAAGCTAAACGCAACGCTCAACCAGTGGCATCTATAGCAGCTTCATCATTGACGATGCAGCAAGGCAGATCCTACAGAAGGTTGAAGGAGGCTGAGGCGGCCAAGGAAAGGGCGATGGGGCTTTGTGTCAAGTGTGATGAGAAGTATGATCCACCACTTGTGTGCAAGAACAAGGAACTCCATGTTATTTTGTTGCAACAAGTGGATGAGAAAGGCGAAATAGTACATATGAGGAGGATACTGAGTTGAAAAATGTCACTAAAGAGGAGGAAGATAGGGGGGAGGATTACGACACCATTGACAAACCCTTCTCGGACTTTCACCTTGAGGACAAGTTGAAACTTGTGGGGGATGTATTGATAGACCCCCATGTCAAAAGAAAATAAAATAAGTTAAATATCAAAATGGGCTGAACCTAGAAGTGGGCTGGAAAGAGAGGAGGGAGAGAATATTCTAATGGATGGGGGACCACAGTACCAAATTCATATATATTGGAGGGCGGAGCAATTGGGGGGGTGGGGGTGGGGAAAGGCTAAGGGAAATTGGGAGAGTGCTAGCCTCTCGAATGCTAGCAAGGTTCTTTTTGGTAGTGCTTGTGTGTGAGTGTTAGTGTGCTGTACTGTGTTTGTGTTGCTGTGCTGTTTTCTTTTGCTGCCATTGTTATTTTCTGCTGGTGTAGTGCCTCTGCCAGTGTTGGCAACTCTGAATTTTGCTGTTTATTCAGCAATATTCAATATATTTCAGTGGATTACTTTAATTCATATTTTATTAATATATCTTACTATTTTGAATTGTAGAAAATGAACTTTATGCTAAAAAGGATTTAGCAAAAGATAGTGCAGTGACTGTGGATGATGAATTATGGTATAGAATAAAGAATGAAGATAATTTTATAAAATTTTATTTTATGGTGTTGATATATAATGAATTCATGTATTATGTATTTTTTTAATGGCTTGTAATCTTTAGACTTTAGGTAATATACTTTAATTGTGTGTTTTTTTCTTGTTTGTGGTTAAAAAATTAAAAGAAGTTATTTACTATGATCGATTATAATATTTATTTTATACATGTTATTTAATAGTTTAAAATATTATTTTTGTAAAGATTAAAAGAGGGCCAGCTCAACCCAGCCTAAGCCCTAATAGGGCTGGGCTGGGATGGGCTGGAGAAATCCTTGCCCATATTAAAAACAGGCCAGCCTGGCCCTAAAAGACAAGGGCAAACTGAGCCTGGGCCAGGCTAGCCCGTTTTGAGATTAGTGGTGTTACATGTTTCTGTTCTGAACTGCTTAGTTAAAATATGTTATTATTAACCCTTTTTGTCTCAATGGGGCAAATATCTAAACAGGCTTTAATCCTTGCAAGACTTCTTGGCAGACAGATTAATCTAGATAACATTCAGGTTGGTATGATAATGGTCATATTCTACCTTCTGCTCCCCGCTTATCATTATTATTTTTTAATAACAAATTCTATCCACCTCTTCATTCTTGTACAATAACTTCTTATTTCTGTTAACATCTTTTATACAGATTGAGAGCTTGTATCCAGAAGAGATGGTGCCCAATGTAATGACTGTTGAAGACTTCCTGAACCGTGGCATCTTATTGCTGGATAAAGGTATTCAAGCAGGAGTTGAGAAGGCTTCTTCAAATGGGAATGTGCTGCGCTATGTCTCTGTGATTGAGGGCTCCAGGTTATTTTTCTTTGTTGTTTTCCCCTCTTCATTTCCTCTTCGTATTTTCTGTATTCAAGCAAGCATTGGTGTACTGATGATTTAATTTGGATTAGTTCTTTTCTATGTTTCCTTTTTAAATTGTTGCTTACTATTTTTCTCTACATAGGTGTGAAGTTGGCATTCAAGAGCTTCCAAAGAATTCTGCTTTAGGAAGACTGAGAGGAAGTGACAATGTGGTAAGCCTCTTTTGTCTCCTCCTAGTTCTGTTCTTTGCTTACTAGTGACTGAGATTCGTTTTGATGTCCTAAAAGGAACTAGAAAGCAGAGCTATACTGTAACTCAGCTGTGGGGATTGCACATTGGATATGCTCTCACTTTTGTATAGATTAGAATAGTCTCACCAATTGTTAGATATGTCATGGTTGGGATATCGAGGAATTCCAGGTTCTATGCTGTTTTAAGAATGCAAATAAGTTATATATCATAGTCTAAGTGGGAAATGATTGCTTTGCATTAATCTGTTACCAGGTTCCATGTGTTGCATGGCTAATATGTGATTGTGTTTAGTTTATTTATATATATATATATATATATATATATATTTTTAACTCATTTTTAGGAAGGATTCTATCACTTATGTTTTGTATTGAGATAACTGCTCTTATACATTGAAAACCATAATGACGAAGTAGAAAGGCATAGCACTTTTGTATATGTAGAATGAACATGTTTTCCATCATAGAGCCAATGACTTAACAAAAACTTTTGAGTGAAGCTCTATTTTGATCCTGAATAGATAGGTCAATTTTCAATTTGTTTTTCCAGAAACAAGTTCTTTCAATTTAGTTCCTCAATCATTAAATTGCTTGCAAAGTTGCCCTTCCATTACTTCATCCAAAATTATATGCCGAGCTTGAGCATCTGTTGACTTGGATATTATTTGTTTACATGGCACTGTTAACTTTGGCATCCAAGTCAATCGAATTTTAGATTTGGTATTAAATTGTCGATGGAGATGGGATAAAGGGCAACATCACAAGAAATTTAATGATTGAGGGACTTGCAATAAATGATTTGTCAAGGACCAAATAGAAAGTACTTATTTATCAAAGATCAAAATTGGATCTTCCTCAAAATTTGTTGTTCTTTCATAAGCTTCCCCCTGCATTTTCTTTGTTTTGATCATTTCATGGTCAGGTACACTGAGTCATTCCATCCAGGACCTAACCATTTTGTTTTCAAATGCAAGTGGCAGTTGGAAATATACACACGATGCTACAGTGACCAACCACTGGTTATTCAAGGTGCTGGAGCAGGCAATGACACTACGGCAGCTGGAGTCCTTGCAGATATTGTTGATATTCAGGATTTGTTTCCTTGAGAAGGAACTAATTGTACCTTGCATTCAGAACATTAAAAGAGAACTACAGCTTTTAGGTCTCTGAAATAGATCGAATAGGAACTTGAGCATCATGCTTTTAAATTGCGTGCTTGCAGCCGGAATTTTTGTCTGAACTCTGAACTGATTCATTGTAAGTTTTGTCATGCTTGGTTTCATTATATACTTAGCACCAGGTCTAATTTTAAAATTTAAAGCTGAACTTGAACTCAGCCAAGAATGGAAATGGCAGGGCTTGGATTCAGCGTGAAACCAAATTTTTTTTATATTGTGTGAAAGGGTTGGCTATTATAACAGCAGTCTGGACTGATATAATGTCCATTTAATTGCATAGGTCTATTTAGGTTAGGCGTATGATTCCACCCAAACCAAACTCGATAATAAACAGGTTAGGCCACGTGTTCGCATGTTTTTCCACTTGTAGTATTGGATTAAAACTTGTTCACAACACTAAATGACAACAATAAAAGTTTTTTCTTATTAGATGAGGTTAATTACATAAATTAAATAACATTAATATATTTTATTTTGATTATTTATTGCAATAATTTTTTCTGATGTGTACTCTAGTTTTTCTTTATATTTAGTTATTGAATTATCTTTCATCTTGTTAATTTTTTATAGAGGCCTGTAATGATTTTCTATTTGCATAACCAAATCATCTAAAAAAAGTTTTTATCAACTTTTCAATAATAGGTATTACTCAATTTTTTTTAATGTAATTTTTTTTAATTTTATTATTTTTAGTATGTTCATTCATTAAATATAACTTTCTCGTGATGTTAAACATTTTGTTCATGCTTGTTCATCTTCATCATCACCTCCACCTTTTGAAGTGGCCTTAGATGACACGACTAGAATCCCACAACCAGGTACAATATTTGATAATGATAAAACAATTTTTTCATTATCTCTTTCATCTTGTTCAATATCAAAGTATATTACTTTGAACCATATATCCTATTAGAATAGAATTCAACATATCCATTTTGTAACAAGGATTTAGAACAATATCCACAAACAACAACAATTCATATTGTCTCTACAGTCTCAATATTTGTCAAGCTTTTCCTCCAGGTTCTTAAACATATTACTCAACAACACATCGTTAAATGTATACCACTTCTTCAATAGTTTATTGATATCACATAATCTCTAAAAAAAGTTGGAAGCAACATGCAAATATTTAGAGAAAGGAAACGTAGATGTGTAACCAAAAACCTTTAAAATTTTAATAAAAATACAAGCATAGTTCCAATCATTAGAAGAATTAGGCCATCCCTCGATGTTAAGTGCATATATGAAACAGAATCATCATACTCAAGATGATTGAATGCCTTTTCAAGCTTTATGGCTTTGTCCAACATCATATAGGTGGAATTCCACCTAGTAGGCACATATGTCAGCATCCGCTACTCACCCCTTAAAAGTAGCCAATCTTGTTGATGGTTTCACAAAGTTATAAGTTGTTGCAGTCCTACCAATCAAAGTATCTACCTCTTGCAATTCATCATTAATAATGAAACTGAAGATATGAGCCCAACACCTCACATGCATAAACTCTCCATTCAAGATGATAATGCAACTCCAATAACTGAATCTTCTCATCAAATAAGAGATAGTTACATTATTTGAGCTAGCATTATCAATAGTTATTGTGCAAATTTTTTCAATCCCCCAATCCTTCAAACACTTTTCTAGTGTCTTTGTAACGCCCCCAATCCTATAGTTCCCTTTAGTTATTTAGATAATATATTATAATATATTATAAGATTGGTGAGTTATTATTACCTTTACTCAAGTAAATTTTTAACTTTTATCAAGTTAAATAATTAAGTACCAATTGGTTTAGGATTTCTACACTTGGGTTCTCGCAAATAAAGCAGCGAAAATAAATGAAGTAAAATATATAGATATATATACATTCACATTCATACACATACATAATTCATTTACAATAATTATAATATCTTTACATCATACATATACCTATAGATATGTGAGTATATTTAGGGTAAGGAGGCAACAACCCTACAACTCATACCCCTTTTGGAATTCTACTAGTGGATATTCTTCTCACATATCTTAAATACATATATGCCCTCCTTTTCTGTACATCAAAAATAAACATCCTGACCCTTTCCAAAAACATAATAAAGGGGGTTAGGATATTGGGGCATGTACAACTTTACTATCTACATGTCAATAAAAAAAAAACTATCACACTAGTTTTACATATCCATCCCTCTCGTAGGTAGGGGCGATGGAGGAATTTCAACAACTGTAACTACCTATATTTTCTTTACAAGCATAAAAAACCCTAAAAATGGGATCTCCACTAACTATACCTCCACTTCCAGCACCATTTGGTACCTAGGCATCTGATACACACTAGCATTTATATGAGAATAAATCTCAATAGCAAAACAATCTGTTTTAAAAATCATTGGTTTGTATCACCGTACTCATATGGAAATATACTACATTCCTTTTCATCATCAATTAGAGAAAAATACTATCTATTGGGATGCAATGCATGATTTATGCAATAATGCCATCATAATCTGTCAATATATATAGCATGTACTTATAAATGCATGTACAGTTCAGTTCACCAGATATCAACAATATAAAACATGTCATTTCATCACATACATTTGCCATGGTAACATGATTATTTTTACATGTAAAACATGAGTAAGGAAAATAGTCACATTATAATGGCTAATGCCATATCATCATATGAGATATCGAGAGAGTCGCCCAGTGAATAGCTCCACGTGCTCCACTAACACTCATGAATGAGTTCTGAGTCAAGTCTCATGGTCCCTAACCATCTACCAATCCAACGCTTGCCCTATACTATCTGGAGCGTCTCCTAGTGGATCCTAAGTACATTGTGGTCCTTGTCCTCTCTGACAGATCATTCCACACTCGCTCACTAGTCCCTACGAACTCGGACAGATCATCCCAGACCAGCAGGATCGATATCCCTCTCAAATACTCATTTCTCTTTCATCCTATAAAGGGGCTGATAGACTCACGAGATCACTGCCACCTTTAACAGATCACATCTGCTCTGCCCTTGCAGATCATGAGGCTACAGAATTACCATCCTCACTGATGGATCACATTTTAGTATGCTATTCACAAGTATATATTCTAGGGTGAATCGGCTCATTGTAACGACCCCCTAATATGACATACGCGATGCTTATCTAATTAGCGGAAGCATATGGGTTGATTTACATAGTTATTCCCGATGTGGGAATGTCAGGGGATCGCTACTGGTTGAGCGTAACCCAAATAGACTTCCCGTTGTCCATTCAGATTCCGTTCAACCCTAATTCACATGCAGCTAACTAATTAAACATACATATATCATAGTTTCCAAACTTTGAAAGAAAGACTGACAACCACACCTGTGTTAATCATTCCAGATCCATTAAAAAACTTTAAAGTGTATTGTGACGTATCAAAGAAAGGCCTAGGGTGTGTCTTAATGCAAGATGAGAAGGTAATAACATATGCGTCTAGACAATTAAGACCCTATAAGAAAAATTGTCCTACCCATGACCTTGAGTTAGCAGCTATAGTGTTTGCCTTGAAAATTTAGAGACATTACCTCTATGGCACCATATTTGAGGTATTTAGTGATCACAAAAGTCTCAAATACCTTTTAAACCAAAAAGATTTGAACATGAGGCAGTGGAGATGGATGGAATTCATTAAGGATTATGACTTTGAATTGAAATACCATCCAAGAAAGACAAATGTAGTGGCCGATGCCCTGAGTAGGAAATCCCTTCATGTAGCTTACATGATGGTGAATGAAATGAATTTGATTGAGAAATTTAGGAATTTGTGTCTGTCCACTATGTTATTGCTCGATAGGCTACACCTGAGTGAAATGAGAATTGAGAATAACCTTAGGACTCAAATCCTAGAAGCCTAAGGAGAGGATGAATTCTTGAAGTCCTTGAAGGACCTAAAAGAATTCAGAAAAGAAGTTGGTGAGGTAGTAACCTTCCAAAATAGGTTGTGTATCCCAGTAGTAGTGTAACATCCGCTCTTGACACTTACATTTTATGATAATGTTTCTATTATTATTATTATTGTTGTTGTTGTTGTTGTTGTTGTTAGTAATGTTCTTGGGATGTTAAGAATGGATTATCAAGGAGTTAGGATGGACATTTTCACCAACATATGATTATTTTTCCATGAAAAGAATGAAATTGGAAATTTAGCAAGGAAGGGTAAAATAGTAATTTTACCATGAAGGGAAAAATTAGTTTAATCCTTTTATTTCATGAATGTACATCAAAGGACTCTTATTATTTTCATTTAAGAGAGAAGAAGAATCTAGTTATGTGCTTTTGTTGTCGAGAAGACAATTTTCCCTGAGAAGGGTAAAATCATAATTTCACCCTAAAGGCATAGTAGTAATTTTATATAATGTAGAAAATTTAAATTTTATCTTAAATATTTTAGGAAAATAGAAATTAAAAAAATCCTTATTCAAGTATACTTTAAAGAAGAAAGAAAAAGGGTGAAATGACTATCTTTGGCATAAAGGGAAAAATGGTAGTTTTGCCTTAGGGCCTTAGGGACAAAATTGTAATTTTGATAAAATAAGGATAAATTAGTAAATCACAAAAATAAGTTTTATAAAATCTTATTTAAGTGATTTTTATACCATGAGGCTGAAAAGGGTGAAAATTGGAGCAAAAATGGCCAATTTGGACTTAATGGCAAAATGACACTTTTCTTAGGGATTAAATTGCAATTTTTGAAAAGTTAAGGGACCACTATGAAATTTCAAAATTCTTGAAGGGCAGAACAGTCCCAGCCCATGGAAGTTGCATAAAATTACAATTGTAAGGAGAGATAATGCCATTGTTAAAAAAGAAAAAAAAAGGGATGAAATGGACAATTTAGCATTAATGGCATTTTTGTAAATCATCTAAACCCTAAATTCAGCCTTCTTCTTCTCCCACATGCTAGAAGTGTTGTGAAAGTGGTGGAGAAAGAGGGAGAGGCAGAATTGCTTGTCTACCTTGGAGAAGAAGGAGCTTTCATCAAAAAACTTGGAAATCACACTTTTATTGGCTTTTCAAGGTAGCTAAACAATCATATGCCATTATTTTCTTGTTTTATGGTGTGTTTATGGTGTTTTCAAATTTGTAAGAATGGTGGCTATTTCTCTCTCTACATGTTTATGGTGGATTTACATGCTTGGGTGTGAAATATGTTGGAAACAACTTGTGTTTATGACTATAGACATGTGGGAAAGCATGGAAACTCATGAAATGGTAAATTTTCATGGATGGAACTTTGATTTTGCCAAACCCTAACTTGTGTCAAGGCTGAGTTTGTGTTTGTAAGAGTGAGAAAATGGTGTTTTTGCATGGTTTTTTTGCATGAATGTTGTTATATTGTAAGCAAGGTGATGAAACAATTCCATTTTGCTTGTTTTCTCACCTTGGCCAAATTGCTAGGGCTATAATGGTGCTGAATTTTGGCAAAATTTTAGGCTAGAAAGTGTGTTTTAAAGAGTTAGAAAATGGTAAGAGAGAGAAAGTATAATTAGATTAATGTTTAGACATTTTTCTCATTTTCTAGTTTCACCATAAACCATGGGAATATGATATACCTATTTTGGCCGAATGAGTTCATGTGATTGGTGTTGAAATTTTTGCTTGTATATGGTTAGAAAGCCTTGTAAAGGTTACCATAATTAAAGAGGAGAGAGAAAGTTATGGTAAATTTTATGCTTTAGTGATTTTACCAATTTGAAGCCTTACCATTTCACCTTAAAAGTGTGCACAAAAATGTAAAGTTGTGGGATTAGATGTATTGCCATCATTGGTATGAACAATAAGTTAGAAAAGTATGAGAAACGATGGCTTAAAGTGCACTTACTAAATTTTGAGGTGTGAGAAAGTGTTAGGCATAATTATTGGAATTGTTACCATAATGTTTAAATGGTGAGAATGATGCTAGAAATGAATCAAATGAGTTAGAAATGCTATGTTCTCATGATTTCCTTGCCTTGGCCGAATGCAATATAGCATTTTCCCTAGAATGGCTAATCTTTTATGTTAATTGGAAGTGGCCTGAGGTGCCATCCGAATAGGCCTATGTTATGTGAATAAAGGGAAAATGATGTAATGATCATGAATGGATGGTAATAATATACACTTTTGCCATTGATAGAAAAATGTCCAAAATCATGTGAATATGAATGAATAGCATAGAAAAGCTTAATGTAAGTGTGAAAGGAAAGGTTAAAGCTTCCTTGTGGGGAATGATCTAATGTAAACTCCCAAGGAATTAATTAAGGAGGAATGATCTGGTGAATACCTCTTGAGACTAAAAGCCTGTGAAAGAATGATCTGATGTATACCTTCCAGGAAAGTTACCTTGAGGGGAATGATCTGGTGTAAAGCCTCAAGGAATTGAAATGCAGGAGGAATGATCTAATGTATACCTTCAAAAGCACAGTTATATGGGAGGGAATGATCTGGTGTATTCCTTCCCAGAGTTGAGTTTTATTACATGTTATGACGTGTATCGCAAAGATGTGACTTATGTGAATATGATTATGATATTTAAGCATTGAATGCTTGTATTCCATTCTATGAATGAATTAATTGGCTGCATACCTCATGTCCATAGATGCATACACACATGTTTTCATGATAAGTTATACTCAAGTATCTATATGAAAAGAGTTTTGAAATTAAATTGAATGTAAAGTTATTTTCTGTATTATTACAGTGGTACATGTCAGTTGTTTTAAAATAAACTGGTTTGTTTAGCTACTGGGAATGTATTTCTCATATATGTATCAGATGACTAGATACTGCATGATAATGGAGGTTGAATTGGCCACAGTGGAAATTCCCTTTCTGGGAACTTTCACTATTGTTAAGGATGTTTATGTTATCACTATTTTTGGAGTAGATAAGTACTTAAATATATAGCTATAGCCCGACCTTTTTGGAGTCCTAATTCTACATGTTCTTTTTGAGTTAGAATTAAGGCTGATATTTTTGGCTGTACATAGAAAGAAAAAGGGCATATGTATAGGGATATGTGAAGGACCTATTCACCCATGATAATTTTGTAAAAGGAGTATGAGTGGCAGGCTTGTTGTCTCCTTACTCCTTATAGATGGGTACTTCATCTATCCCAGTGTATGTATAAAAAATGATGTACTAAATAGTTATTATAATGTAAGTATATCAAAAAAGTTTTTATATATCCTGTTGTAATGTTTAAAATTTTATATTCCGCTGTGCCAAAGAATTTTACTTGAGCAAAAGAACCCAAACCTAATTACAAAATAAATCTATAATGGATTGGATGCTCAGGAGATTTAAATATAATTAAAGACTAGAATTAATGTAACCACTTATCTGAATAAGCAATATGACGTTGTTAAGATAAGATAAGGGGTGTTACAAGTAGAGGGATTGAGAGATCAAATCTTAGAGGAAGCCCATAAGAGTAATTATAGTATTCATCTTGGTGCCACTAAGATGTGCTAAGACTTGAAGAAAAATTTTTAATTGCTTGGTATAGAAAAGCACATAGTTGAGTATGTTGCTAAATGCCTAGTGTGCCAACAGGTGAAGATTGAACATAAGAAACCTGCCGGAATGTTATAACCTCTAAAGATTCCTGAATGGAAATGAGAGAAAATTTTGATAGACTTTGTGGTAGGTTTACCTAGAACCCAGTCAGGGAATGATGCAATTTGAGTGATTGTAGAAAGATTAACTAAATCTGCTCATTTCCTACCTATCAAAATAAATTTTTCATTTGATAAGTTGGCCCAATTGTATAAACAAGAAATAGTGAGACTCCACGGAGTACCCACTAGTATAGTGTCAGATAGAGATCCTAGGTTTACTTCTAGATTCTAGAGAACCTTGAAAGAGGCATTTGGTACTAAGTTGAACTTCAGTACTGCTTATCATCCTCAAACTGATGGGCAGATTGAAAGAATTATCTAGACTTTAGAAGATATGCTTAGAGCTTGTACATTAGAACAAAACGAGAGTTGGGATAGAGTTTTGCTTTTAGTGGAATTTTCTTGTAATAATTATTTTCACTCCAGCATAGGGATGGCTCCATATGAAGCCTTGTATTGGAGCAAATGTAAATCACCCTTATGTTGGTTTAAAGAGGGGGAGAGACAATTTCTAGGGCTAGAGTTAGTTTAACAAACTACTGATAAGATGAAAATGATCAGAGAAAAGATGGCTAAGGCCTAAGATAGATAGAAAAGTTATGCTAATAAGAGGAGGAGACCATTAGAATTTGTAGAAGGAGATCATGTTTTCCTTAGAGTATCTCCAGTTATTGGTATTGGTAGGACTAATAAGTCCAGGAAACTGAATCCTAGATACATTGGACCCTTTCAAATCCTGAAAAGAATTGGTTCATCCGCTTACCAGATAGCTTTACCTTTATTTTTATCCAACCTCTATAATGTTTTTCACGTTTCTCAACTTTGTAAATATATTCTTGATGCCATTATTGTACAATTGAAAGATAATTTGACATACAATCCTAAACCTTTAAGAATCATTGGTACTGAGGTCAAGCAATTAGGAAATAAGAATATTCCATCAGTAAAGGTATTGTGGGATCAATCATCACCACAAGAAGCCATGTGGGAAAAGGAAGACGACATGAGAAGGATTTACCCCGAATTATTTGAATAGGTATGTACAAATATTGAGGACAAAATTTTTTAAAAGAAAGAGAGAAATGTAACATCCGCTCATATTTTTATGAGAGATGTTTGTTAAATTTTAATTAATTTCATGTGTATGTTGCATCATATTACATATAGCTGCATTAGTGCAGAAACTGAACTAAATCAAAGTGACAAATTAACATGAATGTAGATAAGGACCAAAATGCAAGAGGGAAAAGGTTAAGTGCATAAAACACAATTTTGGCCAAAAAGGGTATTGTAGCCAACAGAATTTTGAGTTTTCCAGCCAATGGTTCAGGGGTAAAATGGTAATTTAGCATGTGGTAAGAGAAACTATTATTTTGAGCTGAATGATCAAGAATTAGGATTAGAATGATAATTTTTGGATCACCTATAAATAGGATTAAGCTTTAGAACCTTCATTTCTCATCTAGAATTTTAGAGTTTTAAAGAGAGAAATAGAGAGAATTTTAGAGAGAGAAAGTGAAGCAATTGTGAAGGAAAAAGGCTATAGGAAGAAGTGATAATCCTAGAAGCTAGGAAGATACACCAGTATACTTCAAAATAATCATTTATGAGCTTGAAATCAACAAGGTAGCAAACAACCCAATCCTCTCAAATTCAAAATTTACTGTTCATATGCTAAAAATGTTAATTTTTCATGTTGTTTGAGCCAGAGAGGAAGTAAACTACATGATTGTACTTATAAATGCATAAATTGGATTATGAGAGATGGGTTTTTCATTATTTTTAAGAACAAGGTTTAATCCAAGATTTGAGTGAGATTAAATAGTAGTTTGGACTATTTTTATGTGATAAATGATGCTTATATGCTGGTATTGAGTTGTTGATTATTAGAGAGGGTTTATAAACTGGTTTTAGGGCAAAAATTTGAGACAACCAAAGGTTGAAAACACAGTATAACATAGCAGCCGACTACTAGCTCCTAGCAGTCGACTATCATGTTCTTTGGTTGCCTAAAAATGCATCCAGAGTGCTAGTATTCGATTTCCAGCCTATGGAAGTTGACTGTCGTGCTCATATTTTTTTGGAAATTTTCTAAAAATATAGCAGCTGACTGTCGAGTCTGTGGCAGTTGACTGGTAGCCCTCAGGTTTGGAAATTTTTTAGGACTATGAGCTGTAAGTTGACTGCTAGGTGGGTGGAAGTCGACTGGTCGGTCTTTATTTTGGAAAATGAACTCAATGACCTAGTTTGAAGCATAATTGGTCCAAAACTCTACTCAAATAAGGGATTTATACCTTAGATGTAATGGTTAACATGTGATTTGAGAATCAATGAGAAAGAGCTTGAGAGTGAATGAGGAAGAAAAAGAAAGATATGAGATTTTGAATAAGAAGAGCATGAACCATAAATGAGAATAACTACAACTAGTTGAAGGCCACGAGAATACTGCAATTGGTTAAATTAAGAGAACTGTAATGACTCCCTTATCCTATTTTTCATATATTAGAGTATGCACTAGTGGAAGCATAAAAATATACTGAAAAATTTTCACTTTCCTAAATTAAGGAACGTCTGAGGGTCACTATTAGTTGAGTGCAACCCCAAAAGACTCTCCTCGCATTCCATTCAAATTCCACTCAACCACTTATCCTATGCAGCATTACTAGTGTCATAATATATACTACACATATTTCTCTGGAATATAAATTCTATCAGCCATTTAGAAACAATTGAGATATACTATGCCATAAATAATAAGTCCATACATACATCCACATTTTAATTCATATTGCACCAAACTCATTATACAAATTCTAAGTCCTAGAAATTTAATACATATACAAATCTTGAGCCTAATACAACTCCAACTTCAAACTATACACTTCTTCTGTCTTTGCCTGGTAGCCTTGGTATTCTTCTTATGCCCAGCTATCTCTTAGGCATCCCCTGTTCCTGATCATCTGAGCAAACAACTTTATGAGATTTTATAAATCCCATTAGAGTAATTTACAATATAATTACTTTCCAAAAATAGTTGCTGGCTCAGTTGTGACTAAGCACAGAAAAAAATTTCCCCAAAATCATTTTAGAAAATAAGTGAATTACTGAATACTTTTAACTATAATGAATACGGGAAATCCATGCAAAACATATCTAGAGTACAATATCTCAAGTCTGAAAAATCATACTAAAATCATGCCTAAAAGATCTCATATATTAATCTATCACAAATCTCATGTGATCAATCCTCTAAATTTGCATGACGTTTTATCAAAAACATGGTTTTGGTTAGGTGTGATCCGTAACACCAATCACCTGAAAACACATCCTATTTTGTGAGTGTAATTCATAACACTAATCACCCACTCAATGACAGGTGAGAGCTAACTTCTAAGGCGTTCTTTGGCATGTGCACACTATAACACCCCATAATTTAATTGGCCTAAATTAATGTTCTTTAATTAATTGGATGTAATTGCTTGTGTGATTTTGGTATTTAACTTAATTATGCTCTCAAATTGTAAAATATTGGATTTTAAATTACCTCTCTATTTTAGCCAAATTAGATGCTTAATTTAATTCTCTAATTCTCCTTTTGAGTCACCTAGCCTAAGTGCCAAGAGAAAAGCAAGATAGGTTACAACATTTAAAAATATATGCATGTGTGTGTGCGTGCATGTGTGTGTGCATGCAAGTGGGAAAGGTTAAGCATGCATGGGAAGGGAAGGAATTTAAATATATGCATGTGTGTGCCATTCATGCATCGTACATGAGAGAAGGGATTGGAAATTCTACTTTATTGCATGAAAAATCCAAGCCACGTGAAAGGAATAGGAAAGAAGGATGAAACACCAAAAAATAATAATATATATGTGTGTGTGGGGATTTCACGTGCAGTAGGAAAGAAAGGCAATGCATGTGCCTTGAGTGAGACCAAAGAAGAATAGGAAAGAGGATGGAAATTGATTATATATATATGTGTATGCAACAAGTAACCCAATAGGTGCAAAATTTTTTTTATTGAATTGTTGCACATGAGAAGCACACGTGAGGTAGGGAATTATGGTCAGTAAAAGAAGACAAAAGGTGCAGCATTTTCCTGCTCACTATGGCCGAATGGAAATTGAAGAAAAGAAGAAGGGAGGGTGACGTGAAGGTTGAATAAAAGTTAAAATAAGGGAAGAAAGAAAGGTGGAAAAAACATGGGAAGAGGTAACTTGCAAGCAAAGGAAGGTGTACTAGCAAGTACACTTAGTGCAAATTTTTGTGGAAGGAAATGAGCTTGTGTGTGCAACAAGGAAGCCCCACACATTATAAAAATAAAAGGGGAAAAGGTGGAGGATTTTCCACTCCCTCACATGCCAAAGATAAAAGAAAGAGGGAAGAAATGGGCTACACAATTTCATGAGATTGGAGGGAGAAATGAAGAGGGATTTCACATGAAGAAAGAAAAATAGACTACAGTGTTAGGTAAGAAGGCAACGTGAGGTTCATAGGAATGAAGGGAGAATTGGAAATTTCATATTGACTATTCTCGCACCCATCCACACGGTAAGAAAAAGGAAAATGAGGAAATAAGTGCAGCTTGAGTTTAGGAAAAGTAAACCAAGACTTGTAAGAAATGAGGTGTACATTAAGGGCCAGACAAGGAGACCATTGGAAAAAAAATGATAATCACAATAATAATTAAGAAGAAGAGGCTAATGTGGTGTGAAGAATAGGGAAAGGAAATTTAAGAATTTTGTGCATGATAAGCCACTTAAGCAAGAGACAAAAGAGTGGGAGAAATTCATGCAATACCACACGTGAAGGAAGAAAGAAAAATGGAATTGAAAATGCTAGTCTTACAAGGATGCATGGACGCATGAAAGGGGAGGAAATAAAAGGCAATTGAATTGTCTTACACATAGTGCAGCGTGAGACTTGAGTAGGAAGGGAAGTCCATGTGAGCTAGAGAGGAGAAATAGAATAAATAAAAATTTCATGGAAAGCCCACATGCATCTACACTCTTGGATGTGTCCTTAAAGGAAAAGAGAGAAAGCATGCAACATTGAGAGCCTTACATACTCGGTCAAGGAAAGGAGAGAAAAAGAAAAAGAGAAATGGAGAGAGAGCATGTGAGAACACAACATCATTCAAGAAGGGGAGTGAAGTTGATCAAGAAAGGAAGCAAAGGAGGAAGGCAAGGATAAAGGAAGAGCCAATACAACTTCATCCTTTGGCATCACAAGAGGAAGGCTAACAATTTGAGATTTATGCTCCATGCTTAGTTTATGCATCCAACATGTTTCTTTTTACTTTCTATGGAACATAACTTGCCTCCCTACATTCTTGACCTAGATGTATGTATGTTGGCTACCATGAGTGGTTCAATGAGATGTTGATGGATGAGATAACATGAGTATGTTGTTGGAAAAAAAAAGATTAGGGTTGGATGGTGCTAACTTCATGATGACCATAAATAAAGAACCCTACCTTTTAAGTGTGTTAAGTAAAGAACAAAGAAAGGAAATGGAATAGCCAATTTAATAAATCTCCCTAGGCCAAGTTCATGAAATGCATTCTTGGAATTTATAAGCTATGCACTATGATTTTGATTCAAAACATGGGAATTTATTTTTGATGTCACAAGAGAAAATTTAGATTATTATTGGAAGAAAAGTAAGTATTCTAAAAAGGCTAGAATTTTGGTAAGAAATAAACATTAGCAATTATTTCTAAAGAAGGAGAAATTATCCTTAAAATGTTGAAGTTTTCCATAAGAAAAGTATATTAGAATTAATTTTCAACAAAGAAGGAAGTATTCTAAACATTAGAATTTTATAAGAAATATACATATTAATTTTTATGGAAGGAGAAATTCTTCTTGGAAATGCTAGAATCCTTAAAAAAAAGAAAAGAAAATGTACATTAGAATAGATTTCCAAGAAAGAAGAAAATTAGTATTTCAAATATTAGAATTTATTTCTAAGGAAGGAGAAATTTTCCTTGAAATCTTGGAATTTTCCATAAGAAATGTGCATCTAGAATTATCCCCAATAAAGGAAAAATTATTCTTTAAATTTGAGAATTTTCATAAGAATTGTACATTTACATTAATTTCCAAGAAAAGGGGAAGGTATCCTTGGAATATATAGAATTTTCTCAAGTGAAATAAATTAATAACAATACTTTTCAAGAAAAGGGGACTTTTATCCTTCAAGCTAATTGGATTTTTTTTTTTAAAAAAGGATATATGCTAATAATAACATTTAAGAAATTGGAAAATTTTCCCTTGATAATTGACAAAGAATATTAAAGGTGGCCAAGTGTCCACATGTGCCCAAGTGTGTACAAAGAATATCAAAGGTGGCCAAGTGTCCACAAGTGTCCAAGTGTGCACAAAGAATATCAAAGGTGGCCAAGTGTCCACAAGTGCCCAAGTGTGCACAAAGAATATCAAAGGTGGCCAAGTGTTCACAAGTGCTCAAGTGTGCACAGCTAAAGTACAAAGAAATTTAAGAATGATAAGTCAAAATATTCTTTAAATGTTATGATAATGTATGTTACAGCATGTATTATTTGAAAAGTATATTATTTTCATTCTACTGACATTTTAATTGATCATATATTGCTTGCCAATTTATATTTATGAATTATGCTGTATTTTATTCCAAGAATGTAGAATTAATTATTTTGGTGCTTGCACCCTGATACATATTAGTTTTTTTAACACCTAAATTGTTAAGCTACTGGGAAACTTGCGTTTCTCATTATATGATAATATGTATCAGATGCGGACGCATAGCCGACCTGGGAGTTCAAGTTCTTTTTGGGTTTAAGAAATTTTTGTAACCCCTATTTTTGGGTCCTATTCTAGACATACTTCTTTTAGATCTAGGAATATTCTTTTGGTAGTAAACCTGAGATGTAATTAGGAAAGAATCGGGGAAGGGATATGTGAAGGACTAGTCCGTCTTGGAAAATAGAAAAAGAGGTCTGAGTGACAGGATTGTTGTCTCCTGACTTCCTAGGGATGGGTACTTCATATATCCTGATATATGTTCACTGTAATGTAATGGACATTATTGGACTCTTATTATTTGAATTATATGAAAGTTCAATTTTTTGCTGTGTAGCATAGAATTTCTGTTATTCTACTATGCATGTAAGTTTTTAATCTGAATAAAAGATCCTGAACCTAATCCACTTAATATAAATTAATGGCATAATTGCTCAAACATTAATTAAATAAAAGGATAAGAATAATGTACCAAATCTATTTGGTTGCATCGGAGGAATTATAATCTAGATAAGGGTGTTACATATACTACTAGTCTCATCCTCATACAGTCTATATGGCAAAATATACACACAATCGACTAATACTCAAGGCCATGGGATACTATAATTAAACCATAACTCCACCCCGTATAGTCTATCCACCCTTTTACTCCTTAAACCTTCTATAGGGTTGTCTTGGTTTAATGCATAATTACCAACAAATGCAGACTAATTCAATTAAAAAAATCAATTTACAAACAGTTTGCGTAAGGGATATTCAACAACCATCCCATACCAGCTATTGAATATCCACCCTAAGCTAGTCTGTACTTATAGCATATAACCCAATAGCTAAATTAGCAAACATGCAAAGAGCATCATGGGCAAGTCTTTTCTATACTCAAAAAAATCTAAACCAAATCAATCATGGTCATAAATCATTCCCAATCAATACAAATCATATTTATTACACAGAAATTCACAATTGTTAATAAGAGTTAGGGTGGTGTAGATTACTCTACCTTTACCGTTTGCTCCGCTTATGATTAGGGCTTTCCTCCTTTATCTCTAAGCTGTTTTCAAAATTTATTTCTTGAGGTAATAGGTAAGGTTCACATTCCAATTCTTATCAATGTGCATTTATGCAAATCCTATCTTAAGGTTTCACTAAGGTTCTCCTTTATTTTCCCACTTCTCCTAACTATTTCTTTGGTTTTCTACCACTCTTCTCATGTAATTCTCATATAAGGTGATATTTGAATCTTATTCAAATCAAAACCTAGGGATTTTAAACTCCAATCATGTTTAAAAATTTTTTCTTTGCATCAGGGGATCTACCAGTCGACTGCCAAGAGTTGGTAGTCGACTAATTGCTCTCTGGAAGGCTGTACTTCGCAAGGCAGGGACTTGACAGTTGACTGGTATACGCCTAGTAGTCGACTGGCACAATCTGTGTGCGATTCTAGGCTTCATAGTGGCTCGACAGTCGACTGGTGCTCGCCCGATAGTCGACTGCTAAGCTGCTGTGCTCAATTCTGAGTTTTACAGTGGCTCGGCAGTGTACTGGTGTATGCCTGACAGTCAACTGCTAAGCTGCTGAGTAAAATTCTGGGTTTGCAAAGAACATGACAGTTGACCGGTACATCTTTGGCGATTAGTATCTATTCTTTTGATTCGAAATCACGAAGTTTTCAAAGAATTGAAGCCTAGATTACAAGTCCATACCATATGAAAATTATATGAGCTTAATCCCTACATGTTTCCGAGCAAAACCCATAAATTTCTAGGTCCAAAACATCAATCAAATCAAAGAATCTACATGCAAAATGAGTGGAAGAAAAACCTAACTTTATAATTTTGATTTTAAACCTAGAGATCAACAAATGGAAGCTATAATTCATACATCTTAGTCCGAAAATCATTTCCTAACCTTAAAAAAAATTTAAATTAGTTTATCTGGTCTAAATCTTAGAAAATTTGAAATGCCCTAAGTTTTCCTAATCTCATTTTCTTCCTCAAATCACAGCAGATTGGATTAAGGAAGAAATCTCTTCTTAACTGATATGTGAATGATTTTCTAAGGATTAGATGGAGGATTCTTACCTTAAATTTGAGCTCAGAAACTTCGGTCTTGATTTCCTTCTCTTCTCCCCTTTTTCTCCTCTTGCCCGTGCAGTTCCCTTCCTCTCTAGGCATGAAAATTAGCTGGTATGGAAGGAAGGAGAACATATAGGGCGGTCCATAAGGGTGGCACTGTTGGAGCCTTAGTGACCTCCTAGCAAAAATAAAGAAATTACACTTAAGTCCCTCTTGTTATAACCTCATTTGACATTTCAAAATTATCATTATCATTAAAATTTCCAAGGGACCGGGTATTACAAGAACACTGCAACTAGTCACGAACCACGTGAATATTGTAGATGGTTAAAAACCATGAGAATATTACAGGTGGTGATGAACCATGAGAACATTGCAGATGGTCAAGGACCATGAGAAAACTCATTTATGAATGAGAAATTTTACAAGATTACTTTTATGATGCTTTTGTTTATGGCCATAACAATATGCTTTGATTTCTTGTTTATGCTCTGCATTGATATAAGAATATGATCCTGTTGCCATTACAATTTGAGAATATATCTTGTGTGATGGATATGTAATGAGATGCATGTGTATTCATAAGTATATGTGGGGAATTTTTTAACTCATGCATGATATCCCAATAGTGCTAATGTATTAACTGATGAGAAAAGAATGTAGTATATTTTCATACTAGTACAGTGGTACAAGTCAACAATTTTAAAAATTAGGTTGTTATTGTTACTGGGATTTATTCTCATATAAAATGCTAGTTTGTATCAGATGCTTAGATTTTAGATCCTACTGGAGGTAGAGGTGGATTAGGTAGATATACCCATTCTAGGTTATTTCATGGTAATAAAGGAAATATGGGTGATTTTAGTTATAGATATTCCCTCTACTCCCCCACTTACTGGAGGGGTAGACATGCAAAATTAGTTGGTAGTCTTTTATTTTGATCTATAAATATGTGATGATCGATACCCTGATCCCTTATTATCTTTTTGGAAACGGGTCAGAAGGATTTTTTGTGTACAAATAGAGGCATATTTGTATCCAAGATATCTGAGAAAATACCTGCTTATGGGACGGGTAGAGGGGTATGAGTGGCAGGTCTGTTACCTCCTTACTCTACTTAGCCTCATATATTTATAGGTATATGTCTTGTATAACTAAATTATTGTATATACAAATTGGATGTGTATCTATTTAAAGCATTGTATATAAATATATATTACTTTAACTATTTTTGTTGCATTACGTGTGAGTATCTCGAGTGTAGAATTCTTGAACTAAAAGCACTTGATTATTTAACTTGGTAAAAGATAAAAATTTACTCGAGTAGAGATAGTAGTAACTCACCAATCCAATAATATGTTAAATTATATTATTTAATTAAATAAAAAGGAACCATAGGATTGGGGGGGTGCTAGAATAGCTGCCTGTTGAGTGGCAGCAGTGGCCTGTTCCCTCATGGCCTCTATCAGTCCTATTAAGGTTTGCATAACTCGGGCTAAGTCCACTTCTCCATCTTTGTCCCTTGTACCATTTCTCTTGGGAGGTGCTATAGCTTACTCTTCAAAACAAAAATTATTGAGGTGATCAGTCTCATTAACAGAATATTTATAAGGGAATATATGGATCCACAGGAAATACTGTACACTCACAAACCTAGCACTCCATTCCTCAAGTCAAAACATAGCACAAGTAATCAACTGCCTAGGCTCAGCTAACTAACTTGTAGTAGTCTGTATCCTGAGGAATCTACCCTTACTACTGAGTCAGCTATGTGCTAACTGTGGTAGCCATGCTCTGATACCAACTAATATGTAACACTTGTAACACCCTCATAGCCTATGGTTCCTTTTATGTTAATTAAGAAGGTATAATATGAAAATATCATAATAATTTTGTGTTACTATTACTTCTAACTGAGTACATTTTAACTTTTACCAAGTTGATTAATTGAGTGCCATTTGGGTTAGGTTCTACACTCAGGTTCTCACTTGAAAATTGCAGCAGAATACTAGATTGTATACATGTACATAATTAACTCTAAATATCTATATACAAACATGCATAATTACTCATTAGCCAACATCAAAATTAGCTATTAGGGTATGGATGTAACAACGGGAAAGATTCGAAAGAGTTTTAAAAGGATTTTAAAAGATAAAACTTGATTTTAACCCTAATCCCAATCAAACGAAGACTGACACGTATTTCGAGGATAATGACTTGACACAGAAGGTCGTTTGAAGCCAGAAACACGATCAAACAGAAAGAAATGCAATCCGGCAATCAGAAACTGACGGAAGGAGTTTCGTGCGTCAATTTCGTTGACGGAGGCCAAATTTTTCACATGGAAATACGTGCCAACGTCTGGAAGGATGCCGACACCCTAAAACATCCTCGGGTGGCCTGGGAAAAGTCAGAATCGCCCCTGGAGGCTTTAAATTACGCGAACTCCCGCCATTTCTCTCATTTCACTCTCTCTCCTCACTACACTCTCTCTCTCCTCTCTCTTTTCTCTCTCTACCTTCCTCCACCGTGAACGGCCGCCACAGCCACCGTGGGCCACCACCAAGGGTACCAACCGACAGCGACCTCATCGCCACAACCTCCAAAGAACCAACCACGGCCACCAACGGCTGCCGGAGCCGCCGAAAAAATGCCATTTTTCCCCTCCATCACGCAAAACTTCCCCAGTTCGAATCGCCGCCGTCCGACGCCGTTGACCCTCACTGCCCCCACCACCGTGTAGCCCAGCCGACTTCCTCCAAGATGGCTCGGCCGCCGAAGGAGGCCGGACGCGCCCGGATTGAGGTAGAACGTCGTCCGCCGTGCGAGAAGCTTCGTGGCCGGAAAACACTGCCCAAACGACCGTGAACCGCCGTGCCACCACCGTATTCGGACTCCTGGGCTTGCGGGCTTCACCGTGGTGTGATTTTCGAGGCAAACCGCACCTCCTCACAGTGCGCCGCCGTGCCGGAGCTTCTGGAGGTGTATCCCGAGAAACTGAGACCACCGGGACGTAGAATCCCATCATCCGAGCACAGTGGTAAGGTCTGATTTCCCAAAAACTAATGGTATATGACTGAAATGGCTGCCGAACGTAATTAGGCAACTAATTAACCTAGGTAACTGTGTAACCGGATTTAGAATCAAAAAATGGATGACGTGACGAATCTAAATATTCAATTTCATGTCCAGGGAATTAATTGGGCTCAGAAACTGAGATTTCGCGGAGTCTTGACTTGATTTGGAGCGACCGGAGACCAGGTAGGATAATTTACACTTCCCGAACCCTAGAATTGATTTAGTGAATACTTGAATGATTTAGATGACTTGTATGGATTTGCGTGCTGCTTTCGATGGGAGAAATTGCATGCCTGTGTGCTGAAAACCCTAATTGCATGTTAGACACCTTGTTTATCGAGTTTAGATGCCTTTAGGGCAGATTTACTTAGGGTTGGGTACTTGATAGCCGGTATGGGATGGCCGTTAAGTATCCCTCGTACAGGAAGCTTTTAAACGAAACTATTTTTATCAGATTTAGCCTGTACTGAGTTAGGGATTACGCGTTAAACCAGGACGACCCTAAGAAAGGTTTAGGGAGTATAAGGGTGGATAACCTACACGGAGAAACGTTGTGATTTAGGCGTGATACCCTAGAACCCTGAGGAATAGCCGACCGAGTGCATGTGAGTTCGAATAGACTGTGTGAGGATGAGAATTGGCGTATGTGCACATGCTAGGGGACGCCCTAGATGTTGATTCTCACCCGGTCCTTGAGTGAGTGATTGGTGTTACGGATCACACTCACAATATAGGCTTGATTCGGGTGATTGGTGTTACGGATCACACCCAACGATAAGAGAGGTATTCTCTCTAGACTACATGCAATTAGAAGATGATTTAGATTCGGTTACAGTGGAATTGTAGCCAACGTGGATTGAGATACACAGGGCATGGGATTTCACTTGATTTTGATAACTGATTTTAAAAGAAATGGATTTTATGATTGTGATATATTGCCGCAATTTCCATGTGTTTGAACGATTTTAAAGAAAAGGTATTTCACTGTTTTCGAACTGATTTCGGGAAGACGATTTCGGTGTTCACACCGCTGAGTATTCAACTGGTTTTCGAATGATAATTAAATTGTAAATTATTCTACTGGGATTCATATCTCATTAGGTTGTGTACTCAGATGAACAGGGACAGGGGCAGGAACCCAGATGATAGCCGAAGCTGACTTGAGGATAGACTGGAGGATGATTAGCTTTGGCTTGAATCATTTGTATATATACTTTGATGACGCTGTTATTTATCGGATTCTGTTTCTTATAAATTCTGTATGAACTAGACTGAATGTATATATAACGTTTCAGATAGTATGTATGGATTGTAGTGATGAATTGATGTTGCTGTGTATGGATTTATATTAGTATGTTTACTGATGTTGTTGGACTGGCTATTGATTTTTAAACAGGTGATTCTGTATTTGGGATATGATCAAATTACAGAGGAAACCCTGCGGATTTTCGGTAGAATTTACCGCTGTAAACTTATGGACTTGAATTGAAATGTGTATGAACGTATGATGTGACATGTATATGAGTTTTAGATTTCATCCCAGAGTTATTATTGATGATGTACGTATGTGTATTTAGTTAGCTGCGTGTGAATCAGGGTTGAATGGAATCCGAATGGATAACGGAGGATCTATTTGGGTTACGCTCAACCAGTAGCGATCCCCTGACGTTCCCACATAGGGAATAAACATTCAGAATACCCCATATGCTTCTGCTAATCAGATAAGTATCACGTATGACGTATTAGGGGGTCGTTACAATTATGGTATCAGAACCCGGTTTGTCGGATCTTCTGGTTTAGTGGACTTAGGACTTTAAATCTTTGGGCTTGCAGCTTTAGGGTTTTGATTGATTTGACTCTGGAATGATAGGACCTGATTTGAATTGATAATGAACGAAATGAATTTGATGTACTTCTATTAACTATTGCTGTGTGACTGATCTATTTGTTTCTGTATCAGTTAAACATGGAAGAATCTAGCAGGAACGCCATACGTAGACCTAGGGGAAGGCCAAGGCACAGAAGCCAGGGTGCATCAGGTAGTGGTAGCATGGAGACTGAGGTTGACATGCGGGAGATGATGGAATCTATCAGATTAATGGCCGATGCAATGAGAGACCAGGCCACTACCAGTGCCAATGCAATGAGACAGCAGCATGAAGATAGACAGACGAGAAACGACAGAGCCACCCAACAGGTGAATCCACTATATCAGGGATGGATTGAATTCCAGAGAGCAGGTCCATCTCCGTTTACAAGTGCCTCCGATCCAGCTGCTGTGGAAGCTTGGATAAAAGGAATTGAAAAGATTTTCAGGTTGTTGCAGTGCGACGATGAACAGAAGGTCACATATGCAACATACATGCTGAAAGGTGAAGCGAAACTTTGGTGGACAGATGCCCAGCCATTGATGGAGAGCCGAGGCATTCCAATGACTTGGGAATCTTTCAAGAGAGTCTTCATGGATCAATATATCCCTGAGAGCGTGAAACAAGCAAAGGAAGCATAGTTCCTGAAGCTTACCCAGGGAGGCAGGCCGTTTGACGAGTATCTGAAACAGTTTGAAGAATTATCAAGATACTCCACTTACCTGCGAATGCATTACGATGAGGCTTGGAAAGCAAAGCAACTAGAAGAAGGCCTCGATCTACCTATGAAGACTCAGTTAGCTACTCTGGAGATTCGAGACTTCGCCACACTGGTCAACAAGTGCCGAATTCTGAGCAAGAATTTAGAACAAAAACAGACTCAGAATATGACACAGCGTACAGGGAACCGACCCGGCGCCGTAAATCTGAATGTAAGAAGCGGTATGTTTAAACCGTAACCAGGGGCTTCTAGTAGCAGTGGGAGGCGACCTGATAATACTCTTTGTCAGAAGTGTGGTACTAGACATCCAAATCAACCCTGATGGCATCAGACTCCCCTCCAGTGTTATAGATGTGGAGGCACAGGACACATGGCCAGATACTGCCCTTCCACGGGGAATCAGCCGACATCTGGTAGCTGAAGACCACAAGCTCCAGGGAGAGTTTTTACTATGAATGCTGCCAACGTCGACAGGTCCTCAGGCTTGATGCAGGGTAGACGTTAAATTTATAATTTTTCTTTGATAGTATTGTTTGATTCGGGTGCTACGCACTCCTTTATTGCTGATGCATGCGTAGAAAGAATGAGATTACCTGTTCAAACCCTACCCTGTGACCTATACATATCCACACCCTTGGGAGAAACCACTATGTCCCCACGAATATGCCTAAACTGCCCCTTAACCATTGAAGATACTTTATTTCTTGTGGACTTAGTGTGTATACCATTGTCAGGGATCGACATTATTTTGGGAATGGATTGGTTGACTAGGAATCGGGTCTTGTTGAATTGTTCCGAAGGGACAATTACTTATCTGTATAACGTACCTGTGCGAGGGAATGACAGAGCTTGTGAGATAGGTGATATGTCCCTCAATCTCTCTGAGGTAGAATTGCAGGATAGATTAAGTCAAATCCCAATTGTTAGTGACTTTCCGGAGGTATTTCCTTTGGAAATTAGTAAACTGCCACCACCTAGGGAGATAGAATTCACCATTGACCTAATTCCGGGAGCGAGTCCAATAGCTATGACCCCGTATCGTATGGCCCCCGCAGAATTGAGAGAATTAAAAGTCCAAATCGAAGACATGTTGGAGAAAGGGTTCATTAGGCCGAGTGTATCACCATGGGGGGCTCCGGTCTTATTCGTAAAGAAGAAAGACGGGAGTTTAAGACTGTGTATTGATTACCGGCAATTGAATAAGGTGACCATTAAGAACAAATACCCATTGCCACGTATTGACGATTTGTTTGATCAGTTGCAAGGCGCGACTGTATTTTCTAAGATAGATTTAAGGTCAGGATACCACCAGATTAGGGTTAGAGAGGAGGATATTCCTAAGACAGCATTCAGGACGAGATACGGCCACTATGAGTTCTTGGTGATGCCGTTTGGATTGACGAATGCACCCGTTGTCTTTATGGATTATATGAACAGAATTTTCAGACCCTATTTAGATCAATTTGTTGTAGTATTCATTGATGATATTTTAGTCTATTCCAAGACTCATGACGAGCATGCCCAGCATCTTAACACGGTGTTACAGATACTGGAAGAGAAACAATTGTATGCAAAGCTGGAGAAATGTGAGTTTTGGTTAGAAGAAGTGAAATTTTTAGGACATGTGGTAAATGGGAAAGGGATAGCGGTCGACCCAAAGAAAATTGAAGCAGTATTAGATTGGGATCGACCTAGAACGGTCACCGAGATTAGGAGTTTCTTGGGTTTGGCCGGCTATTATCAGAAATTTATTCAAGGATTTTCGCAGATAGCTATGCCATTGACTCGATTGACTCGGAAAGGGGTAGATTTTGAATGGAGCGAGCAGTGTGAGAGTAGTTTTCAGATTCTGAAAGAGAAATTAACCACCGCTCCTGTACTAATTATTCCGAAACCCCTGGAACCCTTTACTGTATACACAGATGCATCTTTGAGAGGCCTAGGTTGTGTTTTGATGCAGGATGGGAAAGTTGTGGCTTATGCATCGCGACAATTGAAACCTGCAGAGGAGAACTATCCCACCCATGACTTAGAATTAGCTGCCATTGTGTTTGCCCTAAATATTTTGAGACATTACCTATATGGCGCAGTATTCGAGGTATATAGTGATCATAAGAGCCTTAGGTATCTGTTTGATCAGAAGGAATTTAACATGAGGCAGCGTAGGTGGGTAGAATACTTGAAAGACTTTGATTTTGAGTTGAAATATCATGCAGGGAAAGCAAATGTTGTAGCCGATGCATTAAGCCGAAAGTCACTACAACTAGCCAGTTTAATGATTAGTGAGATGAGATTACTTGAGGATTTTAGGAATCTTAGCCTCAATGTAATCTCATTTCCGCAAAGATTAGTGATGAGTGACTTTTTGATAACCTGTGAATTGAGAGAATTAATTAGACAGGCCCAACTTGAGGATGAATCCTTGGAAGTATACGCAGACCAACCCGACTTTGGATTAGCACCTGATGGGGTTTTGATGTTTAGAAAGAGGGTAGTAATTCCGAACCATCAAGAATTAAAGGAAAAGGTGTTAGCAGAAGCTCACAGAAGCCATTACACTATTCACCCCGGTATCTCCAAGATGTATCAGGATTTAAAGAGAAATTTTTGGTGGCCTGGTATGCGGAGAGATATCACGAATTACGTGAATGCCTGTTTGAATTGTCAACAGATTAAGATAGAGCATCAGAAACCCGTAGGGCTACTTAAGCCATTAGAGATACCAGAGAGAAAATGGGATCAGATCACTATGGATTTCGTGGTTGGATTACCTAGAACACCAGCAGGATTTGATGCCATTTGGGTGATAGTGGATAGGTTGACCAAGTCTGCACACTTTTTGCCTGTTAAGGTGCGTTACTCCATGGAGAAATTAGCCGAAGTATACCTTAGGGAAATTGTAAGATTACATGGAATACCGTCAGGTATAGTATCTGATCGAGACCCTAGGTTTACTTCGAGATTTTGGCAATCCCTACAGCAAGCCTTAGGAACCCAGCTTAAATTTAGCACAACCTATCATCCTCAGACTGACGGGCAGTCTGAGAGGACTATTCAAACCCTAGAAGATATGTTGAGGGCTTGTGTGCTTGAACAGAAAGGAAGTTGGGATAAACACCTGCTGTTGATAGAGTTTGCATACAACAACAGTTATCACTCTACCATCGGCATGGCACCGTATGAGGCTCTGTATGGGAGAAGTTGTAAGTCACCTTTAAGTTGGGTAGAGATGGGGGAGAGTGCACTGTTGGGACCTGAAATGGTGCAAGAAACCACTGATCAAATTAAAATAATCAGAGAAAAGATGAGAGCTGCCCAACAGAGGCAAGAATCTTATGCCAACAAGAGAAGAAGGCCTTTGGAATTTAACGAGGGAGATCACGTATTTCTGAGGGTACCCCCCACCACGGGTATTGGTAGACAGATAAGGACCAAGAAACTAAGTCCTAGATTCCTAGGACCATTCCAAATTTTACAAAGAGTCGGTCCCGTTGCCTACCAAATTGCTTTACCTCCCCATTTGTCCAACTTACATGATGTTTTCCACGTCTCCCAACTTCGTAAATATGTCCCAGATCCTGCGCATGTATTAGAGAATCAACCGATAATATTAAAGGAAAATTTGACTTATGAATCTACTCCTGTTCAAATCCTTGACTATAAGACTAAGCAGCTTCGAAGTAAAATAATCCCTCTAGTTAAGGTACTTTGGCAGGATGTAGCGTCGCAGGAGATGACGTGGGAGAAAGAAGATGAGATGAGGCAAAAATATCCAGAACTGTTTACAGGTATGAATTTTGGGGACAAAATTTCTTTTAAAAGGATTTTAAAAGATAAAACTTGATTTTAACCCTAATCCCAATCAAACGAAGCATGACACGTATTTCAAGGATAATGACTTGACATAGAAGGTCGTTTGAAGCCAGAAACACGATCAAACAGAAAGAAATGCAATCCGGCGATCAGAAACTGACGAAAGGAGTTTCGTGCGTCAATTTCGTTGACGGAGGCCAAAGTTTTTTCATGGAAATGCGTGCCAATGTCTGGAAGGATGCCGACACCCTAAAACATCCTCGGGTGGCCTGGGAAAAGTCAGAATCGCCCTTGGAGGCTTTAAATTACGCGAACTCCCGCCATTTCTCTCATTTCACTCTCTCTCCTCACTACACTCTCTCTCTACTCTCTCTTTTCTCTCTCCACCTTCCTCCACCGTGAACGGCCGCCACAGCCACCGTGGGCCACCACCAAGGGCACCAACCGACAGCCCTCACTGCCCACAACCTTCAGCAACCAACCACGACCACCAACGGCCGACGGAGCCACCGAAAAAACGCTGTTTTTCCCCTCCATCGTGAGAAACTTCCTCGGCTCGAATCGCCGCCGTCCGACGCCGTTGACCCTCACCGCCCCCACCACTGTGTAGCCCGAGCTGCCAGCTTCCTCCAGTAGCTCGGCGCCGTCGAAAGGAGGCCTGACGCGCCCGGATCGAGGCAGAATGTCATCCACCGTGCGAGAAGCTTTGTGGCTGGAAAACACCGCCCAAACGGCCGTGAACCGCCGTGCCACCACCGTATTCGGACTCCTGGGCTTTCGGCTTCACCGTGGTGTGATTTTCGAGGCAAACCACACCTCCTCACCGTGCGCTGCCGTGCCGGAGCTTCTAGACGTGCATCCTGAGAAATTGAGACCACTGGGACGTAGAATCCCATCATCCGAGCACAGTGGTAAGGTCCGATTTCCCAAAAACTAATGGTATATGACTGAAATGGCTGCCGAACGTAATTAGGCAACTAATTAACGTAGGTAATTGTGTAACCGGATTTAGAATCAAAAAACGGATGACGTGACGAATCTAAATATTCAATTTCATGTCCAGGGAATTAATTGGGCTCGAAAATTGAGATTTCGCAGAGTCCTGACTTGATTTGGAGCGACCGGAGACCAGGTAGGATAATTTACACTTCCCGAACCCTAGAATTGATTTAGTGAATACCTGACTGATTTAGATGACTTGTATGGATTTACGTGCTGCTTTCGATGGGATAAATTGCATGCCTGTGTGCTGAAAACCCTAATTGCATGTTAGAAACCTTGTTTATCGAGTTTAGATGCCTTTAGGGCAGATTTACTTAGGGTTGGGTACTTGATAGCCGGTATGGGACGGCCGTTAAGTATCCCTCAGACAGAAGCTTTTAAACGAAACTATTTTTATCGATTTAGCTTTGTCTTGAGTTAGGGATTACGCGTTAAACCAGGGCGACCCTAAGAAAGGTTTAGGGAGTATAAGGGTGGATAACCTACACTAGGAAAGCGTTGTGATTTAGGCGTGATACCCTAGAACCCCGAGGAATAGCCGACCGAGTGCATGTGAGTTCGAATAGATCAGATGAGGATGAGAATTGGCGTATGTGCACATGCTAGGGACGCCTAGATGTTGATTCTCACCCGGTCCTTGAGTGAGTGATTGGTGTTACGGATCACACTCACAATATAGGCTTGATTCGGGTGATTGGTGTTACAGATCACACCCAACGATAAGAGAGGTATTCTCTCTAGCCTACGTGCAATTAGAAGATGATTTAGATTCTGATGATGGAATTGTAGCCAACGTGGATTGAGATACACAGGGCATGGGATTTCACTTGATTTTGATAACTGATTTTAAAAGAAATGGATTTTATGATTGTGATATATTGCCGCAATTTCCATGTGTTTGAACGATTTTAAAGAAAAGGTATTTCACTGTTTTCGAACCGATTTCTGAAGACGATTTCGGTGTTCACACCACTGAGTATTCAACTGGTTTTCGAATGATAATTAAATTGTAAATTATTCTACTGGGATTCATATCTCATTAGGTTGTGTACTCAGATGAACAGGGACAGGGGCAGGAACCCAGACGATAGCCGAAGCTGACTTGAGGATAGACTGGAGGATGATTAACTTAGGCTTGAATCATTTGTATATATACTTTGATGACACTGTTATTTATCGGATTCTGTTTCTTATAAATTCTGTATGGACTAGACTGAATGTATATATAACGTTTCAGATAGTATATGGATTGTAGTGATGAATTGATGTTGCTGTGTATGGATTTATATTAGTATGTTTACTGCTGTTGTTGGACTGGCTGTTGATTTTTAAACAGGTGATTCTGTATTTGGGATATGATCAAATTACAGAGGAAACTCTGCCAGATTTTCGGTAGAATTTACCGCTGTAAACTTATGGACTTGAATTGAAATGTGTATGAATGTATGACGTGACATGTATATGAGTTTTAGATTTCATCCCAGAGTTATTATTGATGATGTACGTATGTGTATTTAGTTAGCTGTGTGTGAATCAGGGTTGAACGGAATCCGAATGGATAACAGAGGATCTATTTGGGTTACGCACAACCAGTAGCGATCCCTTGACGTTCCCACATAGGGAATAAACATTCAGAATACCCCATATGCTTCCGCTAATCAGATAAGTATCACGTATGACGTATTAGGGGGTCGTTACAATGGAGGCAACATCCGTGCCACTCATGACCCCTTCATGATGCCTACTAATAATTGATAGTTAGTCCATATACATTCAAGTTAAGATAGGCTACACAAGACATAATCTATACTAGCCTTTCTCAAAAATCATAAAGGCTAGTACACAATGAATATATGCCTATGCTATCCAAAATAAATAACTCCATGTACCCTATGGAGGGTACCCCTCTTCAAGTTACCTTCACCTTCCGCCAGGGACCTACACATTTGGTACATGCTAGCATATATGTGAGAATTTAATCTCAGTAGCAATGCAACCTGTTTTGAAATCAACTGACTTGTACCACCATACTTATACAGAAATCCTATATATTCTTTCTCATCATGAAACACATAGTACATACTATTGGGATGCAGTGCATGTAGCACGCTATCATGTTGTGGGCTCATATTTATGCATGTGCATTTGAAACATATAATCTTTTTAATATAGGATGTGCATTCATCATCATTTTTTACATATCTTTCATCTTAAACCATCCATGGGGTAAGAAACATAAATTTTCATATAAAAAATGCGCAGGAGGAACAAACATATCATATGAATTACTGGGAACACTGCCTAATGAATGACTTCACTTACCACTACATTCATGCACGAGTTCACTTCACATTATATGTGATAATTCTGCCATTGGTACTATTTGAGGCATCCCCCAGCTAGATTTGAGTACCCTCTTAATGGTCACTGCCCTCTCTGCAGATCATACCTTAACTAGCGGGTTGATATCCCTTTCGTCCCTTGCAAGGCTAGTATAATTCTCTATATGGTCATTTTCAACTTTGACAGATCACTCCTAACCAGAGGGAGAATATCCCTTTCATCCCTTACGAGGCTGCTATGTCAACTTATGGAATCACTATTTAACTTTGGACAAGTCTCATCTACTCCGCTTACGTAGATCATGGGCTATGGAATCACCATCCCTTTCCAATGGATCACATTCTCGGTACGCTATTCTCTAACATATGTACTAGGGTGATTTGGCTCATGTCCATTGTTTTACTTAACTCTAAGTATGTGTTTCTTAAATGGCCTTTGGATGATGACACTAACTTAAAGTTGGCAACCATCACGATGTTTTCAAAATCATCTATGTTTAAGTGGATGTCAACCATCCCAATCCTCCGCACAATCGTGGAATGCCCAACAACTGTCTTATACTGATAATTGATCATTCAATCATGAGCCTATCTACCACTAATGCATATGCTTAGAACTTCACTCCTTACTCTTCATATCTTGCATGTTACCCATTACATCCTAGGTTTAAATCTTTAGTTGAGTGAGATTTTGGGCTATTTACCTCTCAAAATGGTCATTGAGCTCATTATTTGAGACAGAGGGCTGGCAGTCAGTTGTTAGCTCACTGTCCTTCTTATTCTAGCTTAGTTGAGAGCTACCAGTCGGCTGCTAAAGGCTTGACAATCGATTGCTAGCCTTAAAATAGACCCAACAGTTGATTGTTAGAGCGAGGCAGTCTACTGCTAGCCTTCAAGAACATTTTATGAAAAATGAAAAACACAACAGTCAACTTCTAAGGCCTGGAAGTCTGCTGCTAACATTCAAAACTAGTTTTTAGTTAGGCGAAGAACATGGTAGTTGACTTCAAGAGGCTGGCAGTCGGCTGTTGGCATTCTATCTGCTCTAAAACTCACTGCTATGCTTAGAATTTTGCTCTAAAAACATGTTTTCAACTATTTTCTCAAGCCATAAACTCAACACCCGCCTTTAAACATCATATAACTCTTATAATAGACCTAAAACACAACTTATCAGCACTCCAAACTAAGATTAAACCACATTTTTTCACTTAGGGCATAAGCCTACTTTCATAATCAATGACTATTTAGCAAGCATCACCCAATAGCAGTTAAAAACAAAGAAAATGTAGGTTTAAACCCCAAAATTTACTCAAAATATTCATAAATCACATTTTTCCAGCAAGGAGCTGAACATTTCAAAAATAGGGTTTAGGTTGAGTTGCTACCTGGATTTCCTGAAAATGTGTGTGTACATTATGTTTAAATAGTCCTCCTCTTGCTGTAAGACCAATCCCTAGCCTCAAATATGTTCTTCTTCTAGGAAATCCCTTCCCCTTTGCCCTAACTCAACACTTTCTCTCTTTACTTGCCCTTTTCCTTCTCTCTCTAAAAATGTTGAAGTTTGGAAATGGTGTTTTAGGGTTTAGGGTTTCTAAATTATGAACTCTAGCTAATTATACTCTAGTCCCTGGACCATTTGTGACTTTAACTTGACTAACCTTTCCCTTTTCGATTTAGTCCTTAGCCCCCTCTCAACTCAACCTTCTTTTCTTTCAACTAAGTCCCTATACTAATGCAACTATATGTAATTAATGCAAGATACACAAGCATTAAACTTAAATTAATAACTAACAAGCATCTCTTAAGCACATTAAGAGCGGATGTTACAAGCACATTTCAAAGAGTAGTTGAAACTAGGTGGAGTTCTCATTTTAAATCTATATGCAGCCTTTTACGAATGTTTAGTGAAATTGCTTCAGTACTTGAAAGCTTAGCTATTGAAGGATCTACATATTCTCAAAGAGGTGATGCTACTTCTGCTCTTAAGTCAATGCTATTTGACTTTGTATTTATTTTACATTTAATGAAAGAAATAATGGGAATTAATGACATACTTTTCCAAGATTTGAAACAAGAATATTAAGATATTTTAAATGTTATGTATTTGGTGTCCACCACAAAATATTTCATTAAGAAGCTAAGAGATAGTGGTTGAGAAAGTCTTTTAAATAGTGTCACTTGTTTTTGTAGAAGTCATAACATTCAAATTTCAAACTTGAGTATTTGTTTCTTTGACATAATTCATTCTTGTTGTCAAAAGGATAATGTGATAGTGAGCATCACTATCGAGTGGATTTACTTACAAATGTGATAGATTATCAATTGAAAGAACTGAATAGTAGGTTTAGTGAGCACGCTACATAACTTCTGATTTTAAGTACATATTTAGATCCTAAAAATGATTACAAATCATTCAAAGCTAATGATATATGCAAACTTGTTCAAAAATCCTATCCTTCAGATTTTTCTGATCAAGAAAAGATTTAGCTGGAATATGAGTTGCAGTATTATAAGCTTGATGTACCTTGCCATCTATAATTGAAAAATTTTGCCTACTATAGTTGAGTTATTTTAGGGATTGGTGAAAACTAGAAAGTCAAAAATTTATCCTATTATTGATAGGTTGCTTTGTCTTATTTTGACTCTTCTTGTTTAAACAACAACCAATGAATGTGCTTTCTCAGCCATGAAATTTATTAAAACAAGACTTAGAAATAAGATGTAAGATGATTTTCTTAATGATTTGATGATTGTCTACAATGAAAAGGAAATTGTTAAAAGGGTTACTACAAACACAACTACAAATGACTTTTACTTTATGAAGTAGCAATGAGCACAACTCAAAAAATGAAGGTGCATATTTAATATTTCTTTTAGACAATATTTTTTCTTTTGTGTTTTGATGATATTGGATATATACTCTCTTTTGTGTATTTTTTAATTACTTTTTATGATGTTAAATGTTAACCATTTCATATAATTATAATATATATATAATACTAAATTTCTAAATTTTAAAAGAAATTGGCTCCCATAAAAAGAATTTTACCTCAGTCCCTGTCTATAATATAATAATATTCTCACAATTTATTTGTAATATTATTACAGTTACATAGACTTTACTTGGTTGTTATTAGTTTATTTTCTTCAAAGGACTCTTTTTTTTATTGAATGTTTACAATGTACAATGTCTAAGGATGATATAGCTGGAAGGTAATCTAGGATTATTGTTGTTCCTATTTTGATCATTATATATAATGTTATTATTAACAAATATAATACATGTTATTTTTGTGCATATAAATATGATATCTTAAAAAATTTAATTTGACATTTTACGGCTCTTACAAAGTGCCAAAAGATTACGAATATTAAAAATTAAGATGCAATTACTAGTGCTTTCTTAGAGCTAGCATTTTGATTCTTTTATTTTAGGGTGCTTTACAGGTGCCACAAAATAACAAAAACAATGAAAACTATAAAATTGTATTATATTTTTAAGGGCACTTGTTGTAACATTCGCTCCTAATGTGATTAAGATATGCTTGGTAGTTATCAATTCAAGTTTAATGCTTGTGTATGTTGCATTAGTGTAGGGACTTAATTAAAAGGAAGAAAAGTGCAGCTAAGGCATGACTAAGGACCCAATTGAAAAGGGAAAAACTGAGTGAGGCCAAGTCATGAAATAGTTAAGGACCAGAGTGCAAATAGGAAGAGTTCATATTTCAGAAACCCTAAACCTCAATTACATAATTACAAACTTTAGCATTTTCTAGAGAGAGAAAATAAGGTGAGTAGAGAGAGAAGGTGAGTAGAGAGAGAAGGTGATGAGTTAGGGTAAAGGGGAGGAGATTTACTGAAGGAAGGGTGATTTGAGGCTAGGGGAACCAATTCACAGCTAAGGAAGGATCATCTGGACACTCAATCAGTACATTTCTTCAGGGAATCTAGGTAGAAACTCAACCTAACCCCATTTCTGAAAAGTTTGCTTTTGCTGGAAAAATATGATTTCTGAATGCTGAGTTACCTACATTCTGTGTTTTCTACTTCTGTTGGGTGCTGTTTGCTAAAATTCTGTGCTTATTTATGCTTGTAAATGATTAAAAGGATTGGGTTGTTGTTCATCTAGGAGAGTATGCTAGTTTTCCTTGGATGCATGATGTTTAAGCACAATGATGAGGAATGTTTAGAGAAAAGTAAGGTTTTTGGCATGGAAACTAAGCTCATATGTTTTTAAACGTGAAATGGAATGAAATATAGGCTGGGTAATCTCAAAAATGTATTTTCAGAACTGGTGCAGGACATAACAGTCGACTGGTAGCATGTAGCAGCCAACTATTGTGTTCCTGAGAAACCCAGAAACACATACTTAGACGTAGAAATTGACTTGTAGCCCTATCAGTCTACTGTCAGGTCTGAGTTTTCTACATAATAGTCGACTGGTAACCTTAGTAGCCGACTGTTGTGTTCTTTGCCTTACCTAGAAACATTCCAAAGAGCAAGCAATCAACTGCCAGCCTTCGAATAGTTGACTAACAGCTTACTATTTTGCGAACCAAGGAATTCTAGAGAGCAATTAGGCGACTACCAACCTTTCATCAGTTGACTGGTAGCCCTCCAACATGTGAAATGTGAGTTTTACCAAAGACTGAGCTTATTAACTCTCCATTCCGTTTAGATTAAGGCTTATAAAGTAGCTATAAAAGGAAACTATGTAGTTTTGAGTAATGTGCAAAGGATAAGGTCACGTGTCACTTGGATGAGAGGGTCTTTGTGATAGTGATACAAAGGGAGTGGAAAAAATATTGGAAAGGAAGAGTGAAGTATTATAAGTGTATGCATTAGTGATAGATAGGCTCGTGATCGAGTGACCGATTGTCGATATGGGATGGTTATTAGGCATTTCACGGTTGTGCCATAAATAGAGATGGTTAAACATCCACTCGACCATAGATAATTTTGAAAATGCCGTGATAGTTGCAAACTCTAAGTTAGTGTCATCTTCTAAAGGCCATTAAGAAACACATACTTAGGGTTAAGCATAACCATGGGCATGAGCCGAATCACCCTAGTGTATATGTTAGAGAATAACGTACCGAGAAAGTGATCCATTGGAAAGTGGTGGTGATTCCATAGCCTCATGATTTGCGAAAGCGTAGAGGATAAGACCTATTAAGAGGTTTTACAGTGATTCTGTGAGTTATTGAGATTGTACATTGGATCTAGTTAGGGGACACCTCAGAGTACTTATGCAGTAGGGTTACCGTAGTGGCACAGTTAGTGACGAGGATAGCTCAATTACTATAGTGACGCAGTTAGTCACCAGGATAGCTCATTCGTATATGTAGTGGTACGTGGAGTTATTGCTGGGTGACACTCCCGATAACTCGTATGTTATGATTGTTTTCTCCTGCTTATAGGCATAATCAATCATGTTTATTATCCTAGGAAAATGTTTTATGATGAAAATGATGATGAATTCACATCCCACATTATACAACAGATATGCTTTAAATGTACATGCATAAATATGAGAACATGACATGACTGAATGCTACATGTATTGCATCCCAATAGTATGTACAATGTTTTATGATGAGAAAGAATGTACAGACTTTTCGTATTAGTATGGTGGTATAGGTTGGTAGTTTTCAAAATAGGTTGCATTGTTACTGAGATTAATTTCTCACATGAGTGCTAGCGTGTACCAGATGTGTAGGTTCTTTGGCTAGAGGAGAAGGTAACTAGAGAGAGGTACCCAGTATGGGGGTACATTGAAGTAGTTTTTGAATAGTATAGGCATATATTTATTTTGCACTAGTTTTTATGATTTTTTTGAGAAAAGGCTAGTAAAGATTACCTCTCGTATAGCCTATCTTAACTTAAATGTATATGGATTAATTGTTAAACATTGATAGACTATTTGATGGGGTCATGAGTGACAGGGTTATTGCCTCTATACCTTAATGAGCTAGATTAAAGTTAATGAATGGGTATTTATGCATGTTTGTATATAGCTACTTAGGATGATTTATGTATATGTAATTAATCTGGCATTCTGCTATGACATAATGAGAGCCCGAGTGTAGAACCCAACCCAAATGGCATCCAATTAATCAACTGGGTAAAAAGTTTAAATTTACTTGGGTAGATGTTTGTTCATTTTAATGAATTGAATGTTTGTGCTTGTTACATTAAATTACATATAGATGCATTATAATGAGAGTTTTAGGTGAAGAGAAAGAATAGGGACCAAATTGAAAGAAAAAAGATGAAGTGAGGATGGATGAGAATTTTTAAAACTTTAGGACAATAGGCCATAATTTTAGCCAAAAGATTTATTGTAGCAACAAAATTTTGTAAACTTCCCGCCAGTGAGCTAGGGATAAAATGGTAATTTAACATATAGTTGGAAGAATTATCATTTTGGGCTGAATGGTCAGGAATTAGGAGCAGAATTGCAAAGAGTCAGATTACCTATAAATAGGCCAACCCTTCAGACCCTTCAGTGTGCTTTCTAAAAGTGTGAACTCTAGATAGAGAGAGAGGACAAGCTAGAGGGAGAAGGAGAAGGAATTGTGAGCAAACAACATTGTTACTTGGATTTAAGCATTCCAGGAGCTAGGAAATCACTTTAGAACACTTCCTAATCAAAAAACACCAATTAGAAATTAGCAAAAAGGTAGTATAATAACCCAATCCCTTTATTTCGGAGTTTACTGTTCACATGACTGAAATTTGCGAAATTAAACTTGTTTGAAAGAAAAAGGAATTAAAAACTACATTCTTATTGTTTTTAATTACTATTGGTTATTTTTAATCGATTGAAGATACTTGTGCATGCTTAAAATTATTTTTGAAAAATGGGTTTTTCAGCTTGAACAAAAATGAGTTTGAATCTCAGATTTGGACAAGATTATAAGGTGTTTTGGGCTGTTTTCTTATGTTAAATGCTGTTGTGAAGTTTATCTCTAGTTCATCAATTTCAAAATGGGTTTAAATACAAGTTTTTGGATTGAAAATCTGGCTCAATAGCAATTCATAAAGCAGATCAAGATGCAGCAGCCGACTGTCGTGCTCTTGAGATGCCTAGAAACATACACAGAATGCTAGCAGTCGACTGCCGGGCAGCTAGAAGTGGACTTTCTTGTTCTTCCTTTTTCCAGAAATGCTTAAGAACAGAGTAGTCGACTGTGGACTGTTAGGCCCAACAGTAAGTTAGTAGCTAATTGCCAGACACTTAGTAGTCTACTGATAGCTTTATGTTTGGAATTTCTAAGATTGGATAGAATGCAACCAGTCGACTTGTAGTGTGGTACCAGTCGACTGCCACTTTTTGTAATAGAATGATGAACTTAATTACATGTTTGAATGATATCTAGCCCAAAACCATACTGCAAACTAGAGATTAAACTTAAATTATAAGCAAGGTAGCATATACTTTGAATGTAAATGAGAAAGAGCATGAAAGTGATGAAAGTTAAAAGGAAAGAGCAAGAATGCATAAGAGAAATGAGAATTGTATTCTTAATATATATATCTATAGTAGATAGGTTTATATCTAAATGACTAATTACTGGTATGGGATGATGATTAGACATTCCACAAGTATTTTGATAATTGTGAATTATAAGTTAGTGACTTAATGGCCAATGTAAATGAAAAGTCACATACTTAGAATTTATAGAACTATAGTATGCACCGGTTCACCCATATATATATTTATGAATAGCGTTTTGGGGACCCTAGTATGTACTCAATGTGTGGAATCGAAATGTGGGGACGCTATTGTAGTTGGATCCACTAGAGGACACTCTAGAATGTACACAAATATCATATGTAGTTGAGGACTACCAATGGGCATAGTTACCAGAGTACATATTCGAAAGTATGGAGTGGTGCACATGATGACCCTCCAGATTTCTCTTATATTATGCAATTATATGATGATATTTGGCAGAGGCCAATGAGAAGTGCTCTTATTTCCTTATTGCTCTTTATTTTATAATGAAAGTTATATGAATGATGTTATGTTACCTATATGTTCTAATGAATTTATTAAATATAAATAGATTATGAGCTGAGTATATAAAGTAAGCAATGCATGCAAGTATAAATGTTAAATGAAATGTTATACAAGATAACCCAATAAATGTATTGGTTTTATGAAAAAGAATGTAGAATTTTCATATGAGTTTACGATGATACAAACTAGCTATTTTGAAAATTGGTTATTAATGCTACTGGGATTTATTTTCATAAAAAATGCTAGTTTGTATCAGATTCCTAGGTTCCAGATAGTGCTGGAAGTGGAAGTGGAAGTGGAAGTGGTGGAGATACCCTTCTTAGGGTATTTTCCTGTTATTCATGAAGTGTGGGTTGTGTGGATATGGGAAGTTTCTCCTACACTTTAGTATGTAAAGTCCTAGGAAAGTTTTTGGTATGCCCAATACCCTGAATCCTTATGATATTTTGGGAAAAGGATTAGGAGAATAGTTTTTATGTATAAGATAAGGGCATATATGTATTAGTATATATGAGCTAAGAATCCACTAGCTATTTTGTTAAATGGGTATGAGTGACAGACTTCTTGTCTCCTTACCCTAGCTAACACTCTCACATATTCATATATATATATGTCTAATAAATGATATTTATACACTTTAAATGAATATGGATGTATATATATGTATGTTTTATGTCAATTAATTTAATGTATTTTTCACTGCGTAATGTGTGAGATCCCGAGTGTAGTATCCTAGACCAGTAATACTAATTATTTCATTTGATAAATATTTATAATTTGAATCGGGTAAAGGAGGTAGTAATTCACCAATCTTATTGTACATTACTTATATTATTGAGATCACTTAAAAAGGAACTGTAGGATTGGGGGGTTACACTGAGTTTGTATTAGAGAACTATTACCGCGGCTAGTGAGAACTAGCTCAGTAATGAAAGGGTTAATTCCTCAGGATAGAGACTAATGCAAGATAGTTAGCTGAGCCATGGCAGTTGACTAGCTTGTATTATGTTTTGACTTGTGGAATGAAGTATTAGGTTTGGGTAGATGATATTTCTGATTGGTGCCATATGATCTCTTATAAATAGTATGTTATTGAGACTGATCACCTCGATAATATTTGTTTTGTAGAGTGAATTATGGCCCCAACTAGAAGAAACACTGGGAAGGAAAAGGAAGGTGAAACCAATATGGAAAGAGTTATGCAAGTGATGATGGGACTGGCAGAGGCTATGAGAGAACAAAGCCGCCAAGTTGCTCAACAAAGTTGTCTTTGCCACCCAAAAGGCTTCTACCACTACTCAACAAGATGCAGCTACGGCTGAAGCACTTAGAAAATTTCAAGAGAATAGACATGTGAATCCCAACCCAAATCTTGAAGTTGGACAAGTAGGAAACCAAGTTTATAATGGTTGGTCTTAATTTCAAAGAAATAATCCTCCTTCCTTTAGGGGTGAGTTTAACCCACAGGCAGCTAAAGAATGGTTGCGAGAAATGAAAAATTTGTTTGAGGTCCTAGGGAATACAGACGAATAGAAGGTATTGTTTGCCACTTACATGCTTGTTAGGGAAGTAGAATATTGGTGGAGAGGAGAGAAGCAATTATTGGTAGCTCAAGGGACCCATATTACCTGGGAAGTCTTTAAAAGAGTGCATCTGGAAAAGTATTTCCCTGAGAATGTGAGAAATTAGAAAGAAATTGTATTCATGCGGTTAAAGCAGGGAAATATAACTTTTGAGGAGTATTTAGTGAAATTTGAGGCATTTTCTAAGTTCTCTTCTTATTTGGAGCATCATCTAAATGAGACATGGAAAGCATTGCATCTACAAGCTGGGTTGAGATCAGAGCTAAAGAATGTTGTTGCTTCGTTTGAAATTAGGAACTTTGCTATGTTAGTGAAAAAGTGTCGAATTGTTTCTCAAAACCTGGCTGACATAGAGAAAGAAAGACAGAGGGTTAATTTCTTTAAAAGAAAACAACCTAGATCCTTTAAAGGAAGGGATAGTAGAAATAAGGGAAACCAAAAAGGGAAGAAACTTGTGGTGAGACAAGCAGTACCCAATGCTTGTCTAAAGTGTGGGAAAAGTCATAGTGGACCTTGTAGATTCCAATCAGGTGTTTGTTGTAAGTGTGGAAAGCAGGGTCACTTCATTAGAGACTGCCCTAAGTGGAAGAAGTCGACTGAGCCCACAAGGCCTCCTACTATGGGAAGAGTTTATACTCTCAAAGGTAAAGACGTGGTCCAGTCCAATGATTTGATGAAAGGTAAATGTTTGATAAATGATATATCTTTAACTGTGCTGTATGATTCTAGCGCCACTCATTCTTTCATTTCTTGTGAATGTGTGGAAAGATTGAATTTACCTTTATTTAAATTGCCCTATGAGTTATCTATTTTTACTACCGCAAGAGATCGAGTATTAACTTCTTTAGCCTGCTTAAATTGTTCCCTTGTTTAAAATAAACCCTTCATTGTTGACCTCATTTGTTTACCTTTGGTGGGATTGGATATCATTTTTGGAATGGATTAGTTGTTTGTAAATAATGTAGTCTTGGATTGTTCTAAGAAATTTGTGACTTTTATAGATGCCATGCCAGTAGTTAGGAAAATTGAGGAAGAGATACAAAGAACTAGTTTTCTGTGTTCTTCTAAAGTTGAATTTCAGCATACACTTAATGCTATTCTGTAGTTTGTGAATTTCCAGATGTCTTTCCCAATGAAATTTCAAGTCTTCTACCAGAGAGAGAGAGATAGAATTTTCTATAGAATTGATTCCTAGCACATGACTAATTTCTATAGTGCCTTATAAAATTTCTCCCTTAGAGTTAACTGAATTGAAAGTACAGATAGAGGATCTTTTGGGAAAATAGTTTGTTAGGCCCAGTACTTCACCTTGGGGAGCACTAGTTTTGCTTGTCAAGAAAAAGGATGGAAGTATGAGTTTATGTATAGATTATAGACAACTGAACAGGGTAACTATGAAGAATAAATATCGACTTCCTAGGATAGATGACCTATTAGATCAATTGAAAGGAGCTACTATGTTTTCCAAAATTGATTTAAGGTCGGGATACCATCAAATCAGAGTGAAAATAAAAGACATACCTAAGAAAACATTTAGAACCAGATATAGACATTATGAATTTTTTGTAATGCCATTTGGACTAATGAATGCTCTAGTTATGTTTATAGATTACATGAATCGTATCTTTAGATCTTACTTTGATCAGTTTGTGGTAGTGTTTATTGATGACATTCTTGTATATTCTAAGAATAGTAAAGAGCATGAACACCATCTTAGAATTATATTACAGTTGCTTAGGGAGAAGCAATTGTATGAAAAATTAGAAAAATAAGAATTCTGGTTGAAAAAGGTGAAATTCTTAGGTCATGTAACCACTAGAGATGGAGTAACAGTAGATCCCAGTAAGATCGAAGCTGTAATTAGTTGGGAGAAACCCACAACAGTGACCAAAATTTGAAGTTTTTTTATTAGCAGCGTATTATAGGAGATTCATTCAAAGGTTTTCACAAATTGCATTGCCTTTGACTAGACTAACTAGGAAAGGTATTCCTTTTGTGTGGGATCACTAATATGAAGATAGCTTTCAAATTTTAAAAGAAAAGTTAACCATAACACCTGTCTTAATAATCCATGATCCCTTAGGAAATTTTGAATTGTATTACGATGCATCCAAGAAGGGCCTAGGATGTGTCTTGATGCAAAATAGGAGAGTTGTCACATATGCCTCTACACAATTAAGGCCTCATGAAGAAAATTACCCTACCTATGATTTAGAATTAGTAGCCATAGTGTTTGCTTTAAAAATTTGGCGACATTATTTGTATAGGTTGAGGTTTAAGGTATTTAGTGACTAAAAAAATCTCAAATATCTCTTTGACCAAAAAGAATTAAACATGTGGCAGAGAAGATGGATGGAATTCTTAAAGGATTATGATTTTGAATTAAAGTACCATCCAAGAAAAGTTAATGTAGTGGCATATGCACTAATTCGAAAATCTCTCCACATAGCTCAACTAATGATAAATGAAATGAGCCTGATAGGGAAATTTAGAAATATGAGCCTATCCATATTGGTGTTACCAGATAGGATATATTTGAGTGAGTTAAAAATTGAGAATAACCTTAGAACTTAGATATTAGAAGCTCAAAGAGAGGATAAATTCTTAAAGTCCCTAAAGGACCCAAAAGAATTCAAAAGAGGTTTCCAAGATAGGATTTATATCCCAGATTCAAGAAGAATGAGGGATATAATTCTAGAAGAAGCCCACAAGAGCAACTATACTATTCATCTTGGTACTACCAAGATGTATCAAGACTTGAAAAAGAAATTTTAGTGGCCAGGCATGAAGAAGCAAATAACTGAATATGTTGCTAGATGCCCAGTGTGCTAGCAAGTGAAAATTGAACATCAAAAACCAACAAGACTACTACAACCTCTTGAAATACCTGAATGGAAATGAGATAAGATTTTTATAGATTTCGTAGTAGGTTTACCAAAAAATCAATTAGGGAATGATGCAATCTAGGTGATTGTAGACAGATTAACTAAATCTGCACATTTCCTACCCATCAAAATAAATTTCTCATTGGATAAGTTGGCCTAATTGTATATATGAGAAATAGTAAGACTCCATTGAGTTCCTACTAATATAGTATCTGATAGAGACCCTAGGTTTACTTCTAGATTCTGGAGAGCCCTACAAGAGGCTTTTGGTACTAAACTTAGTTTCAATATTGGTTATCATCCATAAACTGATGGGCAGACTGAAAGAACTATTCAGACTTTAGAAGATATGCTTAAAGCATGTACATTAGAGCAAAAAGGGAATTGGGATAGAAATTTACCTTTAGTGGAATTTGCTTACAATAATAGTTTTCGCTCTAACATAGGAATGGCTCCTTATGAAGCCTTATATGGGAGAAGGTGTAGGTCACCCTTGTGTTGGTTTGAAGTAGGGGAGAAAAATTGTTAGGACCAGACTTAGTTTAACAAACCAAAGATCAAATTAAGATGAGTGAAGAAAAGATAGCCAAGGCCTAAGATGGGCAAAAAATTTATGATGATAAAAGAGAAGACCACTAGAATTTGATAAAGGAGATAATATTTTCCTTAGGGTTTCTCTTATTACTGGTATTGGCAGGGCTACTAAGTCCAGAAATTTGAGTCCAAGATACATTGGACCTTTCTAGATCTTAAAAAAGGTTAGCCAATCTGCATATCAAATTGCTTTACCCCCATTTTATCCAATCTCCTCGATGTGTTTCATATCTCTCAACTTTGAAAATATCTTCCCGATCCTTCACATATTCTCGATGCTAGAACAATACAATTAAAGGATAATTTGACTTATACACCAAGACCTTTAAAGATTATTAGTACTAAGACTAAACAATTGAGAAATAGAACTATTCCTTTAGTAAAAGTTTTGTGGGATCAAATGTCACCATAAGAGGCAACCTGGGAGAAAGAAGAAGAGATGAGAAAAAATTTCCCAGAGTTATTTGTATAGGTACGTATAAATTTTGAGGATGAAATTTTTTAAAAGGAGGGGAGAAATGTAACATCCGCTCTTTTTGTATTCAAGAGATGTTTGTTTATTTTAATGAACTGAATGTTTCTATTCGCTGCATAAAATTACATATAGATGCATTAGAATGTGAGTTTTAGGTGAAGAGAAAGAATAGGGACCAAATTGAAAGGAAAAAGATGAAGTGAGGATGGATGTGAGAATTTTTGAAACTTCAGGGCAATATGCAATAATTTTAGCCAAAAGATTTACTGTTGAAACAAAATTTTGAAAACTTCAGGCCAATGAGCTAGGGACAAAATGGTAATTTAACATATGGTTGGAAGAATTATAATTTTGGGTTGAATGGTCAGGAATTAGGAGTAGAATTGCAAAGAGTATATATGTGAACCTTCAGTGTGCTTCCTGAAAGTGTAAACTCTAGCGAGAGAGAGAGGATGAGTTAGAGAGAGAAGGAGAAGGAATTGTGAGCAAACAACACTGTTACTTGGATTTAAGCATTGCAGGAGCTAGGAAATCACTCTAGAACACTTCCTAATCAACAAACATCGATTAGAAATTAGCAAAAAGGTAGCATAATAACCTAATCCCTTTATTTCAGAGTTTACTGTTCACATGAATGAAATTTGTGAAATTGAACTTGTTTGAAAGAAAAGGGATTAAAATCTACATTCTCATTATTTTTAATTACTACTGAGTATTTTTAATCGATTGGAGATACTTGTGCATGCTTAAAATTACTTTTGAAAAATGGGTTTTTCAGCTTGAACGAAAATGAGTTTGAATCTCAGATTTTGACAAGATTATATGATGTTTTAGGCTATTTTCTTGTGTTAAATGCTATTGCAAAGTTTATATCTAGTTCATAAATTTCAAAATGGGTTTACAAACAAGTTTTTGGATTGAAAATCTGGGTGAACAGCAATTCATGAAACAGAGCAAGATGCAGCAGTCGACTGCCACGGTGTAGTAGTCAACTATCGTGCTCTTGAGATGCCCAGAAACATATACATAATGCTAGCAGTCGACTGCTGGGCACTTGAAAGTCGATTGCCGTGTTCTTCATTTTTCCAGAAATGCCCAAGAATAGAATAGTCGACTGCCCTGACCCAACAGTTGACTGTCGGACCTAACAATAAGCTAGCAGTCGACTGCCTGCCACTTAACAGTCGGCTAATAGCTTTCTGTTTGGAATTTTGAAGATTAGACAGAATGCAACCATTCAACTTGTAGTGTGGTACCAGTCGACTACCACTTTTTGTAATAGAATGATGAACTTAATTATATGTTTGAATGATATCTAGCCTAAAATCTTAATCCAAACTAGAGATTAAACTTAGATTATAATCAAGGCAACATATACTTTGAATGTAAATGAGAAAGAGCATGAAAGTGATGAAAGTTAAAAGGAAAGAGCAAGAATGCATAAGAGAAATGAAGATTATATTCTTAATATATGTATATGTGGTAGATATGTTCATATCTGAATAACTAATTGCTAGTATGGGATGGTGATTGGACATTCCACAAGTATCGTGATAGTTGTGAATTGTATGTTAGTGACCTAATAGCCAATGTAAATGAAAAGTCATATACTTAGAATTTACAGAACTATAGTATGCATCGGTTCACCCATATATATATTTATGAATAGTATTTTGGGGACCCTTGTATGTACTCAATGTGTGGAACCGAATTGTGGGGACTCTATTGTACTTGGATCCATTGGAGGACGCTCTAGAATGTACAAAAAATTGATATGCAGTCGAGGACTACCAATGGGCATAGTTGCCAGAGTACATATTCGAAAGTATGGAGTGGTGCACATGATAACCCTCTGGATTTCTCTTATATTATGAAATTATATGATGATGATTATAATGATATTTGGCAGAGGCCAACGAGAAGTGCTCTTATTTCCTTATTGCTTTTTATTTTATAATGAAAGTTATATGAATGATGTTATGTTACCTATATGTTTTGATGAATTTATTAAATATAAATAGATTATGAGTTGAGTATATAGAGTAAGAAATGCATGCAAGTATAAATGTTAAATGAAATTTTATACAAGATAACCCAATAGATGTGTTGTTTTTATGAATAAGAATGTAGAATTTTCGTATGAGTTTATGGTGATACAAACTAGCTATTTTGAAAACTAGTTATTAATGCTACTGGGATTTATTCTCATAAAAGATACTGGTTTGTATCAGATAATTAGGTTCCAGATAGTGCTGGAAGTGGAAGTGGTGGAGATACCCTTCCTAGGGTATTTTCCTATTATTCATGAAGTGTGGGTTGTATATATATGGGAAGTTCCTCCCACACCTTGAGTATGTAAAGTGCTAGGAAAGTTTTTGGTATGCCCAATACCCTGAATCCTTATGATATTTTTGGAAAAAGACTAGGAGAATAGTTTTGATGTATAGGATAAGGGCATATATGTATTAGGATATGTGAGCTAAGAATCCACTAGCTATTTTGTTAAATGGGTATGAGTGACAGGCTTGTTGTCTCCTTACCCTAGCTAACACTCTCACATATGCATAGATATATGTCTAATGAATGATATGTATACACTGTAAATGAATGTGGATGTATATATATATATGTATGTTTTATGTAAATTAATTTAATGTATTTTCTACAGCGTAACATGTGAGATCCCGAGTGTAGTAGCCCAGACCAGTAATGTAACGCCCCATATTCTTTTGGTTAGTTTTAAATTTATGTTCCCTTAATTAATTAGATGAGTTGCCATGAAGGGTGATAAAATGCTTGTGTAATTTAATGGTTAGAATAAAAATGCTAAAAGATAACACCTCCTCCCTTAGAAAGACTGAATTATAATGTGAGTAGGGAGAAAAACACTACCTAAAAATAAATTATGAGATGCTTGAGGTGCTTAAATAAATTATAAGGTTCTTGAGGTGTTTGATACATTTAACATGCATGCATTAATTTCCTTTTAACTAATTGAAGTACTAAAGGAGAAAAGAGTATAGCCAATTTAAAAATTCATGCACGTGCAATTGGTGAAGGGAAGGAAAAGAGTTAACATCCAATATATAAATACAAATGCATTCGGTGGAGTACAATATAAGCAAAATGGAATTTAGCCTCTTATCCTAGCCAACCGTGAAGGCTACTAGGAATGAATTGTAAGAAAACCTATATAAGCCAAGGGTATACCACGTGAGAAAAAGGAAAAGACGTGCAGCCATGATACTTAAGAAAAGAAAAAGTAGTTAAACAAGAGTGCAGAATTATTAACATAAAAGACACCCACACGGCTTGGAAATTTGAGGAAGGAAAGAAGAATAAAGCATTTAAATATATATATATACACCCATCGAATGAAGCGGCAAAATGGAAGAGACGTGTGAAGCTAGCTTTCTTCCCTTATGTCGTCTCCAATGCAACCAAATGATGGATTTATATATATATATATCTAACATTAGGACGTGAGCCGTGCATGAGCGTACAACTTGCTTGGAAAATGAAGTTTGTGTGAGGAGGTTTACATGGATTCATTTCCTCTTTCCTTTGGTGCCACCGCATGAAGAAATTGTATATATAAAAAACTAGAACGTGGGACTTATGTGAACCTTGCCTAAGCTGTATAGCCTTGCGTGAGGGAGAAGCCTTGTGTGAACCTCCCTCCTTCCCTTCCTTGGCATGGCCGAATAGTTAACATGAAGATACAAGGAAATGACCTGCACTTAGATTACACATGAGGCAATTAAATAAGAATAACAAAAGATGAGAATGGTACCTAGAGTACACGTGGGGCACCCAAATGTATGGGACTTGGTAACATGCAAAAGGCAGGGATTTCATTAAACATAGAAGTATATGCACATAGGAAGGGAAAGAGGGAGAGCAATGGGAGTAGCAAATAAAACACAAGGTCTTTTGTGATGGGGAAAGAGAGTTAAGTTGACTGAAGACAAGAGAAAGTAAGGAGGAAGGGGAAATTCAAAGGAAGAGTCAAGACAATTTCATTATTTTGCACCACTTGAGGTAGGTTAACAATTCTTGCAAATTGTTCCATGGTTTTATATATATTCAACATGTTTTTCCAAGCTTTCATGGAACATTAATTTCTACTCTACATTCTTGATGATATGGATGTCATGTTGGCTAAGCTTGTATGATAAATTGTTATGTTGTAGATGTGATAAAGTATATGTTGCCATTTCCATGAAAGAACTATTGTTGGTAAATTTCAGCTTGCATAATGAAAAATCCTAGCATGAGATAGGGCTGAAATATTGCATTCTTGAATGGTTAATATATGTGTTAAGTTATAGACACCTAAATGAAGGATTTTAATTAGAATTTAGTTTTAAAATTATAATGTTTTTCTTATTGGTATACTAAACCCGAAAATGGCTTTTGCAAGATATAAAATTTCTTGCTGGAAATTGTGTAAGTAAGATTGCAATTCGGTTTGGCTAAGGGAAAGAGAGAAATCATGGTAAATTGAGATATCAAAAATTTGGCTTTGACTAATAAAGATTCACATTAGCATTGAAATATAAGAATTAAGAAGGGTATGTAACCTTAAATTAGCATGTAGTATAAATCAAGAAAGTGAGAAAAATAAATGGTTAATGGCAAGGATTACCCATTAATGTCCTTATGTTGAAAAATTTAAGAAATTATGGATGGCTAATTTAAGACCACATACCAATAGACAATTGAAACACAATTTATAAAGGTGGCCAAGTGTCCACAAGTGCCCAAGTGTGCACAATTTATTTTATAAAGGTGGTCAAGTGTCCACTAGTGCCTAAGTGTGCACAATTAATTTTATAAAGGTGGCCAAGTGTCCAAAAGTGCCCAAGTGTGCACAATTAATTTTATAAAGGTGGCTAAGTTTCCACAATGTGTCCAAGTGTGCACAATTAATTTACAAAGGTGGCCAAGTGTCCAAAAATTGAGATAAGGTAATTTTTAAGAATGAAATGCATAAGTAATTATTGTCTATTCCAATTTTGACATGTGTCCCATGAAAAATGTTTTACTTGAAAGAGAATACCTACTTTTATCACATTGACATTTCCAATAATTATGCAATGCTTGCCAATTTGTATTTATGAATAAGGCTATGTTTTCAAATACCGAGAATGTAGATGAAAATATTTTGGTGCTTACACCCTGGTATATATTAGTATATTATAAAATAATGAATTGTTAAGCTACGGAGAAACTTGTGTTTCTCATTTGTATGCTAATATGTATTAGATGCGGATGTTTAACAATTCCGAGGAAGATAGGAGTCCTTTTTGTTAAAAGCATTTTTTTTGTTCCTTATTTTGGATCTTGATTCTAGATATATTTTTGGATTAGAATTAGGATTATTATTTTAGCTGTGTATATGAAAGGGAAACAAAAAATTACTGGGGAAAGGATATGTGAAGGACCTATTCACCCCTATTATTTGTAAAAGGAGTATGAGTGACAGGCTTGTTATTTCCTAACTCCTTATGGATGTTTACTTCATCTATCTTGGTACATGTTTACAAAGGATGTAACAGAAATTTATTATTTGTATTGTATGTAAGTTTTATAAATTTTGCTGTGACAAATTGAATTTTATTTCTGTTGTGCATATGAGATTTGATCTGAGCAAAGGATCCAAATTTAATCCACTTTACAAAAACTTGATGGTATGAATGCTCAGACGTTGTAAATAAAAGGATTAACAATAATGTATCAAACTTATCTGGTTACATCAGAGGAAGTGTAATACTAGATAAGGGTGTTACAAGTAATACTAATTATTTCATTTGATAAATATTTAAAATTTGACTCAGGTAAAGGAGGTACTAATTCACCAATCTTATAGTAAATTACTTATATTATTGAAATCACTTAAAAAGGAACTATAGGATTGAGGGGTTACAGCAGCAGCCTATTCTCTTATAGCCTCTGCCACTCCCATCATCACTTGTATAGCTCTTTCCATATTGGTTTCACCTTCCTTTTCCTTCCCAGTATTTCTCCTAGGTGGGGCCATAATTCACTCTACAAAACAAACATGATTGAGGTGATCAGTCTCAATAACATACTGTTTATAAGAGATCAAATGGCACCAATTAGAAATATCATCTACCCAAACCTAATACTTCATTCCTCAAGTCAAAACATAATACAAGCCAATCAACTGCCATGGCTCAGCTAACTACCCTACATTAGTCTCTATCATGAGGAATCTACCCTTTCATTACCAAGCCAGTTCTCACTAGCCGTGGTAATAATGCTTTGATACCAACTCAGTGTAACCCCCTAATCCTATAGTTCCTTTTTAAGTGATTTAAATAATATAAGCAATGTACTATAAGATCAGTGAGTTACTGCTTCCTTTACCCAAGTTAAATTTTAAATATTTATCAAATGACATAATTAGTATTATTGGTCTGGGCTACTACACTTGGGATCTCACATGTTACGCAGAGAAAATTAAAGACAGATTAGTTAAAATAATATACATGTGCATGTATATATATTCACATTCATTCATGGTAAATATACACATCATTCATTAGACATATATTTATGGATATGTGAGAGTGTTAGCTAGGGTAAGGAGACAAAAAGCCTGTCACTCATACCCATTTAAAAAAATCGCTAGTGAATCCCTAATTCACATATCCCCATACATATATGCCCTTATCCTATACATCAAAACTATTCTCCTGATTCTTTTTTTTTTTCAAAATATCATAAGGATTCAGGGTATTGGGCATACCAAAAACTTTCCTAGAACTTTACATACTCAAGGTGTGGGAGGAACTTCACATATATACACGACCCACACTTCATGAATAACAGGAAAATACCCTAGGAAGGGTATCTCCACCACTTCTACCTCCACTTCCAACACTATCTGAAATCTAGGCATCTGATACAAACTAGCATTTTTATGAGAATAAATCTCAGTAGCATTAATAACCAATTCTCAAAACAGCTAGTTTGTACCATCGTAAACTCATACAAAAATTCTACATTCTTTTTCATAAAAATAATACATCTATTGGGTTATCTTGTATAACATTTCATTTAAGATTTATAATTACATGCATTGCTTACTCTAGATGCTTAGCGCATAGTATATATATTCATAAATTCATCAGAACATACAAGTAACATAACATGATTCATATAACTTTCATTATAAAATAAAGAGAAATAAGAAAATAAGAGCACTTATCACTGGCCTTTGCCAATTATCATCATAATCATTATCATATCATTGCATAATATAAGAGAAATCTAGAGGGTCATCATGTGCACCACTCCATACTTTTGAATATGTACTTTGGCAACTATGCCTATTGGCAGTCCTCGACTGTATATCATATTTGTGTACATTCAAGAGCATCCTCCAGTGGATCCAAGTACAATAGAGTTCCCACATTGAGTCCACACATTTAGGTTCCACACATTGAGTACATACTGGGGTCCCCAAAACGCTATTCATAAACATATATATATAGGTGAATTGGTGCATACTATAGTTTTGTAAATTCTAAGTATGTGACTTTTCATTTACATTGGCCATTAAGTCAGTAACTTACAATTTACAACTATCACGATACTCCTGGAATGTCTAATCACCTTCCCATACCAGTAATTATTCATTCAGATATGAACCTATCTACCAAAAATACATATATTAAGAATACAATTCTTATTTCTCTTATGCATTCTTGCTCTTTCCTTTTAAATTTCATCACTTTCATGCTCTTTTTCATTTACATTCAAAGTATATGTTACCTTGCTTATAATTTAAGTTTAATCTCTTGTTTGGATTAACTTTTGGGCTAGTTGTCATTCAAACATGCAATTAAGTTCATCATTCGATCACAAAAAGTGATAGTTGATTGGTACCACACTATAAGTTGACTGATTACATTCTATCCAAATCTCCCTTGTCGTGTGCATGTGTCTCTATGTTTAATGGAATCCCTTTTCTTGTATGTTATCTAGTCCCTTGCATTTAGGTGCTACATGTGTACCTTAGGCATAATTCTCATTACCTAAAACTTTGCATTACTTAGTCCACTCAGTCACTGTAATGCCCTTATCTGGTATTAAAATTCCTCCGATGTAATTAGATAAGTTCGGTATATTATTCTTATCCTTTTTATTTACAACGTCTAAGCATTTACACTATTAAGTTTTATTACAGTGGATTAGGTTCAGGTTCTTTTGCTCAGATCAAGTCTCATATGCACAGCGGAAATAAAATACCATACATCACAACGGAATTTAAAACTTTTATATACTACAAATAATAAATGTCCAATAAATTTTTGTTACATTCTTTATAATCATGTCCCAGGATATATGAAGTACCCATCTATAGGGAGTCAGGAGATAACAAGCCTATCACTCAAACTCCCTTTAACATAACAGGGATGGAGCGGTCCTTCACATATCCTTTCCCTAGCAATTTCCCATTTCCCCTTCATATGCACAGCCAAAATAAAAGTCCTAATTCTAATTCAAAAATCTATCTAGAATCAGAACCCAAAATAAGGAATTACAAAAATACTTTTGACAAAAAGAACTCCTATCCTGCCCAGAACTACTAAATGTTCACATCTGATACATATTAGCATACAAATGAGAAACACAAGTTTCCCAGTATCTTAACAATTCACGATTTTTTAAAAAAATTTACTAATATGTACCAGGATGCAAGCACCAAAATATTTACATCTACATTCTTGGTATTTGAAAACATAACCTTATTCACAATATAAATTGGCAGGCATTGCATGATCAATTTAGATGTCAATGTGATAAAAGTAGATGTCTTCCTTCAAGTGAAACATAATTTCATGGGATTATGAATGCTGTCACAAAATAAACAAAAATCATTTATGCATTTCATTCTTAAAACTTACCTTTATACATTGATTGTGCACACTTGGGCACTTATGGACACTTGTCCACCTTTATAAAATAATTGTGCACACTTAGGCACATGTGGACACTTGGCCACCTTTATAAAATAATTGTGCACACTTGGGCACATGTAGACACTTGGACACCTTTATAAAAATTTTTGTGCACACTTGGGCACTTGTGGACAGTTAGCCACCTTTATAAAAAATTTTGTGCACACTTGGGCACTTGTGAACACTTGGCTACCTTTATAAAATTCATTATGTTCCAATTTTCTATTGGTAGTAGTCTTAAATTAGCCACCTATAATCTCTTAATTTTTCAACATAAGTACACTAATGGTATAAATAAGAATAAATTACATTCACCCTTCCTTTAATTCTAAATTTTTCATTTTCTCTTGACTTTAGCCATTAAAAGACATTTCGTAAATCATCATCCTTTACTTATGCATTCAGTTACTTAGAACAAAAAGGGTGACAATTGTGATCGGCCATTATGGCACCATAATCTAATTTAGAATTTTTCATGTCAAGTTGCCATATTTTTCCATTCCTACCATAAGCTAACTTCATGACCTCTGGCATTGATATTATTAGGGTAATTTCCTCCCATATTTAATTTGTGTCACCATTACCATTAACACTTTATTCTACCTACCTTTTTGGTTCAAGTTAGATTGCATAAAATTTCGGGTTCATATTTTTATTTATTCTTACATCCCTATAGCAATGTGAATCTTTATTTGCCAAAGTTCAATCTTCTAGATTCTAATTTATCATAACCTTCTTTTTCCTTCCATTGCATGCTAGCGAGAGATCTTTATCATAGTATCCATAACTTAGCATATCTATTAATCATACAAGGATACAATTTTCCCACGTTATCTTGGGTTAAAGCTTATCTTTTATACAAGCTACATTTACCAACAATAATTCTATCATGGGACTCACAACATCTATTCCAATACAAAGAAACCCTAGCCATACATCACATGATATTTCAATACTCTCTTATTCTAGGTTCTTTCATAATAATAACAACATCTGTTTTAACACATTAACAAATACAACTATTTACCATGCAAGTTTAGCCAAGAGACATTCATTTTTTGTGAGAATGTAGAGAAGTAATTATTGTTCCATGAAAGTTTGGAAAGGCATGATGAATATATATAAAAACATGGAATAATTTGCAAGAATTGTTAACCTACCTTAAGTGGTGAAAAAATGATGAAATTAGCTTGGCTTCCTCCTTGAATTTCTCCTTTTACTTCTTCTTTGTTCCCTTGCTCCTTTCTTTCTTGGTCAAGCTCTTTCTTTACTAACTGAAATGTGTTTGTGTATGTTTTCACCTCCCAAATGCTCCAGCCATGCGTGTGTGTCTTAATGTTTAATGAAGTCCCTTCTCTTTCATGTTATCTCATCCCTTGTCTTTGGGTGCTACACGTGTACTCTATGTACAACTCACTTTACATGCTATTCTGTCTTACCTCTTGGCTACATGGGATACTGCCTTCATTTTCATAAATTATTATTATTATTATTTAATATTTGTGGTGCCCTCTTCCTCTTTCTCCTTTGCCGGGCCCAAATGGAATTCCCTCCTCATTTCCATTCATCTTTTCTATTCTAGCCAAGGTGGCGTGCTGCACTTCATTTCTATTATTGTTGTTTATTTGCCACAGGTGTACTTTGAAGTACCATTTACTTCCCTTGCACTCTTCCCTTAGCCACTTGATCACGCCAAGGAAATGAAGGAAGGAACAGAACTTATGCAACCTCTTCACGCACCACCCTTCATGCCAAGTGTTCACCCAACTCAATGCAAGTTTATTTTAACTAAATTCAACACCTTTCCTTCCATTACTCGGTCACGTTTAAGGGGAGGAAGTCTCGACATTTATCACCTACACACAAGGTTGTACGGTTAGGCAATGACTCCTTTCTCTCTTCTTTTGGTGTATGGAAGGTAACCCAAGGAAGGGGAGGAAAACTTGTACCACACGTTTCCTCCTTCCCTCTTCCCTCTTTCTCACCAACCATACACACTCACATGCATGTTCTTAAATTAAATTCTTCACTCTTTCCTCTAACTTGTTGCATGCACATATATATATTTAGCTCATCCTAGCTTCATGATTGCTCGATTACTTTGAGGGAAAGTCAAGGGAACACTAAATTCACATGTTTCGTCCTTCCTAGCCGTGTGGGTGTATTTTATGTTAGACACATTTTGCACTTCTTGCTTAACTACTTTTTCTTTTCTAAATTTTCATAGCTACACGTCTTTCCCTTTTCTCACGTGGTATACCATAAACTTGTATTTCATGCAAGGCACACATGGGGTTTCATTTTTCCACTTCATTCAATGGGCGTTTATATATATATTTAAATGTTTTATTCTTCTTTCCTTTCCCCTTGTCTTAGCCATGTGGATATATATATAAAGTAAATAAAAACTCATATCCCAATTGGTCATACATGCATTTTGAATTGGCTATAATCTTTTCTCCTTTAGGGCTTCGATTAGTTAAAAGGAAATTAATGCAAGCATGTTAAATGTATGAAGCACCTAAAACAAGAAAGTGTTCTTATTTATTCTAAACACTAAGGTAAACAAGTAAATTCATGCAATTAATTGAGGAAACATTAGTTTAGACTAATCAAGAAAATAGGGGATGTTACAGTCACACCAAGGAAGGGAAAGGAAAATGAATTCATGTACCTCACGTGTAATTGAGTGTAGCCTCATTTTCCACGCTGCTCTCTCTCTCTTTCAAAAGTGCTCTCTCGTGTCCCTCTCAACTCAATTTATCTTTTCTCTTTGGTTATGGTGGCGTGTTGCACTTCATTTTCCTTTTTCCATCCTTAATTATTATTATTTACTTGCCACATGTGTACTTTAATTATAGCCATTTCTTGCAATCTCACCTTAACCCATTCAGTCACACCAAGGAAGGGAAAGAAGAGAATTCACGCCAGCTCCCCTCTTCACGCCAGGCTATACGATCATGCCAACTCCCTTTACATGTTGCACTTTCCTTTCCTCTTCTCAATTTCTCTTGCTTTGTGGCATTACTGAATGTCATTCTTTATTTTATAGAGTTGTGAAGCCATCTCCCTAGCATGTTGCATGCCTATATGCATATTTAATTCCATCTCTTATACGTAAGCTTCTCCCTTCATGCAAGACTCATGGTCCATGTAAGGCACACATGAGTCTCCTTTCTCGAGTACGTTGGAGGCAACACGAGGGAAGGAAGGGAGCTTGTATTACATGTCTCTTCCTTCTCTTTTCTATCTTTCACCAATCGTACTCTTCTATTTCCCCATTGTCCTTGCCTTATGCCTATCTAGATGTGTGTTTACTTCACACAAATTCTACACTCTTGCTCCACTATACACCCACACATTTAACTATTCTTTTGTTTATTTTACCCATTGCTTGGCAACACCATTCGGTCACTTGAGATTAAAGAAAGATATTTTAAGGCCACACGTCACTCTCTTCTCTTCTATCTTCATCACTAATTGGAAGCATTATTTTAATTGGCATAAGAATTAAAAGTGGAATCTCTTTTTGCTCACTTGTCATCTCGGTTAAATTAAAGAAAGAGTAGTCAATATTGGCTACATTTCATTCCTTTCCTTTCTTAAGGTCAAAGCCATCATCCTTTTTTCTTTAATTTAGCTTCAAAAAGATTTCCTTTCTCAATTTCCTTGCTATGCATATATATATTTATTTAAAATTTGGTTTTCTCCTTTGGCAATTAGGCTAGGCAAAAGGAAGAAGAAAAAAAATTAGGAAATTAAATTAAACACCTCAATTTCACATGTCCCTTTTTTATGCTACTGAATATCTAGGTCCATTCTTTCCTTTGTGGCATTTGTTCTTTCTTACATCCCTAAAGGAATTGCATCATATTTTATGGTAACTCACCTAATTAATTAAGGAAACATTAATTTAAAACATGCAAGATAATAGGGGGTGTTACAGTAATTGATGGTTTTGAGCATTTCTGGTGAAAGATAATTGATCATTATGTGTTAGAAACTAATCTCATACTTTTCTAAACTAGAAATGAGTTCAAAATTGGGATTTACAGTGTATCATAGCAGGAAACCGAAGCTCTAGAAGCTTGCCAACCGACTGTCACATATACCAGTTGACTAGTGTGTTCTTGATGTTCATATTTTTCCAAAAAATACACGTATCAGTCAACTGATAGGGGGTGGCAACCAATTGTCATGTTCTTCAGCTTCAATGGCTAACTGCTCAATGGCAGTAGCTCACCAGTCGATTGATACAAGGTTGGCAGTTGATTAATAGCATTCTATTTGCTAATAGCTGATCGATGTGAGGATGACAACCAGCTGATAGTGTCTTTTGTGGGTTTTTAAGGATTTTAACTTTGTAATCTGACTGCTATGAGATATAAATGGATTGGTAGGTAAAAAAATATAGCTTTTCATAGAGAATTTTATTTGAAAGAACCATAAAACCTTTAAAATGGAATCCCAAGAGTCTAGAAAGAGTGTGTGAGTCTAAATTTCTACTTTCCTGAGGAGTATGCTCAATAAAGTCAATGATAATGTCATTATATGAGAAAGGTGTATTTTTGGGTAACATGTAACATGAGATTGAAAAGAAAGAGAGGAAAACACTAAAGAGAAAAGAGTAAAGTATTCAAATTGTATGTATTAGTGGTAGATAGGCTCCTGGTTGAGTGACTGACTATCGGTATGGGACGATCATTGGACATTTCATGGTCATACCATAAATTTAGGATGGTAAAACATCCACTCAATCATAAATGATTTTGAAAACACTATGATGGTTGCTAATTCTAAGTTAATGAACTTCTTCATGGCCAATGAAAAAGAGTCACATATTTAGAGTTAAGCATAACCATAACATAAGCCAATTCACCCTAAAATATATGCTTGTGAATAGCGTGCTGAGACATAATCCATTAGAAATGGATAGTGATTCTATAGCCTCATGATCTGCAAGGGGCAGAGTAGATGTGATCTGTCAGAAGTGGCAATGATCTCATGAGTTTACCAGCCCCTTTATAGGATGAAAGCGAAATAAGGTATTCGAGAGGGATATTGATCTCGCTGGTTTAGGATGATCTGTCAGAGAGGAAAGGGACTAGTGATCGAGTGTAGAATGATCTGTTAGAGAGGACAGGGACTACAGTGTACTTGAGATCCACTGGTTGATGCTCCAGATAGTACAGGGAAGACGTTAGGCTGCTAAATGGTATAGGACCACGATACTCAACTCGAAACTCATTCATGAGTGTGAGTGAAGCACATGGAGTTGTTCACTGGCCTACTCTCCCGGTATCTCTTGTGATGACATGGAATTGACCATTATTATATAATTGTTTTCTTGACTCATGTTATATCTGTGCATATGGCCCTGTTACCATGAATGTATGATGAAATGACATATTTTATATTATGAACATATGGCAAATGATAACTGTGCATGCATCTGTAAGTACATATTCTAAAATTATAATGTCATATATCATGCATGACATCCCAATAGATGTTATTTTGTTAATTGAGAATGAAATGGAATGTAGTGAATTTTCATACCAGTACGATGGTACCTACCAGTGGTTTTTAAATAGATTGTTATGCTACTAAGATTTATTCTCATGTAAATGCTGGTTGTGTATTAGATGCCTAGGTACCAGGTGTTGCTAGAGATAGAGGTGAAAGTGATTGAGATACCCTTTATGCGGTATTTTACCTTGATTAAGGATTTATGGGTAATTATTGTAGTGGAAATACCACCATCACCTTTACCCACTAGAGGAATGGAATTTCAGGATTAGGAGTAGTGACGTAGGTCACATATGTTGACATGCCTAGTACCCTAAATCCTTACTATTATTATTTTGAGAGGATCAGGAGGATGATTTTTGGTGTACAAAATGAGGGTATATATGTATTAGGATATGTGAGCTAGGAATCCATTAGTAGCCTTTTGTTAAATGGGCATAAGTGATAGGTTTGTTATCTCCTTACCCTAGTTGGTACACTCACATATCCACTCTAACGACTCCCTTATCCTACTTTACATTCAGCTCACTATAATCTATGTAGAAGCATAAAGATACCTTAATAATTTTTCCTTTTTTCTTTCTTTTTTCCACATTAGGGAACATCAGAGGGTCGCTACTAGTTGAGTTTAACCCAAATAGACTCTTCTCACATTCCATTCAAATTCCACTCAACCACTTTTCCTGTATAGCATATCTATTATCGCATTATACCATCGCATACTACTCTATCCATTCATTCATCAGTAAATAAGATCCCAATCCATCAGATCCATTATACAAATCTACATTTCAAAACATTCACCAAGGGACAACATCATTATATATATATATACAATTTTGAGCCTACTACTAATCTAGCTTAGTACTCTACACTTCTTCTAGTATTGCCTTGTTGCCTTGGAATCTCTCTTATGACTAGCTATCTCCTAGGCATCCCTTATTCCTAGTCATTTGAACAAACAACTTGATGAGATATATAAATCCTAGTAGAGCAATTTACAATTCAATACTTTTAAAATAGTCATTTGCTCAGCTGTGTCAAGCATAAAAATCATCTCCCCAAAATCAGTTCAAATACATGTGAATTACTAAATACTTTCAATTCAGAATAAACACGAGAAATTAATTCAAAACAACATGAGTATAGCATCTTAAATCTGTAAAAATCATACTTTCAAATCATGCCTTTAAATCTCATACATATATATATCACAAATCTCATGTGATCATCTTCTCAATTGCATGCCATTTTATCAAAAATCATAGGTTTTAGTTGGGTGTGATCCGTAACACCAATCACCTGAAAACAGTGTCCTAATTTTGTGAGTGTGATCTGTAACACCAATCACCCACTCAAGGACAGGCGAGAGCTAACTTCCAGGGTGTCCCCCCATATGTGCACATTGCTAGTCTCATCCTTATACAATCTATATGGCAATACATACACATAGTCGACAAATACTAAGGGTTATAGGATATTACACTTAAACCAAAACGTCACCCGTATAGACCGTCATCCCTTACTCCTTAAGTCTTCCATAGGGTTGCCTTGATTTAATGGGTAACCCCTAACAGATACAGACTGATTCATATAAAATGATCAAGTTTAGAAAACCATCTGCATAGGGAACATTCAACGGCCGTCCCATACTAGTTATTGAATGTCCACCCTAAGTTAGTCCATCTATATGGCATGTAACCTAATAGCCAAATCTAGCAAACATGCAACGATCATCTCAATACACACAAGCAATAATTCTATACTCATATAGAAATCTCATACTTATCAATTCAGTTTCATCATTCATTTCCCATGTCAATACAAAGATTTCATTCAGATGAGTAATTCACAACATTAATAAAAATCAGGAGAGTGTAGATTATTCTACCTTTACCGTTTGCTCCTCTTTGACTAGGTCTTTCCTCTTTTAAACTTTAGATTGCCTTCACAATTCGCTTCTTAAGGCAATAGGTCAGGTTCATATTTTAATTCTTGTTAATGTGTATTTATACAAAACCTAGGTCCTAAGGTTTCCCTAAGGTTTTCTCTAAATTTTCCATTTTTCCTTGCTATTTCTTTGGTTTTCTATTGCCCGCGGTAATTCTCATGTAGGATGATGTTTGAACCTTATTCAAATTAAAACTAGGGGTTTCCAAGCTCAATTCATGTTTTAAAACCATTTTTCACATCAGGGGAGCTACTAGTCAGCTGCCAGGGGGTTGGCAATTGGTTGATTGCTTTCTGAAAGGCTGGGCTCCGTAAGACAATAGCTCAACAGTCGACTGGGTGTAAATTCTGGGTTTTCCAAGGATAAGACAGTCGACTAGTGCATGCTGGTAGTTGACTATTCTATTCTTTGACAGTCTAAAAATGTCAATTTTCTTAAGATTTTAGTCCAAATTTCTAGTCCATAAAAAATTTAAAATGCATGAGCTTAGTCCCTAACCATTTTCGTGCAAAAACCATAAATTTTTAGGTCCAAAACATCAATCATTCAAAAAAACCAACATGAAAATTGAGTGAAAGAAAACCCTAACTTACAAAAATCTAGTTTAAATCTTGAAATCACTAAATGGAAGTAAATAATCCTAGCATGTCAGTTCGGAAATCATTTCCTAACCTCAATCAAACCTCAACTCAATTTCTCCTACTCAAAACCATCAAAATTTTGAAAGTTCCCTATTTTCCTATTTTCACTTTCTCTCTCAAATTTCAGTAGATTCAGGTGTTCTAATTGTAGAAGATTTTGGCTAAATGATGTTTAAGATGATTATTAAATTATAGATGAGGAATTTCTTACCTTAAAACCAGCTATGGAGCTTTCTAGCTTACTTTCTCCTCTTTTCCTTTTTCTCGGTTTCTCCCTCTTGTTTCCCTCTAATATCTGGTTCTTTCTTTTGGTATGGGAATACAAGGTGTATATATAGGAAGAAAGGGTGAAGTAGCTAAACTTTAAGGACTTCCTAGCAATTTAAAAGAACTTTGCACTTTAGTCCCTCCTTACTAACATTTCATCTTCCTTATTTCATTTAAGTTCTTGAAGAAATTATGAAATTATCTTTAAAAAAAATAATAATTCAAGGAAGCGATTATTATAATTGTCCCCCCTTAAAAGAATTTTGTCCTCAAAATTCATATCTGTAAATAGTTTTGGATAATGTTGCCTTATTTTGTCCTCCTTCTCCCACGTCATCTCCTAGGTTACTACATCCTGCCACAATAACTTAACCAAGACGATTACTTTATTTTGGAGTTGCATAGTCTTAAAGTCTAGGATTTGGACAGGAGTAGATTCATAAGCCAAATTTTCATTTAATATTATGGGATGATTCCCCAATACATGCGTGAGATCTAGTACATATTTCTAGATTTGCAAGATGTGAAAGACGTCATGCAAGTTTGACAGGTAAGGAGGTAGGGCAATTTGGTAGGTGACTGGACTGACTCTCTGTAGGATTTAGAATGGTCCTAAGAATCGAGGACTTAATTTCTTTGTCCTTATCTGTCTACCAATACTTGCAATGGACGACACTATAAAAAAGACGTGATCTCCCTCATTAAATTCCAAAGGTCTCCTTCTTCTATTAACATAAGTTTCTTGCCTCTATTGGGCAATCCTTATCTTTTCTCTGATCATCTTAATTTGATCAGTGGTTTCCTGTACAATCTCTAATCCCAACAGGGTGCTCTCCCCTATTTCTACCCAACTAAAGGGTGACTTACAACTTCTCCCATACAGAGTGGCATACGGTACCATACCTATGGTAGAGTGATAACTGTTATTATAGGCAAACTCTATCAAAGGTAAGTACTTGTCCTAACTTCCCTTTTATTCTAGCAAATATGCCCTTAACATATCTTCCAAGGTTTGGATTTTTCTCTTAGACTGTCTATCAATTTGAGGATGATAGGTAGGGCTAAAGCTAAGTTGGGTTCCTAATGCTTTTTGTATGGGTTACAAAAATCTCAAGGTGAACCTAAGGTCTCAGTCTGATACTATTCTCAATGGCACCTCGTGTAACCTTAGAATTTCCCTAAGGTATACTTGGGCTAGTTTTTCCATGGAGTATCTGATCTTAATTGGTAAGAAATGAGTAGATTTGGTCAATCTATCCACTATTACCCATATAGAATCATAATCAATTGGGGTTCTAGGTAGTCCAACTACAAAGTCCATGGTTACTTGATCCCATTTCCTCTCCGATATCTCCAGTGGCCTTAATAATCTAGAGGGTCTTTGATGCTCTATCTTAACTTACTGACAAGTAAGACAAGTATTTACGTATTTTGCAATGTCCTTTCACATACTTGACCACCAAAAGTTTCTCTTTAACTCTTGATACATCTTGGAAATACCTGGGTGAATGGTATAATGGCTATGATGAGCCTCTGCTAGCAATTTCTCCCTTAGCTCTGGATGGTTTGGAACTATTATTCAATTTCTAAACATTAATACCCCATTAGTAGCAAATCCAAAATCGAGTTGTTTTATATATACTCTTAGGGATTCATCTTCTTGTTGGATTTGTCTAACATGATCCCTCAAATCACAACTTATTTGGAAGTTACTCATCACTAACCTCTTTGGGAGTGAGATCACATTGAGGCTGAGATTCCTAAAGTCCTCAAGTAATCTCATCTCATCTATCATCAAACTGGCCACTTATAAGGACTTCCTGCTTAATGCATCAGCCACCACATTGGCTTTCCCTGAATGATACTTCAACTCAAAGTTAAAGTCCTCCAGATACTCTACCCACCTTCTCTGCCTCATATTCAATTCTTTTTTATCGAATAAGTACTTAAGGCTCTTATGGTCACTAAAAGCCTCAAATATAGGCCCATACAAGTAATGTCTCCAAATCTTCAAGGCAAATACTACAGCAGCTAATTTCAAATCGTGGGTGGGATAATTTTCCTCTACATGTTTTAGTTGCCTAGATGCATAAGCAAATACTCTCTTGTATTACATCAAGACTCATCCTAAGCCTTTATTTGATGCATCAATATAGACCTTGAATGGCTTTAAGGGGTTTGAGATAACTAGTAGTGGAGTGGTAGTCAACTTCTCCTTCAGGGTTTGGAAGCTACGCTCAAAACGCTCACTCTATTCAAACTCAACACCCTTCCTGGTCAGACGGGTTGATGGCAAGGCTATATGGGAAATCCCTTGTATGAATTTCTTATAATAGCTTGCCAAACCTAAGAAACTCTTAACTTCAGTGACTGTCCTTAGCTGACCCCAATCTAATACAGCTTTAATTTTGTTAGGGTCTATTGAAATTCCTTCCCCATTTACCATATGACCTAGGAACTTTACCTCCTTCAACCAAAACTCACACTTCTCTAGCTTGGCATATAATTTCTTTTCCTTTAACATGTAACACCCCACAATTTAATTAGCCCAAATTAATGTCCTTTATTGGAATTAATGGAGTCATTTAATAATTAGTATGAATTGCTTACTTTATAATTAATTAAATGAATTAACTTAAGGAGGGGCAAATTCTACTTGCATAATTTAATAGGCCAAAATGGTTATATTAAAAGGTAAACTTGCATGAAAATTTGGTGCTCAATTTAATTCTTTATTTTCCTTTTGAGTTACCTAGCCTAAGTACCAAGAGAGAAGCAATACAGATGCAATAATTTAAATATATGCATGTGTGTGCCTTGCATGTATCCTACATGAAAGAAAGGAATGGAAATTATATTTTATGCATGGGAACTCCAAGTCACACGTGAACTAAGGAGGAAAGAAATTTCATGTATCTTGTGTGAGACCAATGGATAATACAAAGGAGGATGGAAACTTAATTTTTAGCATGTAACAAATTAAATATATAGGCATATAAGGTGGAGTCAAGAGGAAGCAAGAGTGCACGTGCATTTGGAAGGAAAAGAGAGAATAAAAAAAGGGAATGGAACAAGTGAATTAGGGGAAACAATTAAACAAAGGTGCAAAATTTTTCTAAGTGAAATATGCACATTGGAGCACATGTGAGGCATGGAAACATGGCTAAGAAAAGAATTCTTAAGGTGCAGAATTTTTATTTGAATTGTTGCACATGGGACCACACGTGAAGAAGGAAATTATGATGAGGAAAAGAAGACAAAAGGTGCAGAAATTTTTATGCAACATATGAATTAGTTGCTTGTGAGAGTAGATAACCCAAACTTGTAAGGAAAAGAATTACCAAGGTTGCAAGCAAGAGAGTACAAGTGCAGAATTTTCTTTTAAGGAATGGAGGCTAGTGTGATAGTAATTAATTAAGGGAAAGAGGAAACAAAAAAAAATAGAGAGAGAGAGCATGAGAAAAAAGGTGAGAAGTGGCGTGAAGCAAAGTGTACTTAGGAGTACACATGGGACAATGGAATAGGAAGAAATCCTTACCAAGGGTGGCATGACAAACAAGTAAAAACAAAGAAAAAAAGGGGAAAGAGTGCAGCACCCTTCCCTTGCCTTGGATGAAAGAAAATGAAAATAAGAAAAGAAGAAGAGGCTAAGGTGGTGTGAAGAAGAGGGAAAGGAAATATACACACTCACGTGAGAAAGGAAGAAATAAAAGAGAGGTTGAAAACTCATTTTTTTTAATGCATGAAACACACCACACGTGAAAATAGAGAGGAAGAGGGAAAGAAAAGAAAAGAGAAAGAAGTGAGAGGGAGGAGGTGAGTTAAAGAAGAAGAAGGGAAGACATCAAGAAAGGAAACAAAGGATCAAGAGGAAACCAAGCACACTACCATAGTACACCAAATAGGTAGGTTAGCAATTTATTATTCTAGTTGCATGATTTAGTATGCATGTTTAATGATTTTGCTTCCGTGGGACTAGAAAACTTGTCTACATTCTTGATTTAGGAGTAAAACTTGATTGAGCTTGCATGATAAATATAGGAGGTGGTTAATGCTTAAACTTAACATGTTATTTCCTTAAGATCATGAGATAACTTAGATTAAGAGATCATCTCAATGGTTTGGGTTGCTTGGATTACTACTCTTAATATTGAAGTGGAATTGTCAATTCCATGATGAAATTAATGTCAATAAATGTAACATATGTAAGAAGGAAGACCTTACCCAAAAGAATGGGAAAATTTATGATTATTAATAATAATGCAAGTGATTATGTGAAATAATGGACTAGAATAGTGATGAATATTATTGTTATGGTTAAACTTTATGATCAAATTAATGATGAATATTATTGGGGCCACATTTAGGCTAATTAATGATAACCCTTATTATGGAAAAATATATGACTAGATTCATGAGAAATATTGATATTAAGAATTTAAGAATAATAGTGATGACCATTGATATGGGGAAATTATGGCTAAATTAATGGTGAATGTTGTCATGGAAAAATCATGCTTAGTAATGAGGAATAATGGTTTGTGGAAATTTATGAGTAATTAATGATAAACATTATTATGGGAAATTTATGGCTAAGAAAATGATGACCATTATTGTGAGAAATTATAGTCAGTAATATTGAATAATATTGTTAGGGAAAATTCATGATTAATGATGAAAAACATTATTGTGATGGAAAAGGAAATTACCCCATTTCATTAATATGATTTAAAGAATGGAAAGAGTAAAATTTAAATGATAAAATATGAAATTCTCTTGAATTTTTCCTTAGGCCAAAATCAGGGAAATTCTCCCCTAAAAAATTATTAAGGTTTTATAATTGAACATATTTTTCGAAATGGAGATTTAAATTGATTTAGGCAAAATTTGTCATAAATGAATATGACAAAGAGGGTAATGTGTGCCCATAGAAAAAAGGAAAGGCAATTAACATAGGTAAAACAAAGAAAGGTTCACAAATTACGAGGTGTGCCCAAAGGTGCTCCACACCGATGAACTAGTGAGGCGTGGCCAAAGGTGCTCCATGCCCGAGACCTAGCGTTCACGATGAATTCATATACGTGGCCGAGTGTTCACAAAGTACGAGGTGTGGCTAAAGGTGCTACACACTAGTGATTTAGTGAGGCGTGGCAGAAGGTGCTCCATGCTCGTGACCTAATGCTCACGATTACTCTATGGACTTGGTCGAGTGTCCATGAATTACTAGGTATGACCAAAGGTACTCCACACAGGCAGCCTAGTGAGGTGTGGCTGAAGGTGCTCTATGCCCATGACCTAGTGTTCGCGAATACTCTATATATATGGCCGAGTGTCAACGATTTATGAGGTATGGCCAAAGGTGCTCCACACGAGGGATTTAGAGAGGTGTGGTCGAAGGTGTTCCATACCCATGACCTAGTGCCCACAATGATCTCATAAAAGTGGCTTAGTGGCCCCGTAACACCCCAGAGTGTGTAATTAATTCATAAAGGTAAGAGTAGGAATTTAATGCATAAACACTCAGTTTAATTCCACAATAACCCATGTAATTTTATGATAATATGTGTCTCTTGAAAAAGGTCATCTGATTTTCTATTGCCTTCTAAATTTATCATGCAATGCTTGCCTGTCTACATTTATGAATAATATTATGTTTTAATGTCAAGAATGTAGATTAAATGTTTTAGTGCTTGCACCCTGATACATATTAGTTGATTTCTAAACCCTGAATTGTTAAGATACTAGGAAACTTGTGTTTCTCATCTATGTGCTAATATGTATAAGATATGGATGCATAGTCGGGCCGCGAGGTAGTAGCTCTTTTGATTAAGTAAGATTTTTTTTGGTAACCCCTATTTTGGGTCCTAGATATATTCGATTTAGAATAGGACATTTATTTTGACTGTATACATGAGATGTATAGGGGGTATACTGGGGAAACGAATATGTGAAAGACCAATCTATCCTTAATTTATACCGGAGTCTGAGTGATAGACCTATTGTCTCCTGACTTCTGAGGGACAGGTACTTCATATATTCGAGGACATATTTAATAGTATGTAATGGATATTGTTAGACTTGAACTATTTGAATTACATGGAAATTTATGTTTCCGCTGTGTAGTATAATGTTTATTTATTTCATTGTGCATGTAAGTTTTTAATCGGAGCAAAGGATCCCAAACCTAATCCTCTTAATATAATTTAATGGCATAACTGCTCAAACGTTAATTACATAAGGATAAGGATAATATACCAAATCTATCTATCTATATCGAAGTTAATGGTAATACTAGATAGGGGTGTTACATAACATCTGCAGCACCATGCTTAGATTTTGTGCATGTTCTTCATGAGTCTTGTAATAGACTAAGATGTCATCTATGAATACCACTACAAATTGGTCCAAATAGGGTTTAAAGATCCTGTTCATATAATCCACAAAGATAACATAGGCATTAGTCAAACCAAAAGGAATCACTAAAAACTCGTAATGACCATACCTAGTGCTAAATGCTATCTTAGGGATATCCTCATACCTAACCTAAATGTAGTGGTATCCTGACCTTAAGTCTATTTTGGAGAATACCCTTATGCCTTGCAACTGATCAAATAGGTCATCTATTTAGGGTAAAGGGTATTTATTCTTGATGGTCACCTTATTTAACTGTTGATAATCTATACATAGTCTCATGCTCCTATCTTTCTTCTTTACAAATAGGACAAGAGCTCCCCTTGGTGACACACTCGGCCTAATAAATCTATTCTCCAATAAATCTTCTATCTAGACCTTTAATTCTCTTATTTCTACTAGAGCCATTCTATATGGGGTCATTGCTATTGGGCCTTTACCAGGAATTAGGTCTATAGTAAACTCAATCTCTCTCATTGAGGGTAACCTGCTTATCTCTATGGAAAGCACCTCTGGTAAATCTCTAAAGACAGGAATTAAACTTAGTATTTCTTGTAATTCTACTTAAGAAAGGTTAAGGGAGATATCATTTACCTCACACACCCTGTCACTCCCACCTACCAGTAAGGTATCCAAATAAGTAATAGTCTTTTTAGAATAGTTCAATAAAAACTCGATTCCTAGAATGATGTCAATTCTAGTCAGAGGTAAACACATAAGGTTCACAACAAAAAAGGTATCGTCAATGGAAAGGGGACAATTCAAGAATATTCATGGGGATATGATTGTCTCTCCTAAAGGTGTGGAAATACACAAGTCAAAAGGCATGGTTTGTAAAGGTAAGTTCAGTTTTCCCACACCACATCAGATATGAAAGAGTGCGTAGCACCCAAATCAAACAATACTATCAAGGAAAAATTATAAATCTTACCTCTACCCTGTATCAATCCAGGTGACTTGTCGAAATTAGTTCTATCTAGAGTAAAGACTCTCCCCGAAGCCTGTGGTTTAGGCCCACCAAGATTCTGCTGGATTTTGCCGATTGGGCAATATTTTGCATAGTGTCTTGTGCCTCTACACTTGTAGCATCTTATTGGTGTTTGATGCCAATAGGGTTAATTCCTATGCTTTGTCCCATACTTTGGGCAGTTAGCAATTTCGGGACATTTATTGCTGCTTGAGGACCCTTGCTATGGTTTGAAATTTCCAGCCTTCATAATCAAATTCTTGGCTAGTTGTTTCTGTCGACCAGCAAATCTCTGGTTGGCATTCTACTTCTCCTCCAAACCTTAACTAAGGATACGACATTTGTTTACTAGTACAAAGAAATATCGTACCTCCAATGGGGCTATTTGAGTCCTCATCTATAAATCCAAGCCTACCTCTAATTGGGCTGACTTGGAAACCACATCAGGTTGTAACCTCAAGTAGGTGGAATACCTGGCCAGTTCTTCAAATTTGGCCAAGTACTTTTCAAACGGTCTTCCCCTTTGCTAGAGTTATAGGAATTCTGTTTCTTTTGCCTAACTCACACTTTTTTGGAAGTATTTCTCCAAGAAAATCCCTTTGAAAGACTCCTAGGTAACAAGGATGGCCTTAGCCTCCATCAGTTTTTTGGCCTTATTCCACTAATTTTTTGGTTCTCCTTTTAGCATATATGTTGCATAGGTTACCCTCTGCTCATCAGTGTTATGCAAGAGTTGGAAGATCTACTCCATCTCCTTGAGCCACTCCTCTACCACCTTTGGCTCACAAGTGCCCGAGAACACTGTCGATCCTACCCTTTGGAACTCTAACTAGCCTTGGTACGTCGAATTATTATTCCTATTATTCCCATCATCATGGTTTTGATAGTCCTCCTAATACTGTCTCATCAAATTGGCACTAGTGGCAGCCTGCTCTCTTATAGCCTTTACCATTATCCTCAAGGAGTCTATCATATCCCTTATCCCCTCTTCATTATCCCTGTTACTATTCCCTTAGGGCCTCCTATCTGTGCCTCTCTTGGTGTTTACCATAGGTTACTAATACAAAAAGAAAGATAATTAGTTTTTTGTAATCAACATTTAGCTATGGCCCCATTGCCATTCCTAATATCTTAATTATTGATTATGATCTTATATATTCTAGAGTCAAATAAATTTCAAATCCTAATGCTGTAAACCCAGTCACCCTAAATCAGTCCAAATCCTTAATCACAACCAGGTGAACTTGTAACCAGGCTCTGATACCAACTCTGTAACGACCCCCTTATCCTACTTTACATTCATCTTACTATAATCTATGCAGAAGTGTAAAGATACCATAATAATTTTTCCTTTTTTTCTTTTTTTTCACATTAGGGAACATCAGAGGGTCGCTACTGGTTGAGCCTAACCCAAATAGACTCTTCTCATTGTCCATTCAAATTCCACTCAACTACTTTTCCCGTGTAGCATATCTATTATCGCATTATACCATCGCATACTACTTTATCCATTCATTCATCAGTAAATAAGATCCTAATCCATCAGATCCATTATACAAATCTACATTTCAAAACATTCACCAAGGGATTACATCCATATATATATATACAATTTTGAGCCTATTACTAATCCAGCTCAGTACTATACAATTCTTTTAGTATTGCCTTGTAGCCTTGGCATCTCTCTCATGCCTAGCTATCTCCTAGGCATCCCCTGTTCTTGGTCATCTGAACGAACAACTTGATGAGATATATAAATCACAGTAGAGCAATTTACAATTCAATACTATTAAAATAGTCATATGCTCAGCTGTGTCAAGCACAAAAATCATCTCCCCAAATTCAGTTTAAATACATGTGAATTACTAAATACTTTCAATTCATAATAAACATGAGAAATCAATTCAAAACAACATGAGTATAGCATCTTATATTTGTAAAAAATCATACTTTTAAATCATGCCTGTAAATCTCATACATATATATATCTATCACAAATCTCATGTGATCATCTTTTCAATTGTATGTCATTTTATCAAAAATCATAGGTTTTAGTTGGGTGTGATCTGTAACACTAATCACGCAAAAATAGTGTCCTAATTTTGTAAGTGTGATTTGTAACACCAATCACCCACTCAAGGATAGGCGAGAGCGTCCCCCCCCTCCCCCGATATGTGCACATTGCTAGTCTCATCCTCATATAGTCTATATGGCAATACATGCACATAGTCGACTAATGTAACACCCTTTATCCTACAGTTCCTTTTAGAGATTTTAAAAACTAAAATATGAAAATAATTATCAGAGTTTTGGTGTTACTATTACTTCTACCTGAGCAAATTTTAAACTTTTTACCAAGTTGATTAATTAAGTGCATTTGGGTTGGTCTCTACTCTCGGGTTCTCTCAATATCATAGTAGAATAAATACATATAGCATACACCTAGATTAACTATACATAGATGTGCATTCTTAATTAAATATAATCAATTAACTATTGGGCATGGAGGCAACAATCCTACCACTCATAACCCCATTAATTAGTCTATTCATCAATCCAACCTAATTCATATACAGATAAATTAGAATAGGCTATACCAAATAATCTTACATTAGCATTTCACAAAATATCATGAAGGCTAGCTTAATCCTACCATGTACTCATACTATTAAAATTAAATAGTTCATATGCCCGGATTGGACACTTCTCCATACTTTACCTTCACCTCTAGCCCAAGGGGACCTACACATCTGGTATATGCCAACACTATTGTGAGAAATGAATCTCAGTAACAATTTAACCAGCTATGAAATCCATTGACCTGTACCACTGTGCTCACACAGAAAACTCCACATTCTTTCATAAAATATATCACATACTATTGGGATGCAATGAGTGTAGTATTTAATCATGTTATGTATCATATGTATGCATGTGCATTTAAAATATATTAACTTTAAAACATGGGAAGTGCATTCATCATCATTCTCATCATAAAACATTTCTTATAAAACACATGTGGATTAGTAAACATGCCATCGTTTCCTTTTCATAACATATGAGCAGTACAGAAAACACCCTAAGAGTAATCGGGAGAGTCGCCCAACAACAACTCCACGCACTATTGTCTATATGAATGAGCGTATGACTATTTAGCCATGCCTTAACTTTTGTACATTCTGAGGCGTCCCCCAGTGGATCCAAGTACCATAATGGTCCCTGCCCCTTTCCGGCAGATCATCCCTAACCAGCGAGATTCCTCCTTTTTGTCCCAAATGGGGCTGGTATACTCTCATGGGATCACCGTCAACTCTACCAAGATTATTTCCTCTCCGCTTTTAAGCAGATCATAATACTATGGAATCACCATCCCTTTTCGATGGATCACACTCTCGATACGTTATTCTCTACATATACTATGGGGTGAATCGGCCCATGCTCATGGTTATGCTTAACTCTAAGTATGTGTTTCTCATATGGCCTTTGAGAGATGACACTAACTTGAAGTTTGTAACCATCACAGTGTTTTTGAAATCATCGAAGTTCAAGTGGATGTTTAACCATCCCAATTTATGGCACAACTGTGGAATGCCCAATGGTCATCCCATACCGACAATAAGTCACTTAATCATGGGCCTATCTACCCTAAGGCATACATTAAGAATACTTTCCTCTATCCCTCTTTGTGTTTTTTGCTCTCTCTTTCTTTCACTATCCCAAGGGTATCATCACCCAAAACTCCTAGTTTCCTTGCTTACATATGTTGTGAGCCCTTAATTAAGTTAGTATTAAGAATTACTAAGCTCCATTGTCATTAAAAACCTCCTTTCGCAAGTTGAAGGGCTGCCAGTCGACTGTTGGAAGGCTAGCAGTCGGCTAGTAGCCCTCTATATTCTTTAGATGCCAAACAGCAAGCTCTGACAGTTGGCTGGTGGCTTTTTGGAATACGTTCTGGGTAAAAATAGGAGCACAATAGTCGACTGCTAAGATAGACAGTTGACTACTCAGTGCAAACCTGAGCCCGACAGTCGATTGCTAGGAACCTAGCAGTCAGCTATTAAGCCTTTGTCTGTACTTCTGAGTTTTTCAGGAACACAACAGTTAATTGTGAGTATGGCCGATCAATTGCTTAGTAAAGACTTGGGCCCGACAGTCGACTGCTAGGTATCTGGCAGTCGGTTGCTAAGCATCTGTCTACACTTTTGGGTTTTCCAAGAACACGGCAGTTGATTGCCCCATACTTAACAGTCAGCTTCTATGCTCCGCTATAGTTCAGAAAACATGATTTTGATAATACCCAGTCCAGAATGCATTCCATTTTCAATTCTAAACATGTGAGCTTAATTCCCATACAACAAACTTTACTTTTCATTAAACATTTCTCATCCATTAGCTTAAATATGGTACATTCAAGGAAATCTAGTCTATATCTCTAAATGAACACAACCCAGCCCTTCCAATCCATTACAAGCACATATATGAGCATACATTCAGCAATAAAACATCCCATAAAAGTAGAAAAGCATATAGAATGTAGGTTTAACCCCAATCTCAGTTCAAACATGTAAAAATCTATATTTTCTACCAATAGTAACATTTTAGAAAAAGATAGGGGTTTAGGATGGATTGCTACCTTGATTCCTTGCAAATGTGAGTGTAAAATGTGTTAGAAATGATCCCTCCTTGCTGTAGAACTAATTTCCAGCTTCAATCTGCCTTTCTTTCACCACAATCTCTCCTTTCTTGCCCTAAATTGCCCCTCATTCTTCTCTCTCTAAAATCTGAAGGTTTGGAAGTGTGTGGGAGTTTTAGGGCTGTAGCTAGGGTTTTAGAAAGTTTTGGGAATTTGCTCGTGTCCCTGGGTTGTTTTGCACTCTTAGCCTCACTTACTTTTCCCTTTTCAATTAAGTCTTGAACCACCTCTTACTAAACCTTCATTTATTTCCTTTCAATTTAGTCCCTAGGCTAATGCAACTATATGCACTAATGCAACATACACAAGCATTAAACATCAAATTAACAATTATCAAACATCCCTTTAATCATAACTAGAGCAAATGTTACAAATAATACTAAGGGTTATATGACATTACACGTCAACCAAAATGTCACCTCGTATAAACCATCCTCGCTTACTCATTAAGTCTTCCATAACGTTGTCTTGATTTAATGGATAACCCCAAATAGATACGGACTAATTTTGATAAAATGATTAAGTTTATAAAACCATTTGCATAGGAAACATTCAACGGCCATCCCATACCAGCTATTGAATGTCCAGCCTAAGTTAGTCCATCCCTATGGCATGTAATCCAATTGCCAAATCTAGAAAACATGCAATGAGCATCTCGATACACACAGGCAATAATTCTATGCTCAAATAAAAATCTCATACTTATCAATTCAGTTTCAACATTCATTTCCTATTTCAATACAAAGATTTCATTCAGGTGAGTAATTCACAACATCAATAAAAATTAGGGGAGTGTAGATTACTCTACCTTTACCGTTTGCTCCTCTTTTGACCAGGGCTTTCCTCTTTTAAACTTTGGATTGCCTTCAAAATTCATTTCCTGAGGCAATAGGTAAGGTTCATAGTTTAATTCTTGTCAATGTGTATTTATGCAAAACCTAGGTCCTAAGGTTTCCCTAAGGTTTTCTCTAAAATTTTCATTCTTTGCTATTTCTTTGGTTTTCTATCACTCTTCTCATGTAATTATCATGTGGAATGATGTTTAAACCTTATTAAAATTAAAATTAGAGGTTTCCAAGCTCAATTCATGTTTTAAAAGCATTTTTCACATCAGGGGAGCTACCAATCGACTGCCAGGGGGCTGGCAGTCGATTGATTGCTCTCTGGAAGGCTGGAATCTGCAAGATAGTAGCTCAACAGTCAATTGCTACATGATTGGCAGTCGACTGCCGCATCTCTGTGTGTGATTCTGGGCTTACAGGGGCCCGACAGTGGACTAGTAGGAGGTTATCGATCGATAGCCTTACTCCTGGGTGCAAATTCTGGGCTTGCCAAAGACACGACAATCAATTGGTGCATGCTGGAAGTCGACTATTCTATTCTTTGACAGTACAGAATGCTAATTTTCTCAATATTTTAGTCTAGATTTCTAGTACATAACAAATTTAAAATGCATGAGCTTAGTCCCTAACCATTTTTGTGCAAAACCCATAAATGTTTAGGTCCAAAACATCAATCATTTAGAAAATCCAACATGCAAACTGAGTGAAAGAAAACCCTAACTTGCAAAAATATGGTTTAAATCTTGAAATCGTTAAATGGAAGTAAATAATCCTAGCATGTCAGTTTATAAATCATTTCCTAACCTTAATCAAACTTCAACTCTATTTTTAGAAATCTAAAAATGCTCTATTTTCCTATTTTCACTTTCTCTCTCAAATTTTAGTAGATTCAAGTGTTCGAATTGCAGAAGATTTTGGCTAAATGATGTTTGAGATGCTTATTAAGTTGTAGATGAGTTATTTCCCACCTCAAATCTAGCTATGGGAGCTTTCGAGCTTGCTTTCTCCTCTTCTCCTTTTTCTCAATGTCTTCCTCTTGCTTCCCTCTGATGTCCAGTTCATTCTTTTGGTATGGGAAGACAAGGTGTATATATGGGAGGAAAGGGTGAAGTAGCTAAACTTCAAGGACCTTTTAGCAATTTAAAAGAACTTTGTGTTTTAGTCCCTCCTTACTAACATTTCATCTTCCTTATTTCATTCAAGTTCTTAAAGAAATTATGAAATTATCTTCAAAAATACTAATTTAGGGAAGCAATTTTTACATCCACATGTATATGTCTAGTAAATACCAAACTTGTAATTATTGTAAATGAATTATATGTATGAATTTGAATGTACATATATATATATCTATATGTTTTGTTTCAATTATTTTTCGCTGCGATATTATGTGTGAGTATCCCGAGTGTAGAATTTCCAAACTAATGGCACTTAATTATTTAACTTGGTAAAAGTTAAAATTTACTCGAGTAAAGGTAGTAGTAACTCACCAATCTTGTAGTATATTATATTATACTATTTAATTAACTAAAAGGAACCATAGGATTGGGGGTGTTATACCAAAAACCCCTTTTCAAAAAAGCTTCTCGTACTCAACTTCTCAACTTGAAACTTTTGTTCATGCACCTCTTGCAAGGGCACTGAATCATAGTACTCACACCCAATTGACTGAAAGCCCACTTGAGAAAAAAATATATTTCTTTGATATATATTGGATCAGGCCTGTTCTTAATCTCCGGCCAATCTTTATCCATCCTTATTTTCTATATTCAGGGTTTGGGGCCTAATGAATTGATCATAAAGGAAGAATAAAACTAAAAAAGAGAAAAAGAAAAATATTATTTTCTATTTCACACACACATTGACCACGTTTCAACATGATATGTTTCTTCAGTTTTTTCCTGGAGACATATGGATGTTAAGGCTTATTAGTTTGAATCCTAATAATCCATAATTTTCCTAAATCATGAACCTAAGTTGCTTGCTAAGATTACTATTAGAAACGAATGCAATGCATTAAAACCAAAGAACGTGCTTTCAAGTTTCAACTAACAACAAAAGTAGTAACAAAACTTAAATGAAATAAGATAAATTCAACATTTAGCACAATAATTAGTTGGAGCTAAGGGTGTCCAAATTTTAGTTTAGTTATGCTTAAAGCATACCCAAATGGATCCGAACATAATTCCTAAAAAAATTGGAAACAAACCAAAATGAATAGATTTGGGTTATACTTTCGTTTTTTCCCTTGCTCCTACTCATGAACTCAAAAAATTCACACTACTTAGCAGCATTAGTGAACCCATAAATAGCGTCAATTTAAATTTCATACACACACACACACACATATATAACAAAATATATAACACATGTTCTTTCTCTATCTCTCTCCTTCAAAATGTCTTGTAGTATTGCACCACACATTAAATAGAGAAAAGTTAATTTGATACTTATTATAATAGACTATACACCTCTTTTTACACAAGATATGAACTAATAAAACCTTAGGCCCAAAGTTTTCGAAACAAAATTCTACGCTCAAAATACTTTAATTAAAATCCTTTTTAACAATCAATGAGAGTTGAAGCTAGTGGAAGGGCTAATCCCTTACAAGGTGACAAAATAAGGTTTGAATCCTTATTAAGAAAGGTGTCAACTTTTAGTGCTTGACAATACATTAAGTAAGATTACTGTTAGTAAAGGGTACTTGTGAGAAATTCAAAAAGAATCCTACTTAAAAAAATATAAAAACCTTGATTAACAAATTTAAATTTTTAAAAAAATGACTCAAGAGAAGCATATTCCTGTCAATCTATTATTATAATTAGTCAATAGTTTTTTTGGTAATTATATATATTTTTATTTTCAAGAGGCCCGAACTCACCTATTAGAAAGAATGAAATAACATGAATTTTAGATAGTCACACAAATAAATTACATTACACACACACACACACACACAAAGTGAAACTAAAATGTCTATCATGACTCTAATTGAGCACGTAAACAACTACTATGGTAATAACAATTTAAAGTTTTCAAATTCTACAGCATTTGAGTTGAAAAAAATGCTTTTTTATTTTGACAGTTCCAAAATCAATACAATAATCAATGTCAAGAAATTAGGAGAGCATTGCTCTTAATATTTTAACATCTAAATCTAACAAAAAAAAAAATTGGCTAGAAAACCTACCTCTGATGTTAATAGAGCTACACAACATAACTATGCTATGGGTTAAAATTTGAGCTCTAAAATCTTATATGAAAAACATAATGTAAAGGGGTGACCTTAAAACTAGTGAGCAAATAATACACATTATAAAGAATTGAAAGAACCTCACAAATGAGTTTTTCACAAATATCAAGTTTTTTTGCAAACATCAATATCACATTTCTAGTTTTAAAGAAGAAAACTTTGTTAATAGGTAATCATATATTAATCTCACAAAAATATAACTATTAATATATTTTGGATTAACTTCCTTTCTCATAAAATCAAATAATATATTTATCATAAATTTAGTCAAGGAAATACATCAATAGAACAAAACAGAAAAAATGTGAGTGCGAAGCTAAGGGTAAACTAACCACAAAAAACAACATACAACTCATGAGGGAAAAGCCACGACAAAAAATATTATAGCTTAATAAAATTAAGAGAAGCATTCAGCTCTTATTATTCAAACACTATAAAGCACAAAAATTGGCACGAGCACTTGATATGACACGAACACTTTGAAATGTCAAACTCTAAAAAATATAGAACACGATGACAAAACATATATATAAAAAATTATATTAACTTTTCTCTTAGTTATATTCTTGTAAAAAATAAAAATAACCAAAATTATTCTATATTTTAAGAAATTTATGCTATTATTTTAAAAATCAAATTTACTAAATCTCATATAAAAAAATAACTTCAGTAATCTCATAAAAATGAGTTCTTTTAGACTTTCATTCACTTATTTCATGGTTTTTTATTCTTTGGGTCATCCTATACTTAGATCAAGTATGAGCCATGTTTGGCATGTGTCTAAGTTGTATTTGGCCTGTGCTTAAGTTGAAAAAATAAAATTTTTTATTCTGACACACATGTATGTGTGTCAAAGGTGTGTCTATAATGTGTCATAGTGTGTCGATGCTGTGTCGTGTGTCAAACACGTGACATGGCCAAAGATAGATGTGTTTGTGCTTTATAGTTCAAACAAATACAATCCATGTGTGTTGGCCAACACACGAGGCTAGTAACGCTCATACTAGCTAGGGTAATGAATATTGTCATTAGCTACAGAGTTCAGTATTTGACAACTTCCCTTAGAAAACAATTTAAATAGTAGAGAAATATTTAAGAAAACTTGAAACAAAATACATTTAGCTAATAGTCCCATATTTAGAATATGTGTTCTAGCTTTACCAAAGTATCAATATCTAATATCATATAGAAATTCAATTCTATCAATTTTCCAACAACCTGAATAATGTCATATTACAAATAAAGAATGTTGCCATAAACTCTATTTAAAAATGTTTTAAACTAATAGAAAGTTAAATAATAGATAGTTCTCAACAAATTAAAAATTCCTCAATGGAAATCAAGGACAACACAAAAAATCAAAAACGAATTTAGCCCATAGTAAAATTAGCAATAGAAGAGTTAATGAAGAAAGTAAATTATTTTCAAGGGAGTTCAAAATTTTCTAATATTGATTAAAACAATGTAAGATATAATCAAAGTATAAATCATATATTGAAATCTATAAATTAGAGAACGAACTAGATAGAACTCACAAAATCTAGTTTATTCCCTAAAAACATAGTTATAGGCTAAGATTCATTGAAAATGGGTAAATTCAATAACGAGGGTAAAAATGTGCATAGTGGACATTATCTACTCACCAAGACGTTGACATATTCAGGTGGCTCTACTAATTCCTCAAGTTTGATGCAACCGTGAGGATGTACTCAAGGGTCCTTATAACATGACTTATGCATAACATATATTTAAATATTGCCTTAAAAAGGTCAAAATTTTATATTTTCACAAAAATAAATCTCTAACACTAGCTTTAATTATAAGTTTTTGATGCGTTGCCAATGCAACTACACCTAAGGTAGTGAATCTATCGATATAGCCTAGTGCAATTATGAGTATCAAGGTCGTATTCCTTAAGAATGGGAAAGCCTAGAGTTACTACTTGCTCTTTGTTATCTAGCCCAAAGGTAATTATGATTGATTTCTAAACTAATGATTAAATGCAACTATTAACAAGCTAACTACAATTGAATGAAAAAGGGATTTACCAAGACAAGAACAGCAAACCCAAAGGGGACCTAAACTAGATGGTACGTACACAAGAAAATCATGGATTATTGAATTGAATATGCTACCTACGAGTGAATTATAAATCAAATTCAAATTCTTTGTCAGTCTCAATGAATTTCTAAAACCTAAAATCTACCACTATTTGGTTCTTCCTAATGGTTGATTTCATATAAGCATTAAGATCCGAATTCACTACTATTAAGAATGGCTCTTAATCTAGCAATTGATTAACCTTAGTTCTAAGTGAAAATCAATTGTTCTTACAATTAGTTTTCAAATTCTAATCATTATCTATTGAGTCTTTGAAAGGAATCTAGCTAGTATTCATTATGAAGTCTCATATAGAAGACTTAAATAGTTTTTCATAATTGAAAGAAGAACACATATTCAAATTCATAATTCATACGAATTGAAGTCAAGTTACCAACATAATTCAGAAGCCCTAATGGGTTTTACAAATCTAGTTACTCATGTTCATGATTAAAACAACAAGAAAAGAAACTACAAAGAAGAAAGAAGGAAATAGAAATAGGTATATACTCATCTGTCGAGTTTTGGATGGATAGTGGTCTCCAATCTTAAATTAAATGAACTCCTTGTCGCCTCTTGATTACTCCCAATATCTTACTCCAATCTCCATTGAATCTCTTTGGTTGTCGCCTCTTGCAGAGCTTCAAGGATGATGGATAGCCAAAGGTTGCAAACGGTATGGAATGTAAAGTTTTTGGACTCTTTTTTCTTCATCTGCTCCCCCTTTTATATACAATGTTGGTGTGGTGGCCAACATGGCCTTGTTGATAGATGTGTTCCAGAAGCAAGGTAGTAAGGGCATGATGGAGGGTGTGTTTTAGAAGGAAGGTAGAAGGGCATGGTGGAGGGTGTGTTCTAGAAGGATTTGGTCACCATGGTCATGCTTAAGGGTGTGTTCTAGAAGGAAGGCAATAAGGGCATGGTGGAGGGCGTGTTCTGCAAGGATTTTTCAACATGGGCGTGTTCCAAGCCGTATTGAGTCCCTGAATGCTCTTTTTGCCCTTTTTTTGCTCCAAAATTGCTTTTAATGTTGATTGAAACCTTGATGACATGAAAAAGGATAAAAAATTAGGTAATTCTTAATGAAACACATAGGAAATGCTCATAATGTGGATAGAAATTATCAATTAGAATTGTATAATCTTAGACATATCAGTTTCCAGTATTCCTAACCTAACCCACTAAACAGACTCTAAAAAAAATTGCATTATTTTTTCAATTTTATACATCAAAAGTTCTAACCAAAATTTATATTTGTATTATTCAATTATTTCTATACACATATAAGTTCTACCATATCAATTTTCAAACCTTAAATCACACTTAAAATTACCGAATTTAAAATTTGATCTTAGGAATCATTTTGAAAGCTAGAAATTTTGGTTGAGTTGTGAATATTTAAACTACTAGTTTGATCGAATTAATTTTAGAATATATTAAAAAAAAAACTCCATAGTTTAATTAGAATATTCAATATACAAATATAGAAACTCAAAACAAGAAATTTCCAAGCAATCCTTCTTTTAACAAAAGCTTCAAAATGAAGGAAAGGAAGAAGTAGAGAATTTTTCAAACAAAACTAAAACCTAATCCCAATTCTTCCCTCCATTCGGACAAGAAGAAGGAGAGATTAGAAAGAGAGAAGATGGAGAGGTGTATTTCTCTCTCTCATCCACGATAACAAGCTGGTGGAGGAAACAGTGGCAGCTATACAAGATGGCGTCCAGTGGATGCACAATATTGGCTTATGGTGGAGAGAATGAAAGAAAATGAGTAGGGAGAGGTAAAGAACAATATTTTTTAAATGAATTGATAAAAATAAAATTTTGAAAATCTAGAATATTATTAGTATTGTTTTATAGATAATTTATTTGACAATTTAAAAAGCATATATATTTGTATTTCAAGATTTCTATCCAATTTTAATTATTGAATATGAATAAAGATCTATAGGTACTTCAAGCTAGTTTTCAAACTCTTATTTACTTTTAAAATTAGGGTCATTATTATAGTACTATCCTTATATGTATTTTGGTTAGTCAAGAAGATGGTTCTTGTCTAGTAATTGCATTCAAATAACTAGAAATGTGATCATTTTACAATTCAAAAATATTACATTTGTCTTCAAGATATTTGTTTATGCTTATTTTGAATTAATTCACATGCATGACTTAATCTTAATTGTTCTTGCTTATGAATTTTGGGTTTGTACACTACATACCTTTTAACTTAGCTTTGAGAAGAAGAGATTTACAATTCTTGATTTTGAAGGGAATTGTTGTGGCAAAGGTAAAAGAGCTTTACTTACTCTTTTGACACCTTCTAATGCTTTTTCATTGGATTCATTCACTCATTACACATGTATAATAATAATTTAGTCCTTTGAAATATAGTAAATAGAAGTTTAAGAAAATCATTTTCTAATAAGTAAAACTTTTAATCAAAGAAATCAATATTATCTCAAAGGGTATTTTAGTAAATTTTTAATTTTAAAAGAGTTAGTGTATATTTTTAAAATTGAGAAGTAGGTTATATATTTTGAGTATTTCTTAAGGGATGAGAAAGTAATTTACCATATAATTTCATTAGTCTAATCAAGGGACAAATAATATGCTTCTAGTTACAAATTTTGAGAGACTAATTCATTGAGAAATAAATTCATGATTCAATTATTACTTTGTTATCTAGATAAAAAAAATATATAAGTTATGCTAAAAATCTATATAAAAAAAATCTAATGCTAGAGGCAGCAAAGATTTGAAGAGATCATTGGAGCACCTTTTAAATTGGAACTCTGAATTGACTAATCTTTGAAGCGGTAAACTTTTGAAGCGGGGTAAAGAAAGCAGTGATGCTAAAGAGGGACAGGCTAGTGATCAAAATGGTTGGAAGAGATTAACATTGAAAAAAACCATTTGGAGTAAATAATGACCCACAAACCATTGTAAATTTTTTGTTTGTGAAATTTATGTTCTTGTGATAATTTAAGATTTTTTGTTTCAAATATTAGTTTCATGTTTGAACTTATGTATATGAATTATATTTTGATGGAATTATAAATATATGTTGGTTGTTGAATCTATACATATATACATATATATATTTGAATTAATTTATGAATGTTTAGTTTATGTTCAGCTAATTAACATACAAGAAAGAAATAAGATTATGTAAAAAAAATTATAAATTGCATTAGCTACAGGTTTAACCGTCGCTAGATATTAAGAATGCAATTGAAAAAAATTGGCGATAGTTCCAATTGTGGCTAGATATTTGAGTAGTTTAGTCGTGGCTAAATCAACGACCGTTATAACTATTGTACAATCACTTACATTAACGATGCTTATAACCGTTATTGATGTTTACATCAATCATAACTGTCATTGTTGACAAAACATAGCGACAGTTATGACCATCGCAAATGTCAAATTTCATATGAAACCTCTTATTTGGCCACGATTTTAACTGTCGTTTAAGTAAAAATGCATCTAATGATCCAAATGTGCTTTTGGATCTTAAGCTGTAGAGAAAGATGTATTGGGCCTGTCATGTGAGCATATGAGTCCCCCAGCATGAGGCATACACATTCTTTAGCATGTTAGTGCATATCTCAGGTAGTAGAAGTGTCTGTTGAGGCATTTCAATAGTTTTGAGGGCATTTTAGTCTTAACCTTAGACTTGGAAACTAAATTTCAAATCACTTGGCATTTAGAAATTTCCTTTCACTTTTACATTTCTGTGAAACACTTTTTGTGTGATTTTCTCTCTGAGTGTTCATGTGAGCTCTAAAAGAAAAAGGTTTTGTAGTTATACTTCTCCATTCCTAGAGGTTTTTCCATTTCTCTTTGATTTTAGTAAGTACTCCTTCTCCCCTCCTTTATTTTCTTCCATTAGATTTTTTTACTGTCTGACTCCCTCTTTTTAATCTATAGAATATTTTGAGGATTTTATGATTTTTTAAGATGACTCCTTCTTTATGTATGTTTCTCTTTTCTCGCTTCTATAGGCACTAAGTGGGTTTTTAGAAATAAACTTGATGAATCAGGAAAAGTTGTAAGAAATAAAGCTAGATTAGTTGCAAAAGGTTATAATCAAGAAGGAATAGACTATGATGAGACCTTTGCATCAGTAGCTAGATTAAAAGCTATTAGGATGCTCCTAGCTTTTGCATGTTCTAAAAACTTTAAACTATTTCAAATGGACGTAAAGAGTGCCTTCTTAAATGGGTTCATAATGGAAGAAGTTTATGTAATGCAATCTCCTGGCTTTGAAAATCCTGACTTACCAAATCATGTTTTTAAATTGAAAAAGGCCCCGTATGGATTAAAACAAGCTCTTAGAGCTTGGTATGAAAGGCTAAGTAACTTTCTAATTGAAAATAATTTCTCAAGAGGAAAAGTTGACAATACATTATTTATTAAAAATAGAGACAATAATCTATTAATTATTCAGATATATATGGATGACATTATTTTTTGATCCATTAATCAAACTCTCTGTGAAGAATTTACCAAGCTTATGCAGGGAGAATTTGAAATGTCAATGATGGGAGAACTTAACTTCTTCCTTGGGCTACAAATAAAATAGCTCAAAAAAGGTATCTTTGTCAGCCAAACAAAATATACCAAGGAGTTACTCAAGAAATTTGGCATGGAGAATGCAAAAGAAATAGGAACTCCTATAAGTCTAGCCATTAAAATAAATAAGGATGAAGAAGGTGAACCATTTGACATCAAAAAATACAGAGGTATGATTGGTTCACTACTATATTTAACTGCTAGTAGGCCTGATATAATGTTCAGTGTATGCATGTGTGCTAGGTTCTAAACCTATCCTAAAATTTCTCATTTTACTGCTGTAAAAAGAATTTTTAGATATTTGGTTGGAACCTCTAATATGGGTTTGTGGTATCCTAAGGGATCTTCATGTTAGTTAATAAGCTATTATGAAAAGTACAAGTGGTACCTGTCAATTTCTTGGAAATTCACTAGTATCTTGGTTTAGTAAAAAGCAAAACTGTGTAGCTCTTTCAACTACTGAAGCTGAATATTTAGTAGCTGAAAGTTGTTGTGCACAAGTTTTATGGATGAAACAACAACTCCAAGATATGGATGTGAATCTCAAATAAATTCCCATAAAATGTGACAATACTAGTGCCATTAATTTAACAAAAAATCCCATCATGCATTCACGAACTAAGCACATAGACATAAAACATCATTTTATCAGAGATCATGTGCTTAACCATAATGTTGCCTTAGAATTCATTCAAACTGAATATCAACTTGCTGACATTTTTACAAAACCTCTTCCTAAAGAGAGATTTTGTTATATAAGAAAAGAACTTGGATTATCTTCTCCCCATTTAGCACATTTTTATTTTTTGTTTACTTCTTTCAATTGAACTAACTTAAGCTTTGGAGTGGCCTTAGATTTGTTTTGCAGGATCTCCTTTAATCCCAAAAGACTCTCTGAGAGTTGACAAAGTAATGTTATAAGGTTAATGCCACAATACCAAGAGTCTGTAAAGAGCTTTACCAAGGAGAAACAACGAGAAGTAGATCTACATAAGACACAAAATTGGACCTTAAATTGGACAACAAAGGTACCAGTTGACTGCCACAATGATAGCAGTCGACTGCTGACTCTCTAGATCGAAGAAATTCATCACAGCAAGTAAGCAGTCGACTGACACATCAGTAATAGTTAACTGATAAGCTACAAGCACATATCAGTCGACTGGTAATTTATGGTAGCTGACTGGAAAGCCTCTGGAACCTCATCAGAGAAGCTGAACACCTGATAGTCAACTGCCACATTTTATCAGTCGACTGATTTGTTCTTCCCCAATTATAGGTTGTCAAGAGCATAACAGTTGACTGATAAGAATATGGCAATCAACTGATGAGCTACTGGAACCAATTTACACCTAAATGACACCCGACAGTCGATTGCCAAGGACTCGACAGTCAATTGCCGTGGCTCTGAACCGTGTCATTTAGCTAGAAAACCCCCATTTCTCGTAAACCATTTGCTTTTCCTCTCCCAATCCTCCCCCCTTCAAGGTTCAAATCCTCAAAAATTACACTGAACAACTACTTTCAAACACTTTTATGACCAAAACCTACTGATTTTTCCACTAAATCAACCACGAATTGCTCCTAAAATCCCTCAATTGCACTGTGCAAAAAACCCTAACCCTTGAACTGGAGAACTTGCTCTTCTGATCGAATTTGTTCATATTGCCTCACCAAGCATCTACTAAACCTCCTTTTTCATTCATTTATTATCCATGGCAGCCCGGGCAAAAAGATTGAAGACCAAGGGGTCCTCTTCCCAAGGCCACAGTTCTTTAACACTGTTTTCCTTGGCATCTCAAGAATAAGCCTTTATGGAAAATTTTGCTAATTTCTCTGTAGCCACCAATAAGTATGTAGAGATCTCATTCTTTGAAACAGAAAGTTTTTCCATTTTCCCATTGTTGAAATCTGCTGGCCTCTACAAATTGATGAAGTTAGAAAAAAATGGAGTCCCAAAATTGTTAAAGTATTTTATTCAAATCTGAAATGGGATGACTTGGATCACTGTGTCACCACTGAGGTTAGAGGCAAAGTTATCCAATTCAATCAACAACAATTAAGGGCCTGGCTTGGGGATAAACCCAATGGACATATGTTTGGTGACCATCCCTCTTCCCTCAGTTCTATTCTAACTATGATGCTAGGATAGTACTGAATGCCTTGCTTCCCCAACCTGCAGCCCTGCCCACTGCTAATTTTCCCACCACTCAGTTTAGCCTAGATAACAGATTGCTTCACTATGTAATTGCTAACTTTCTGGTGAATAAAGGAGGTAATTTGGCTAATGCTAGTGAGCTAGAACAATTTGCCATGTATTGCATCCTAACTGAAGATGCCTTTAACATCCTGTACTTTATCATAGAAAAGATGCTCAGGTGTTCTTGGGTTAAGAAGGTCGCTTTCTCTTTTGGATCTCTAATAACCTGGATATTGGAGAAAAATAGCATAGATCCCTTTGATGATGAAATTCTTAGCCCTACCATCATTGATGAAACCACTATGTCTCAATTTCATTACACTAAGCATGCTGGTGTGTGGGTTTAAAAACCAATGTCCTTTACTCAAAGTCAGAGGCAGGAAGAAAGAGAGCAAAGAGAAGCTACTTGAAATGTGCCCACTCCATCTTCACCACTATTAAGCTTGCCTGCTCCACTAACTAACTCGGATGTTCTGGATGCCATCTATAATCTTCAAACATCTATCATCAATAGCTTTAACTCCTTTAGGGCTCGAATGGACGAGTTAACAGAGCAGGTTGCTAAACTTGGGACCAAGGTTGCCTCTCTTGAATTTACCTCTACATAAAAACACTAAGTTACTAAGGGCTCTTCAGCAATCTCAGGGATCAAAGGCTAAACCATAGCTGATTTACTTTGTTTTTTGTTTTTCCATAGCTATTTTCACCCTTCCTCTCTTTTTGTTGATGACAAAAGGGGGAGAAGTAGTTAGCTAGGACTTGAAATTTATCTTAGAATTTGGAATTATTGCTTAACTGAGCTTGAAATTTAGGACTTAAAATTTATGTTAGAATTTGAAATTATTGCTTAACTGAGTTGATTGAATTTGAAACTATTGCTTAACTGAGTTGACGAAATCCGATTGAACCTAAAAGTTTTTCTTGATCTTTTGATGATTATAAGTCTTTTTTTTTATGCATAAATTTAGGGGGAGCCTTATGGTAAAAATATTAAGTGCAACTAACTCTTTTTCAAAGTGCCTTTATCAATGTGTTTGTCATCATCAAAAAGGGAGAGATTGTTGACCCATTGAGCATTTGACACTTAAAGACATTTTGATGATAGCAAATAAATTGAACCATTTCATGAAAATCAAGTCCAAAGGCTCATCAAGGAAAATCAAGAACAAGAATATTAGATAAAAAATTAGGTCTTGAAAGTGTAAGAAAATAATAGAAACTTGAGCTCAAAATGTTTTCCAAGTCATCTGAGGTAGCTTTCCAAAGCCTAAGTTTTCTTAAAAGACAAAACTCTCTCTTAGCAATTGACTTGCACAATATAGCAGTCGATTGATAGATGTGGAGCTTTGAAAATTACTAGACAGAAACCCACCAATCGACTGACATGAAACTAACAGTCGATTGATAGCTAACAGTATGCTACCATTCGACCATTAGAAGTTAACAGTCGACTGATATCCCATTGACAGTTAAGAAAGCTACACTGAAGGCATGACAGTCGACTACCAGGGTATAGCAGCCGATTACCAGGTTATAACTTTTGAAAAAAAATTTTCCTCCAAAATGTAACCAGTCGACTGCCAGGGCATAGCAGCCGACTGCCATGGTACTGTTTTCAAAAGTGAAGTTGTCCAGAATGAAAATAATCGACTGCTAAGTATAGCAACCAACTGCCAAGCTACAAATTTTGAAAAATTGTCCCTCCAGAATGCAACCATTCGACTGCTAGGGTATAGCAGCCGACTGCCATAACACTGTTTTCAAAAGTGAAGCTTTCCAGAATGTCACCAGTCGACTGCTAAATGAGCATCAGTCGACTTCTTCACACTGCACTGTGAAAAATTTGAATTAAGAACATGACAGTCGAATGGCATGCCATATCAGTCGACTTGCATGTTGCAGAGATGACATCAGGGTTAGTACAAATAGCTAGTTTTATAGAGATTACATTTGATTTGTTTTCTAATCGGATTTTTAACCTTTTCTCTTTCAAAAACTCTATAAATAGACCTCTGAAAAGCCTAAAAAATACAAAAAAAAAACTGAATGAAAATCATCTTTTGAAAATTATTTGAGCTCTGTTTCCTATCATTTTCATTAGTTCTTCTTCTGTAAAATCCACTATGATTGAGAGAGTTCTTGAGATAATAAAATTTCTTCCTCTAAATTGAGAGATATCAAGGAAAGGTTTTCCTTGTAAGGAGTAAAAGAGTGAGAATCTGTAGTGGCTCATAAGTGCCCTTGTTAAACTTGTGGAAATAGGAAAAAATCTCAAGTGTTGACTTAGGGACTGGATGTAGGCTTGTTTATAAGCTGAACCAGGATAAACTACTGTGTGTATTTTAATTCCTGCACATTATTTTCTACATTTACCTTTAGAAAATTTATCTACTACCATAACTGATACTTCCCTTCTTGATAAAACTACTCTTGTTCCTCTGTATTGAGTTAATTTAACTGAATTAATTTTTGCTCTCATAAGTTGTCTACATTTCTGCCTAAACTAAGTTTAATCTCTCTAAAATTTTTAAAACACCCAATTCACCCCCCTCTTGGGTGCCAACCATTTCCAACACTGGTGGCTCTTTGTATTCCTCAAGTGGTAAATAGCAAGCTAGCAGTTGCTGGCAGTAGGGTAGTGGCTTACTGGAATGTGTCCTGGGCGAAAATCAGAGCACGACAGTCGACTGTGAGTATGGCCAGTCAATTGCTTAGTACAAATGCGACCCCAATAGTCTACTGCTAAGCCTCTGTTTGCACTTCTGGGTTTCCAGGAACATGACAGTTGACTACGAGGATGGCCAGTCGATTGCTTAGTGCATACCCAGGCCCAATAGTCGACTGCTAGAATCTAGTAGTCTACTGCTGAGCCTCTGTCTACACTTTTGGGTTTTCCAAGAGCACAACAGTCGGCTGCACCATACGTAGAATTCAGCTGCTATGCTCCGCTACAGTTCAAAAAACATGATTTTGATAGTACCTAGTCCAGAATGCATTCCATTTTCAATTCTAAATGTATGAGCTTAATTTTCATACAACAAACTTTACTTCTCATTAAACATTTCTCATCCATTAGCTCAAACATGGTACATTCAAGGAAAAATAGTCTATACCTTTAGATAAACATAACCTAGCCCTTCTAATCCATTACATGCATATATATGAGCATACATGCAGTAACACAACATCCCATAGAAATAGAAAAGCATACAAAATGTAGGTTTAACCTTAATCTCAATTTAAACAGTTAGAAATTCATATTTTATAGCAATAGTAAACTTTTTAGAAAAGAAAGGGGTTTAGGATGGATTGCTACCTTGATTCCTTGCAAATGTGTGTGTTGGATGTGTTAGAAAGGCTCTCCCCTTACTATAGGACTGATTTCTAGCCTCAAATATGACTTTCCTTTAGCAAAATCTCTCCTTCCTTGCCCTAGCTTGCCCTTTTCTCTCTCTACCTGTCCCTTTGCTTCTCTCTTTAAAAATGCTGAAGGTTGGAAGTGTGGGAGGGTTTAGGGCTGCTGCTAGGGTTTAAAGGATTTTGGGAAATTGCTATTTGGTCCTTGAGCTATTTTGCACTCTTAGACTCCCTCATCTTTTCCTTTTTCAATTGAGTCCCTAGCCACCTCTTATTAAACCTTTATTTATTTCCTTTCAATTTAGTCCCTAGGCTAATGCAACTATATGCACTAATGCAACATACACAAGCATGAAACATTAAATTAACAATTATCAAACATCTCTTTAATCATAATTGGAGCGGATGTTACACTTGGCCTATGGTTCCTTTTAGTTCTTTAAAAGGTATAATATATATATATCATAATAGTAGTGTGTTACTGTTACATCTACCTGAGTAAATTTAAACTTTTTACCAAGTTAATTATGTGAGTGCCATTTGGGATTGGGTTCTACACTCGAGTGCTCACTTGAAAATTGCAGCAGAATATTAGATCATATATTTATACATAATTTTACTCTAAATAGCTATACACAAACATACATACATACTTATTAATTAGCTTTAATTTAACTAATTAGGGTATGGAGGTAACAATCCTACCACTCAAATCCCATCAAAATTTCTATTCATAAATTCTGACTAATCCATATACATCTAAATCAATATAGGCTATACAATACATAATCTTTACTAGCCTTTCTCAAAAATTATAAAGACTAGTACCATTAGAACATGTGCTTATACTATCCAAAATAGACATTTTCAGGTACCCTATGACGGGAACTTCTCTCCTGCTTACCTTCTCCTCTAGACAGGGGACCTACACATTTGGTACACGCAACACTCATGTGAGAAATTAATCTCAGTAGCAATGCAACCTACTTTGAAAACAACTAACCTGTACCACCATACTTATACAAAAAATCTCTACATTCTTTTCTCATGAAAACATAGCGCATATTACATACTATTGGGATGCAATGCATGCAACATACTCTCATGTCATATGCCTAGATTTATGCATGTCATATGCCTAGATTTTTAATATGGGATGTCCATTCATCATCATTCTCACCATAAACTTCATCTCAAACTTTTCATGGGGTATTAAACATGCCTTTACATTCAACATATGAGTAGGAAAAACAAACATATCATAATAGTTATCAAGAGTGTTGTAACGCCCCTATCTAGTCTTATTGTTAACTCCGATATCAAGAGATAGGTTCGGTACATTATCCTTATCCTTGATTTGATTAGTGTCTGAGCAGTTATAACATTTAATTATATTAAGCAGATTAGGTTCGGGATCCTTTACTCAGAATAAAAACTTACATGCACAGCAGAATAAAAATACTAAACTACACAGCAAAAATTAAAAACCTTCATGTAATTCAAATAAATACAAGTCCAATAATTTTCATTACATACTGATAAGTCACATCCCCGGATATACGAAGTACCCGACCATCAGAAGTTAGGAGACAACAGGTCTGTCACTCAGACTCCTGTATAAATGAAGGATGGTCTGGCCCTTCAGATATCCGTTTCCCCTGTATACCCCAAATACAACTCATGTATACAGTTAAAATATTGTCCTATTCTAAGTCAAATCTAGCTAGGACCCAAAATAAGGGATCACAAAAATCATAATCAAAAGAGACTACTACCCCGCGACCCTGCTAAGCGTCCGTATCTGATACATATTAAGACATAGATGAGAAACAAAAGTTTCCCAGTAGCTCAACAATTCATAGTTTAAAAGAAACTAATATGTACCAGGGTGCAAGCACCAAAACATTCAATCTACATCCTTGATTTTAGGCGTAGTATTACTCATAACTATAAATTGGCAATTATTGCATGATAAATTTAGAAGTTAATGAAAATTACATATCTTTTCAAATAACACATATTCTTATAAGCTTAACGGTTTATTACAAAATTAGCAGAGTGTTTATGCATGTTACGTAAACACTAGGTCACGGGTGTAGAGCACCTTCGGCTACACCTCCCTAGATTACCCGTGTGGAGTACCTTCGGCCACACCTTGTAATTCGTGGACACTCGGCCACATATATAGCATAATTGTGAGCACTAGGTTATGGGCATAGAGCACCTTCGGCCACGCCTCACTAGGCAGCCCGTGTGAAGTACCTTTGGCTACACCTCGTAAATCATAAACACTCGGCCACGTATAAAGTGTAATCGTGAGCACTAGGTCTCGTGTGGAGCACCTTTGGCCACACCTCGTAAATCATAGACCCTCGGCCATGCATAGAGCGTAATCATGAGCACTAGGTCGTAAGCATAGAGCACCTTCGGCCACACCTCACTAGGCCACCCGTGTGGAGCACCTTTAATATTTCTTATGAAAAATTCAATATTTAAGGAATAGTTTCTATTTTCCTTAGAAACAATTTCTAAGGTACATTTTCCTATAAAAATCTAATAATCTCAATATTAATTTCCTTTCTTGAAAGTTGATTCCAATGTACATTTTTCTTCTAAGAATTTCAATAATTTCGATAATAATTTTCCTTTTCTTGGAAATTAATACCAATGTGCATTTTTCCTTCTAAAATTCCAACAACTTCAATAATAATTGTCTTTTCTTGGAATTTAATTCTAATGGGCATTTTTCCTTCTAAAATTTTAATAACTTAAATAATAATTTTCTTTTCTTGGAAATTAATTCTGATGTGCATTTTTTTTCCTTCTAAAAATTCAATAACTTCAATACTAATAGTAATTCATAATAAATTTTCGTTGCTTGGAAATTAATTCCCATATATATTCTCTTTCTAAAAATTCTAATATTTTCAATACTAATTTTCTCTTTCTTGGTATTAGTTCTATTGTACATTTTCTTTCTAGGAATTCTAATAATTTTCCTAATAATTTCCTTTGCTTGGAAATTAATTCCATTATATATTTTTTTCTTTCTAAAAATTATAATCACTTCCACAATAATTTCCTTTGCTTAGAAATTAATTCCCATGTATATTTTTCTAGTAATTTTCCATAATCACATGCATTTTTATTAGCAATCATAAATGTTCAATAACCCCATTAATTTCATCATGGAAATAACAAGTCCACTACAATATTAAGAATAGTAAACCAAGCTAACCAAACCATTAAATAAATTTCTAAATCTAAGTCCTCTCATGATCACAAGGAAGCAATAATTTAGAGATTAGCATTAGACACCTTACATCCTTATCATGCAAGCTCCATTAAATTTTTCCTAAATCAAGAGTGTAGACATGGGTTTAAATTCCATGGAAACTATATCATTGAACATGCATACTCAATCATGGAATAAGAATTTAACAAATTTCCAAACTACCTTGGAAGTGGGCTAGAGAAAATATTCTTGGCCTTTCCTTTGATTTCCTTGGTTTCCCCCTTGAGTTCTTCTTTACTTCCTCCTTCCTTGATCTCTCAATTCTCCCTTGATGCCTCATGTTCTCCCTCTCTTTTCTCTCTTCTTCTTTTCTTTCTCTCCTTTCCCTTATTTTCACGTGTGGGTTATGGTATACCTCCCTTTTTTTTGTCTCCTTCTCTTGTTCATTCCTTTCCTTATGTGTTGGTGTGTGTATGGGTGTCTTTCATGAAATGGCTTCCCATTTGCTTCTTTTTCCCTTACTTCACGCCACCCCTTTGTATTCTATTTTTCACTTTCCTCCAAATAAATTTTGCACACTTTTGGTATGCATATATATATTTCCAATTCTTCTTTTCCTTTTCCTTTTTGAACATAGGCCATGCTTTCACGCCGTGCATGCCTTCATTCTCTCTTTTTTTTTTCATTTCCTTGTTTTCCTTTTTGGGTTGCTTGCAAATTGGTTTTCCTTCTTTTTTTTTTTCTTCCTTCCTATACGTTAGGTGCATCCCACAAGTACTAGTTTTGTACAAAATTCTGCACCTATTAGATTGCTTGTTGCCTTAGTGTTCCTTTTCTTGCAAGTTTACCTTTCCCACTTCCACAAGCAACCTTGGCATTTCCATTTTTTTTTCTATTCTCTCTTTTCCTCCCTCTCTCGTGAAGTCCTATGTGTGCCTATATATAAAAAAAATTCTCCACTATCCCATTGCTTCCTTCATCACATGTGGCATCCAATTCAAGGGGGAAGTTGATTTGTTTGTTAGTTTTTCTCCTTTGCTCATGTGGCACTCATGTATAGGTGTATACATATATATTTTATTCCACCTTACTTCTCCTTCTTATTCTTCACTCAGAAACCATGCATATATGTAAAAAACTTTGCATGCCTTTTGTCCTCTTAACCTCACACGTGCCCTTAAAATTTCATGCCTAAAATTTAAGACTCCTTTCTTTGGTACTTATGCTAAGTAAGAAATTAAAGGCTAAGTTAAGCATCCAATTCTTTATTAGCTACAAGAAATTAATTTATTAACACCATGAATTAAAATTATTAATTTAAGCTACTTAAATTAGGGGTATTACAAGTGCCGCCCAGTGAAAAACTCCACATACGACTTTCTCTATACATGAGTTTGTGACTATTCAGCTATGCTCAAACTTTAACTTTAGGTTTAACTTTAGCTCTTCGTACATTCTAAGGCATCCCTAAGCCAAATTTGAGCACCATCTCATAACCAGTAAGATAGTTATCAACTCTACCCAACGTTTCCCTTCCTCAAACGAGACTAGTTATCAACTCATGGGATCACCATCAACTTTAACTGGATCATTTCTTCTCTACCTTTAGGAGAATCATAATATTATGGAGTTACCATCCCTTTCTGATAAATCACACCCCCGATATGCTATTCTCTAACATATACACAGGGTGACTTAGCTTATATCCATGGTTCTACTTAACTCTAAGTATGGGTTTCTTAAATGGCCTTTGGAAGATGACACTAACTTAAAGTTCGCAACCATCACGGTGTTTTCAAAATCATCTAAGTTCAAATGGATGTTTAACCATCCTAATTCATGGCACAACTGTGAAATGCCCAACGATCATCCTATATCGACAATCGGTCACTCGATCATGAGCCTATCTACCACTAATGCATATGCTTAGAATACTTTCCTCTTTCCTCTCTTTTCTTATGTTTTCTTCTTTCTTTATTTCATTATCACAAGGATCCTATCATCCTAAGGACTCATGATTCTATCTCTTGCATGTTACCCACTACATCCCAAGTTTAGATCCTTAGTTTGAGTGAGATTTTAGGCTATTTTCCTCTTAAAATGGTCATTGAGCTCATTATCTAAAATAGAGGGCTAGCAGTCGGCTGCTAGCTCACTGTCTTCTTTGAACTATCTTGGAAGAGAGTTACCAATCGACTACTAAAGGCTCGACAGTCAACTGCTAACCTTGATAGTCAACTTCTTAGAGCTGGCAGTCGGCTGCTAGCCTTCAAAAATATTTTCTAGAAAATAAAGAACACAGTAGTCAACTTCCATGGTCTGGCAGTCGGCTGCTAGTATTCTGTCTTACTTTTCTAGGCAGATGATGAACACAGGAGTCGACTTCTAGGGCTAGCAGTCGGCTGCTAGTGTCTGGTCTGTTCTAAAAATTGCTATTTCACTTAAAGTTTTGCCCCAAAAGCATGTTCTCAAACTATTTTCTCAAGCTATGAACTCAATACTAACACTTAGGCATCATATAGCCTCTATAACAGACCCAGAACTCAACTTAACAACACTCTAAACTAAGATCAAACCATATTTTTGTACTTAGGGCATAAGCCCAATTCCACAAACAATGATAAGTATAAATGATCATAACTATTCAGCAAGCATCACCTAATAGCAATTAAAAACATAGAGAATATAGGTTTAAACCCCAAACTTAACTCAAAATATTCATAAATCACATTTTTCCAGCAAAAGCTGAATATCTTAGAAAAAGGGGTTTAGGTTAAGTTGTTACCTGGATTTTAATTCGAAAATGTGCATGTATAATGTGCTAAAGGTCCTTCCCTTGCTGTATTATGAATCCTTGGGCTCAAATCACCATTCCTCCTTTAGAAATCTCTCTCCTTTGTCCTAACTCAGTACTTTCTCTCTCTACTTGCCCTTCTCCTTCTCTCTCTAGAAATGCAAAAGTTTAGAAGTGTGTGGATTAGGGTTTAAGGTTCTGAATTATCTACTTTCCCTATTTGCATTTTGATCCTTGGCCATTTTATGACTTTGGCCTCGATACATTTTTCCTTTTCAATTCGGTCCTTAGTCACACTTTAGCTTAACTTTCATTTCTTGCAACTAAGTCCCTGCACTAATGCAACTATATGCAATTAATGCAACATACACAAGCATTAAACTTAAATCAACAACTAACAAACATCTCTTAGTCATATTAGGAGTGGATGTTACAATGATAGTCCAAATGAGCCTTATAAATGAAAGTTATGAGTTATTTTCTATCAATTTATATGAATGTCCATATTACTGTGTTCTAAATGATATGAAGCATGAGCATACCCACAAAGTATATGATTATTGCACTGCATTTTAATGCATGGCATAGCATAGCATAGTAACTATATAATGTCTAGTATGGATATTAGATTGAAACAAAAAGTGAGGGGAATATAGAATATCTATATATTACTTCTAATGTATCAAGCTAGAAGCTTGTATTAGAGAAACTCCTTACTTTATTTTGGGTTTTATTTTACAAAAATAAAAATGGTTGAATCAAATTTTGCACAAGAAGTGCTCAGACCCAAAGAATTTTATACTTTGGCATGATTGTCTTAGTCATCCAAGTTTAATTATGATGTAATGTATCATAGAAAATACTAATGGGCATCTGTTAAAGGGCCAAAAGATCCTATTATCAAATGATTTCTTTTGTGAATCATGTGCTCAAGGCAAATTAATTGTTACATCATCTCTTTCTAAATTACCCATTGAGTTCCCCACTTTTCTACAATGAATTCAAGGAGATATTTGTGGTCCTATTCATCCATCATGTGACCCATTCAAATATTTTATGGTTTTAATTGTGCATCTACTATATGGTCATATGTTTTTTTAATTTCAACTTATAATGTAGCCTTTGAAAAATTACTTGCTTAAATAATAAAATTAAGGGCACATTTTCCCAATCATCCTATTAAAAAAAATATGTTTAGATAACGCTGGTGATCTTACTTCAAAAGCATTTTATGACTATTGCATGTCAATAGGAATTACTGTTGAACTATCAGTAGCTTATACTCATACACAAAATGATTTAGCTGAATCTTTTATTAAAATGTTACAACTTATTGATAGACCTAAGCTTATGAAGTCAAAACTTCCTACATCTGCTTAGGGACATGCAATAATACATGCTGCATATTTGGTTCGTATTAGACTAACTGTGTAACGACCCCTTCTTTATTATAGACTTACAACATCAGAGTAAATTGGAAGCATAAAATTCTCTTAAAAATTTTTCCTTTTTCCTCTTTGGTACTAATTGGGCCATTACTAGTTGAGTGTAACCCAAATTGACTCTTCTATTAGTCTATTCAAATTCCACTCAACTACCTCTTATGCGCAGCATACCTAATATCACAATTTATACAATCATGTACTTTGGAATATACGATTCTAAACCATCTATTTATGGACCATTGAGATATAATTTATAGTAATACTTATGAAATAAACTTCCTATCAACTACTCATATCTCAATATAATTATCTCCATTACATAATTTCACATCTTATGGCATTTATCAAAATAATCATATAATTATCGTTACATATACAATCCATGGCCTACATGCCATTTCGAATTCACTCTCTAAGAATTCATAATTTATAACTTTCTAGCTTGCCTTGCACCTCCGATACACATCTCAAGCCTAGCTAATTTCTAGGCATATCCTGGCCTTAATCATCTGAACAAATAACTTAATGAGAAAAAAAAATCTCAGTAGATTAATTTACAATTTACAATTTCATAAAACAATTGAAAGTTCAACTATACCCCAAAGGTATAGAAAAACTCTCCCCTGTATCATATTAACAAGTATGGGAATTGAAATCTTATATTCTCTCATCATTAAACATATGGAAATTTACCATATTTCATCAAAACTGTAATTCATAAAATTTACATCAAAATCATAAGAGTATAGGACCATTATTCTAGTCAAAAAATCATTTTCATAGTGCCTGTATTTAGCGTCCGAATTCTCTGCTTGGTAATCTTTGCTTAGCACTTTTAGCAGCAATTTTTTTTACTGCTAAAATTTCTTACAATAAAAAGTATTGCTATTATAACTTTTTAAAATTAATTATTTAAAAAAAGTTATAGTAGCAATAATATTTGTTACAATAATATTAAAACACACTTTAATAGCGGAAAAAATCGCCACTAAAGGTGCCAAGCAGGTGCCTAACAGAGAGTGCCAATCAGAGGATCCAAAATCTTGTATTTACATTTCAAACCTCATTTGCATAACAATACTCATGTTATTGCAAAAATCTCATTAATCTGTATATTTTCAAAAATCAATATGCATACCATCACAACAATATAAAAATCATAGTCTCATTGCATGCTTTTTTCCAATCTCAAACTATCATCACACTTCCTTTTACCCATGTGACTAAGAATCTAACTTCCAGGGAATCCCCCGGCATGTGCATATTGCTAGTCTCATCCTTTTCCCAACTATATACCAATGTATGCAAATAGGTGACTAATACTTAAGGTTATAGAGCTTTACACTTAAACCAATCTATTTTCCCTGTCTAGACTATCCTCCCTTTACTCCTTTAAGTCTTTCATAGGGCATTCAGCTATTATTGTGAAAATATTAGCTAATTTATATGGCATGTGCATATTATATAGACTTGATAATTGTCTATACTTATATTACTCCTTTAGATCCCCCGGCATGTGCATATTATGGTTAGAAAATTGTAAATTAATCATACAAGCCAATTTACACATTCAAAATGGGTGAATAGTAAGACCTATTTTCTAAATCTAAAATCATCCTAGAAAACACTGAATGGAAGCTAAGGATTCCAAAATTATGGTTGAGAAACCTTTTTCCTAATTTCAAAAACCTCAAAATCATCAATTTAAACAAGAAAACCAAAATTTTTTGAAGATGACAGAATTTGGCCATTTTTGCTATCTTAGGTAATTTTAGCATATAAAGATGGATTGTAAGACGAGTATACTACTTCTAAATGGAAGCTACGACGCTTTCATAAGTGTAGGTAAAGGTTTCTTACCTCAAATTGAACTGATTGTGGTGCTTCCAAATTAATTTCCTCCCTTCTTCTCTTTTGTTCGTTTTCCTTTCTTCCCTTCTCTCCTAGAGTTTTTTCTTTTTGTTTTGGTATGGAAGGAAGGAATGTATTAGAGGAAGGAAAAGATTTCAACATCTAAAATTTTAGGGACCTCCTAGCAAAATATGGAAATTGCTTTTAAGTCCTTAGGTTTCATAAATCTCATGAGGAGCACTTAATAACTATTTTCCATTTACATTTGGCCCCATAATAGTTATTCATTTTAGTCCTTGCATGAAGAAAATTCTAAGATTATCATTTCCAAGCTTTGCTTTAGGATTTAGCCACTTATTTCATTTACATCAAACCAATTTGTCCTCAAATAATACATTTTTTAAGGAAGCAGATATTACAATCCTCCCCCTTTGAAAGAATTTGTGCTCAAAATTCATACCTGTAAACAATTCTAGATGGTGTTCCCTTATCTCGTCTTCCTTCTCCCATGTCATCTCCTGGTTTGCTTCATCCTACTAAAATACCTTGATCAAAGGAATTACTTTATTTTAGAGTTTCTTAGTCATGAAATCTAGGATCTTAATAGGAGTAGACTCGTAAGTTAAATTTTTCTTTAATACTATGGGTTGATTCCCCAATACATGAGTGGGATCTAGAACATATTTTTTAATTAGTGAGACATGGAAGATGTCATGCAAATTGGAAAGGTTGGGAAGTAAGGCAATTTAGTAGGTAACTGGACCGACACTTATTAAGATCTGGAAAGGTCCTAAAAATCATGGACTTAATTTCATTGTCTTTATTTGTCTACCAATACTTGTGGTAGGTGATACTCTCAAAAACACATTGTCTCCCTTATTGAATTCCAAAAGCGTTCTCCTCCTATTCATATAGTTTTCCTGTCTCTATTGGGCAACTCTCATCTTTTCCTTGATCATTTTTATTTGATCAGTAGTTTTTATAACACCCTAATCTTATAGCTTTTTATATGAATACTCACTCAATAAATCATTTTCCAAAAGACTAGGATATTATATTTATCTTTATCCTTACTTATAACCTGAGTAAAATTATTACGTTGTAATTTATATTACATTAGGTTTGAGACTTAGTACTCAAGTTTCTTACTTAATTGCATCGCAGCGAAAATGAAATGTTAAAAACATTTATATACCAAAAACATCATTCAGATATTTTCATATAACAGATGCAACATCATACATATATTTCTAGATATATCAACTATTTATAATACTTCAGGGTAAGGAGGCAACAAGCTTGCCACTCAAACCCTAAATAAAATATCTATCAGTTACTATTACTTTTACATATCCAGATATATATGCCCTCATGAGTATTTATAATCAAAAATGACTCATCCTAACTTTTTCTCAAAACATATATGCAATCAGGATGAGAGGGCTATATTCTAGTTATTTACATCTGATAACAAAAGATAGATAGTTAGGCTCCTCTAAACAGAAGGGACCTCTATAACAAACACTACAAATATATTCTGCACGTAAGTGAAGGGGCCCAACCAAGGTATTTCCACTAATGCAATATCAACTTCCAGCCAGATTAGATATCTTTCCATTTGATACACACTAGTTATTATAGTGAGAAATAGATTCTCATTAGTTAGACATTCCATTTTCTTCTAAAATACTGGTATGTACCACCGTAGTGATACAAAAAACCATGCTACATTCTTTACTTAAAGATACGTTTGTTTCTATTGGAATTCATGATATAACTCATTAATAGCATTTTTGAGTAAAAGTTATATCAGCATATCATGTAAATTCCTTATATAGATATTCTCATAGTATCATGAACATAAAACCTATTAGTATTGTATAAGGAAAAAACATCAATATCCATAGGAAAACAATAATAAAATATAAGGAAAACAGGCATATGTCATTGGATAAGCCACATACAATGATAGAGATACTTGCGAGTATTGGGATAGCCACTAGCAGAACTTGTCCATGTACTACTACGTACATGAGTGAGAAAATTTTCTCTATATCTGTTGTGTGACTAATGTCACTGGTACAATATGAGGTATCCCCTAGTGGATCCAAGTACCTCTCTATATCATAATTACTACCTTTTAAGCAGATTACTAACATGTTGAAACTTAAGCTCACGGGATCACTGTTTCCTATAGACAGATCATTTCCTCTCTGCTTTTGGGTAGATCATGGTGCTATAGAATCACCACCCCTTTTTAGTGGATCATATTTATAGTACGCTTTCTTTAATATATAACCTAGGATGATTTGGTTTATACCTATGATTATGCTAAATTCTAAGTAAATGTCCCCTTTTTATTGGCCATTTTAGGTTACACTAACTTAGAATTTATAATCATCACTATAATTCCATATTTTGTGGAATAACTAACTGGCGTTCCATACGAACAGTTAATTATTCAGTTACAAACCTATCTATCCTAGAATATATACTAGAAATAATTCCTCTAAGTTCTCCTCATTGATAATCTATGTTTTCCTTTCTTTGTATGTTTTCCTTTATCTTTTCTTTATTTCCCTTCTTTATTCTATAACTCTATCATGATACTATGCTTTTCATTACTAATTATTTCATTATAGTTATGTATGCATTTCTAAATATCTTTTCTCTCAAAATAGTTCATATAGTGCATACATATCTATATACATATAAACATTTATCCTTCCATTTTACAACTACACACTTTTAATGCAAGGATGTCATGAAATTCATAATTTACATATTAGGTAATTTCTTAATATCTTCTTTCTCCTTTGTATTGCATTTTGGTCTAGATAAACCTTACAATTTTTCATGAGAATACCTTTTTGCTTTAGCTAAGATGCCTAAAATGAAGAAATGAGATAAATTTTATAAAGTATACATTTATTTTATTTTCCATTACTTGTAACTAAAAACTAGACAAAATTGGATTTTTCTTGTACGTTAATATGATAGTTTCTCGGTCAAGTGGAAGGAGAAAAGAAAGCCAATGAAATTTTCCTTCATCCTTTACCTCACACATTTAGTCAATGAGAAAGAGACAAAGAAACAATATAATTTTATTAAGGCAATATCTTCCCTCTTCTCTCTTGTCTACATCACAAAATGGAAGCATGAATATATTTAAAACAAAAATTATATTTATTCTTCATCCACTTGTGTTTTCGGTTACAATAAAACAAAAGAGAAGTAAAATTTGTATTTGCAAAGTCACTCTCTTTTTTCTTTCCTCATGACTAAGCCACTGTAACACCCTTTGTTCTCCTGAATTTTCTTAATTATTGTTTCCTTAATTAATTGGATGACTTTGCCATAAATGTGATGAAATTGCTTTGGTAATGTAGTGTTTGGAATACATGTTACAAGGGAAATAATAAACTTAGGTATTAAGTAGCATGAAATGCTCATAAAAAAGGAGACATGTGAAGATTGTCTCTTTTATTTATTATGTTAGCCGAATTAAGAGTGAATGAGAATTTCTTTACAAGTCACCAAGGAGTTATAAGAAGGAAGACAATTTGATGCTTGAGGAAAGAAAGGAGAAAGGAATTTAGCCAAGTAAGGTGCTTGATTTAATTCTTTCTTTTCTTCCTTTCGTCTAGCCGAATTGCCAAAGGAAAGAGTTGAATTAAAAACATACAAGTATGCACAGTGAGAACCATTAGGAGAAGCTTGGCACTTAGTCAAACACAATCTTAGACATTCAGTGAAGAAAGAAAGAAAAAAGGAGCCGTGACATGTAGGAAAAAAAAAGGGAAATTAACTTCTTCTTCAAATTTAACCATGAAATCAATTGAAAGTAAGAAGGAGAAAAATGTGGATCTTATTTAAATTCATATAGCCATATGGAAAAGAAGAAAAGAAAAGGGAAAGATATGTGTGACACTTTTACTCTTGAATTTCCTTTCATTCCTTTTGCATTGTTGTGGCCGAGAGTGTAAGTGTGAGTGAAGAGAGATTTTACAATTCTTATGCTAACTAAAATAATGCTTCCATTCAGTGACTTGTGGCTTATTACAATTCTATTTTAATGCTTCCAATTAGTGATACTCGGCTATGAAAAGTGAGGTGCTTACATGAGAAGTGAGGTGCTTACATGACAAGTAAGGTGCTTAATTTCCTTCCTTGTATTCCTTAGTTAACCTCATGGCAAAGAGTGAGTGAGAATAGGTGAGAAAATTTAGACTTTAGTCAAACCTATATAAATCCACGGTAATGACAATTGGGAAGAGAAAGGAGAGTATAGCATTCAAATGTACATATATAAATATATATACTCGGTGAAGAGGTGGAAGAGGGAAAGAGAAACGTGTGGTATTAGCCTTCTTACTTTTTGTCCCTTTTGTTTTATTTTCCAATATAGCCGAGAGATGAGTGAGGGAATTGTCAATATGAAATTCATTCCAATTGCTCGATCATGGTTGAAGCAATCATGAAATGAGGTGCTTGACCTCCTTCCTTTAATCGAGTAAGCAACACATAGATTGGCTTAAAAATATACAGATGTATATGACAATTGAGGAAAGCAACAGAACATTTATTTAAAATAGATATCCATTCAATGATAACAAGAAATAATAGGAAATGGAATTTTAATGAGCCATCCAAGCATTCTATTCCTTTTGGCTGAATTGAAGGAATGAAGTGGCTAGGTCAGTTAAAGGCATTGATAGAAATTAAGACTAGACAAATGCAGCTTAAAAGGAAATAAAGAAAAGCATTTGATGAAAGGGAGAGCAGCTTAGCATTTAGACACCATGGTGAGAGGGAGAGCAGCTTGACAATTAAACAAAACACACAAACATTTGGTGAGAAGAGAAGAAACTAACTTGGCTGAGAGGGAAAGAAGCAAGGAAGTAAGATAACCTCCAAGAGAAACACCAAGAAGTCTTCATCATTCTTGCATTGGTGAGGTAGCTTAGCAATTCTATGATTTTGTTTCATGATTTAAGATATAGTCATCATGCTTTTAACCTTTCATGGAACATTAGCTTTTTCTCTACATTCTTGAAGATGTGAATGTCTCTTTGGCTAAGCTTGTATGGTAAATTGGGTATGTTTGTTGATGTGCTAAAGTGGATATTGTTATTTTCATGAAAGAACTGTTGTTGGTAAAATTCAGTATGTATAATGGAAAAACCTAACATAAGATAGTGCTAAAATTTTGTATTCTTGTATGGCTAATATATTTTTTAAGTTATAGACACCAAAATGAAGGTTGCTAGCTAGAATTTAGTTTAAAATTATGATATTGCTCTTGTTGGCTTACCAAATCCGAAAGTGGCCTTTATAAGGTATGAAATTGCTTGGTGAAATTGTGTAATAGAGATTACAATTTGGTTTTGGCTAAGAGAAAGAAAGAAAATATGGTAAATTAAGGTATAGTGAATTGTTTAATCTTTTTGTACACAATAAAGTCCTAAATTAGTATTGAAATGTAAGAATTGAGAAAGGTATGTAACCTTAAATTTAGTATGTAGCATGAACCAAGAAAGTAAGAAGAATAAATTGCTAATGACAATGGTTACATAAATTGAATGTGGGAGAAAGTACCCTAGAAATTAATGCATGGTACCATTAAGTTTAAATCATTGAAAGGATGAAAAAAATGTGACAATGTGACATGAAAAATCCTAAGTTTTATTACTTTTTCATGGTGGCCAAAACCAATGTATCATTTTAAGCTTGGTGGCCGAATCACTATGCTAATTGTGAATGCATTAGAATACATATTACAATGGATAAATGCAAAGGAGATTGGAAGGATAATAATAAGAAAAATTGTAGTTGCTAGTGTATGAATAAGTGACCAAGTGTTCACTATTTTTATAAAAGTGGCCAAGAGTCCACAATGTGACCAAGTGTTCACAATCATTACTAAAGTGGCCAAGTGTTCACATATTTAAAGTGTGGCCGAAAGTCCTTCACACTTTAAAGCAATGTAAGTTTTAATAATGAATTGTATAGATAATCATTGTCTAGTTCAATGGTTAATATGCATACCTTTTCGAAAATGTGTTGTATTTGAAATAGGAAAGAACACCTTTGTCACATTGGCACCCCACTTTATCATGCAATGCTTGCCAACATGTATATATGAATGGAACTATGTTTTAAATAATTTGAATGTAGAAGATATTGTTTTCTGTGCTTGCACAGTGGTACATGTCAGTAAGATTTAAACTGTGAATTGTTAAGCTACTGAGAAACTAGTTTTCTCATTTATGTGCTGATATGTATCAGATGTAGATGTTTAGCATTTTTATAAAGATGGAAGTGGCATTAAAGGAAGTTCTTTTATTAAGAGTACTTTGTATCCTACGGGTTTGAGTGACAGAGATGTTGTCTCCTGACCTTAGGATAAGTTTTTGACAATTCCCAAATAGATGAAATGTTGTAATACTTATGAAAGGATATGTAATGTTCTATGAATTTATCTCTGATGCATTACATTTTATTTTCTTTGTGATTATAAGTTTTGATCTGAGTAAAAGAACCCGAACCTAATCAATTTGAATAATATTGTGATGGTATGAATGCTTAGACGTTATTAATAAATAACTAAGGTTAAGAATAATGTACTGAACTTATCTGTTTACATTGAGACATTGTAATACTAGATAAGAGCATTAGAGCCACCACTCTTATCAACTATAAACAATTATTTCCCTTCCATTTTCACACACTTGCTCAATTAGGATAGGAAAAAGAGCTAATATTATTTGATTAAACATTGCTTTCCATTTGTCTCTCCCACCTCTTTGCCAAATGGAGTAGCATCTTTCATCAAAGTATAAATTTCAAAATCTTCCTCCCACTCACTTACCATTTTCAGCTAAAATAAGGAAGAAGAAAACAAAGTGGAACACATCTCTTTCCTTCCCTTTTTATGCCTTAAAACTGAGACACTCATCATCCTCATTTACAACCAATCTCTCTTTCTCAATTTTTCATGCTTCCTCTCAGCCAAGCAAAAAAGATTTTAGAAAAAAATTTTGTTTTAATCAAATGGAACTATTTATCTCATTTTCATCATTTAATAGGCATAAAACATCATTTACCCAGTATTTTCATGACAATCCATGCATTAAAAGCTTACTTCCATGAAATTCAAATCTTTCATGAAAATGGAAGGAATTTTTCTTAAATTCATCATAATACTTCAATCCATTCCAAAAACACCTAAATATGCATCCATACAACACTTTTCCAATAGAAAATAAGCAAAACGAGAATGTAGAAAAAATTTTCTACTATTCATGGCAGCCATTAAGGGAAGAGAAAAGCTTGAAAAACTACTTAATCCATGAAAATAATAGCAAATGAATGCCTATCTACCTTAAGTTTGCAATAGAAATAGATTTTTTTGGCTTTTCCCTTCACTTGAACTCTTCCCTCAAGCTTCTCCAACTTCACGGCTTACTCCTCCACTAAAGCTCCAAGTTGGTTTTGCCAAAAAGAAGAAGAAGACGTGGCAATCTATTTGGGTGCAAAATAACCATTTTGCCCTTGGTGGAAAAATGACCAAAATACCCTTCCAATTAATGAGGAAATGCCATGAGATGAAGGAGGAAGTTTTTTTTGGAATTTTACAATTATTCTTTTTCCAAAATGACAAATTTTATCCTTTTGTAAAATTACCATTTTACCCTTATGGTAAATTACCACTTTACACCTAGATATTTTCTAAAGTAATCATTACTTTATAAAAATATCTAGATATTTTTTTAGTGTCATGATTACGTGTAATAAATGTGCCTCGATTTATGTGAAAGTAATGATGATGCTTATTATTTAAATAAAATTTTCTCCTTTTCACTTTGGTCCTTTTTCTTTTCTTTCATTTTAGTCCCTCCTTTGTTCATAGAAAATTAATAAAATTTAATTACAATTATTTAGGCATGAAAGTACTAAATTTAGGAATTTAAAACATACTTGAAATTGTAAAAATTGGGATATTACAATTTCCTATACGATTTTAAGTCCTAAAAAGGTTATCTCCCCCATCTCTACCCAACTTAAGGGTGATTTACAACTCCTCCCATACATAGCAGCATACGGTGCCATACCTATAGTAGAGTGATAGCTATTATTATATGCAAACTCTATTAAAGGTAGGTACCTATCCCAAATTCACTTCTGTTCTAGCATACATGCTCTCAACATATCCTCCAAGGTTTGTATTGTTCTCTCAGACTGTCCATTAGTTTGAGGATGATAAGCAGTGCTAAATTTTAATTGGGTTCCTAATGCTCTTTGTAAGGACTGCCAAAATCAGGATGTGAACCTAGGGTCCCGATCCGACACTATGCTAGATGATACCCCATGTAATCTCACAATTTCCTTAAGGTATAGTTGGGCTAACTTTTCCATGGAATAATAGATCTTGATAGGTAATAAATGAGTAGATTTGGTTAATCTATCCACTATCACCCATATAGAATCATGACCAGTTAGAGTCCTAGGTAGTCCCACTACGAAATCTATAGTTGTTTGACCCCATTTCCTTTTTGATATTTCTAGTGGTCTCAATAACCCAATGGGTTATCGATGCTCTATCTTTACCTATTGAGAAGTAAGACAAGCATTCACATACTTTGTAATGACCTTTCTCATACCTAACCACCAAAAGTTTCTTTTTGTAATACCTCTAAATAATACTAGTACTAATGATAAATTAACAACAATAATAATTAAAATAATTAGGAAAAATTGAATGGAAACATTACAATTTTGTTAAGAAGGGATTAAGTGAATATTTTGAGTTCAAAGCTCAAATTTGAAAATTTTTTGAAATAAAATTTTATTTGATAAAAAAAATTTTATCTGCTTTAAGATTCTTAGCAAATATTTTTAACAAGTTTATGATACTCTAAAAATTCTCAAATGCCTTCCATATTGTTTTATATTTTTGTCTGAATCAGAAAATGTATTCAAATTTATGTTGAATAAATTAGTAAAATTACCAAATTGTCCATAAATACCTTAAAACCCAAAACCCCTCTCTCTCACGCATCAACTCTCTCTCTCTCTTACACCCGTGACGTCCACCCCTCTAACCCATCTCACACAATTTCTTCACCTTCCAATCTTCAACTCCATCTTCTCCTTCCCTGGATCGTCGATTGTCACACAACTTCGCCATCACCGTCGTCGTCTTCAGCAGCAAGCTCCACAAACGGTGTCCTCACCTACAACTGAGTCGCACATTGAGGTCGATGTTCGCTTTGATCTCTGGCTGCGAGACCTCCGTTTGATGATTCAATCGAAGCGATCCTAACCTTTGACTTCATGCTGTAGTCCATCGATGTTATGGGTTTTGCCAGTTACCCATAAACATCGATGTCGTGAAATCACTCCTTCAATGTTATTCAGTGGCACACCAGTGTTATTCGATTTTAACGGTGGTAGTCCTTCCTTTTTAGCTGTTCAATAGTAGTAATAGGATATCCTAAATCTCTGGTGAGAAACTTTGATTTTGGTAGGCGTTGTTTTGTTAGATTGTTCGATCAAAATGATATTATGATATTTGTATGTTTTTAAATTAGGAAGGAAATTAGGAAATTGAAAGAGAGAAAAGAAGAATTGAAAATTCTTGTGCAAATTAAAATTGGCACTAGACTGGTAAATTAAGGATTATTGTTACAAATCCTTCCAAGTGAGTGTTTGATATGGGAGATACCATTTTCAAATGCCCCATACTTGTTTTGAACTAAATATGAAATTAATTGTGTATGTATTTGTATACATTGTCTAGACAGTCATGGGAAATAGTTAGGAAATGTATTGTCTCTAAATTTGTGATAATTTGATGATTATATGTCTGTGTGGCTACAAGTACTAAATACAGAAATTTACATACTTTTTTGAATATTTAAAATTCATTATTCGAAATTTTGAGCTAGAATGCCTAAATGTGAAAATTTATATCTTTTGTTCGGATGATGATAAAAGTATGCTGAGTGATCTATGTGATCTAGAAATAGAGTTGTTGTGAGAATTACCTTCTTTGATTGAGCAATGATATATGTAAGCTATTGGATGTTGAAATTGTACATCTCTGGCATTACCTTGCACTAAGGTGTCTAGTGGATGGGAGCATAAGGCTGGTCACATAGTGCAATGCACAGTGGGTTGTTATAATGCAACAGAAGGCACAGGTGACTGGTGGCGCTGAGGGGTTGTCTCGTGCGATGGGAGGCACAGAGAATGGTTGCATAGTGCAAAGCACAATTGGGTTATCATAGTGCGATAGAAGGCACAGGAGACTGGTGGTGCATGTAGGGTTATCCTAGTACAGAGGGAGACCAAAGATGATTGGTGATTTTTTTAGAGATGTTAAATATCGTGTGGATTTGCTAAATTATATTAGAGATATTTGGTATCGTATGGATTTCCTAATTTATGTTATTTCTTGCTAAAATGTTATTACAGTGACCTTCCTCTTAAATATTATATAAGATTTGATTTATAAGGGTTTAATCTTTATACCCCTTTAATTATTTTATGATGATAAAAACTCTGTGAGTCTATTTCCCATTCTATGTGTTTCCTTTATCTTACATTCACTCAGTATGTGTGACTCACACTCATTACCTCTATGTTGGTTTGAGGTAGGGGAAAGACAATTGCTCAAACCAGAGTTGGTACAACAAACTACAAACCAAATCAAGATGATCAGGGATAAAATGGCTAGGGCCCAAGATAGGCAAAAGAAGTATGTTGACCATTAGAATTTGATGAAGAGGATCATGTTTTCCTAAGGGTATTGTCGGTCACTAGTATAGGTAGATTTATTAAGTCCATAAAGATAAATCTCATATTGATTGGCCCATTCCAAATTTTCAAAAGAGTTGGTTAATCAGCCTACCAGATAACCTTGCCTCCATTCTTGTCGAACCTTTACAATGTTTTCTATGTTTCGCAACATCGGAAATACATCCATGACCCATCACACAATTCTCGATGCCAGTACAATATAATTAAAAGAAAATTTAACTTATCATCCAAAACCTTTAAAAATCAATGGGAATGAGGTCAAGTAATTGAGGAATAAGGTCATCCCTCTAGTTAAGGTCTTATTGGATCAGACATCTCCACAAGAAGCAACAAGGGAGAAGGAAGAGGATATAAAAAGTCTTACCCAGAGCTATTCAACTAATTTTGAGTATGAAATTATTTTAAAGGAGGAGAAATGAAACATCCGCTCCTAATATGAATAGGAGATGCTTGTTAATTGTTAATTTAAGTTCAATGCTTGTGTATGTTGCATAAATTGCATATAGTTGCATTAGTATAGGGACTTAGTTGAAAGGAATAAGAACTAAATTAAAGCATGACTAGGGACTAAATCAAAAATGGAAAGTTTAGCTAAGCCAAAGTCACAAGATGCCCCAAGGGCAAGAGTGTAAATAGTTAGACTTAATAATTTAGAAACCCTAAACCTTAACACATAACTTAAACTTCATCACTTTCTAGAGAGAGAAAGAGAAGGGCAAGTAAAGAGAGAAAGTGGTGAGTTAAGGCAAAAGGGAGGATATTTGTTGAAGGAAGAAAGGATTTGAGGCTAGGGATTGGTCTTACACCAAGGGAAAGACCATTTTAACAAATTGTGCACACACATTCTTCAGGAAATCAAGGTAGCAACTCAACCTAACCTTATTTTCTAAATGTTCAGCCCTTCTGCTAAAAAATATTGTTATGAATGTTTTGATCTATGTTTGGGGTTTAAACCTACATTCTCTATGTTTTAGACTTTTATTAGGTGTTGTTTGATAAATGGACATCCTCATTTATGCTTGTAACTAATTGTGAAAGTGGGCTTATGCCCTAAGTACGAAACTATGGTTTACTCTTAGTGGTGAGTAATGTTAAGTTGAGTTTTGGGTTGGTTATAAGTGTTATATGATGTTTAAATGCTACTATTGACTTCATGACTTAAGAAAATGGTTTGAAACACGTTTTTAGGATAAAACTCTAGATTTAGTAGTAAGTTTTAGAGCAGACCGAACACTAGTAGCCGACTGTTGTAACATTTGCTCCAATTATAATTAAAGAGATGTTTGATAATTGTTAATTTGATGTTTAATGCTTGTGTATGTTGCATTAGTGCATATAGTTGCATTAGCCTAAGGACTAAATTGAAAGGAAATACATGAAGGTTTAGCAAGAGGTGGCTAGGAACTCAATTGAAAAGGGAAAAGTGAGTGATTCCAAGAGTGCAAAATAAATAAAGGACCAAAGAGAAAATTTTCTAGAAAGTATCTTAAACCCTAGCTGAAGCCCTAAACCCTCTTATACTTCCCACTTTCATCATTTTAGAAAGAGAAGCAAGAGGGCGGCTAGAGAGAGAAAGGGGCAAGTTAGGGCACAAGAAGGGAGTTTTGCTAAAGGAAAAGGCGGATTTGATGCTAAAAATCAGTATTACAGCAAGGGAAGAGCCTTTCTAACACATCCAACACACACATTTGTAAGAAATCAAGGTAGCAATCCATCCTAAACCCTTCTCTTTTCTAAAATGTTTATTGTTGCTGAAAAATATGAATTTCTAAATGGTTGAATTGAGATTGGGGTTAAACCTACATTCTATATGCTTTTCTATTTCTATGGGATGTTATGTTGCTTAATGTATGCTTATATATATGCTTGTAATGGATTAGAAGGGCTGAGTTGTGTTTATCTAGAGGTATAGACTAGTTTTCCTTGAATGTACCATGTTTAAGCTAATGGATGAGAAATGCTTAATGAGAAGTAAAGTTTGTTGTATGGAAATTAAGCTCATGTGTTTAGAATTGAAAATGAAACGCATTCTGGACTGGGTACTATCAGAATTATGTTTTCTGAACTGTAGCAGAGCATAGCAGTCGACTGATAAGTATGGGGCAGTCAACTGTCTTATTCTTGGAAAACCCAGAAGTGTAGACCGAGGCTTAACAGTCGACTGCCAAATTCCTAACAATTAACTGTCAGGCCTGGGTTTGCATTAAGCAGTCGACTGGCCATCCTCGCAATCGATTGTCGTGCTCTGATTTTTGCCTAAGGTGCATTCTAGTAAGCCATCAGCCAACTGCCAACGACTGCTAGCTTATTTTCTGGCACTCGAGGAATATAGAGAGCCACCAGCTAATTGCTAGCTTTTTAACAGTTGACTGACAGCCCTCTAGTTTGCGAAATGAGGTTTTTAATGGCAATTGAGCTTGGTAATTCTTCATACTAACTTAATTAAGGACTCACAACATAGGTAAGTAAGGAAACTAGGAGTTTTGGGTAATGTGCAAAGGACAGAATCACTTTTCACTTGGATGAGAATGGTCCTTGTGATAGTGATACAAGAGAAACATAAAAAAGGAAGAGTGAAGTATCTTAGGCATATGCAGTAGTGGTAGATAGGCTCATGATTTGAGTGACCAATTGTTGGTATGGGACGACTGTTGGCATTTCACAGTTGTGCCATATATTTGGATACTTAAACATCCACTTGAACATAGATAATTTCGAAAACACCATAATGGTTGTGAACCTTAAGTTAGTATGTCTTCCAAGGGCCATTAAGAAACACATACTTAAGGTTAAAGCATAACCATAGGCATGAGCCGAATCACCCTAGTGCATAAGTTATAAGATAGCGTACCGGGAGTGTAATCCACCTCAAAGGAATGGTGGTGACTCCATAGCCTCATGATCTGCAGAAGTGGAGAGGATAAGGTCTAGCGGGTGATCTACCTCGAAGGAATGGTGGTGATCCCCGGGCCTCATAATCCATGGAAGTGGAGAGGATATGATCTATTTGAAGTAATACGGTTATCCCATGAGTTATAGGGAATGTACAAGTGGATCCAACTAGGGGACGCCTCAAATGTACTAAGGCAGTATTTTACTATAGTGATGCAGTAGTCACAAGGATGGCTCATTCACGTATATAGTGGTACGTGGAGTTGTTGCTGGGTGACACTCCTGATAACTCATATGATGTGATTGTTTTCTCCTGCTCAAAAGGCATGTTAATACCCAAAAGAAATGTTTTATGATGAGAATGATGATGAATGCTCTTTTCATGTTTTAAAGGTAATATGTTTGATGAATATGTATATGTATGAGTACATAACATGATTAAATGCTACATGCACTACATCCCAATAGTATGTGATATGTTTTATGAAAGAATGTAGAGTTTTTCGTGCTAGCATGGTGGTATAGGTCAATGGATTTCGTAATAGGTTGCATTGCTACTGAGATTCATTTCTCAAGATAGTGTTGGCATGTACCAAATGTGTAGGTCCCTTTAGGCTGGAGATGAAGGTAAAGTATGAAGAAGTATCCAATCTAGGCATAGAGATTGTTTAATTTGAACGATATAAGTACATGGTAGGATTGAGCTAGCCTTCATGATATTTTGAGAAAGGCTAGTGTAGGATTATTTTGTATAGCCTATTCTAACTTATCTGTATATGAATTAAGCTGGATTGATGAATAGACTAATTGATGAGGTTATAAGTGGCAGGATTCTTGCCTCCATAACCAATAGTTAATTAACTACATTTATTTAAGAATGCATATTTATGTATAGTTAATGTAACACCCCATATTCCTTGATTAGTTATAAATTAAATGCTTCATAATTAATTAGATAAGTTATCATAAAGTGGAGTGAATTTGCTTACATAATTTAATGGCTCAAAAATGGGTATGCTAAAAGATAATCTTGTATAGAATTAGGTGTTTAATTTAATTTCTTATTCTTCCTTTTTGTATCACCTAGCTCAAGTGCCAAAAGAAAAGCAAATAAAAAATGCATATAAACCCACATGTGCAATTGGTGAAGAATATAAGTTTTATATTTCATGTATATACCCCTTGTGGCCAAGAGAAAAAAAGAAAAAAGAAAAAAGAATGAAACAATCCAATATATATGCACCCATTGCATGAAATGCAAGTGGCCTCCACATCACGTGTGTGTTACATAAATATAAATATGCATAGGTGTGTCTTGCATGAAAGGAGGGTATACGTGAAGGGAGAAGGGAAAGGTACACATGCAATTGGAAGAAGGGATGCCACAATTAAATATATATGAATATCATATGCACATAAGGTGGAGTAAAAGGAAAGCAAAAGTGCAGAATTTTTTAGTGCAAATGTAGTTACTTGTGGGGGTGACTAACGTGCAAGAGAAGGGATTACCAAATTGCAAGTAAGAAGGGAAATCAAGGAAGGAAATTAAGCACCTCACTTGTCATGTAAGCACCTCTCTGCCCTATACTTAGTAGACAACTGTTATGCCCTGTTGTAGTTTAGAAAACATAATTTTGATAATACCCAGTCTAAAATGCATTCCATTTTCAATTCTAAACTCATGAGTTTAATTTCCATATAACAAACTTTACTTATCATTGAACATTTCTCAACCATTAGCTCAAACATGGTACATTCTAGAAAAAGTAGTCTATATCTCTAGATGAACACAACCCATCCCTTCTAATCCATTACAAGCACATATATAAGCATACATTCAGCAACATAGCATTCTATAGAAATAGAAAAGCATACAGAATGTAGGTTTAACCCCAAACTCAGTTCAAACATTCAGAAATTCATACTTTTCCAACAACAGTAAACTTTTCAGAAAAGATAGGGGTTTAAGATGAATTGCTACCTTGATTCCTTGCAAATTTATGTGTAAGATGTGTTATGAAAACTATCCCCTTGCTGTAGGACTAATTTCTAGCCTTGAATATGCTCTTTTGCCTTTAGAAATCTCCCTCCTTTGCCCTAACTCACCCCTTTCTCTCTTTACTCGCCCCTTTTTCTTCTCTCTCTAAAAATGTTGAAGGTTGAAAGTGTGGGAGGGTTTAGGGCCTCAGTTAGGGTTCAAGTATAGTTTAGGTTATTGCATTTTAGTCCCTAAGCTACTTTGCATCCTTGGCCTTACTTACTTTTTCCTTTTCAATTAAGGCCCTAGCCACCTCTTGCTAAACCTTCATGTATTTCCTTTCAATTTAGTTCCTAGGCTAATGCAACTATATGAAACTAATGCAACATATGCATGCATTAAACTTAATTTAACAATTAACAAATATCTCTTTAATCATATTTAGAGCGGATGTTACGTATTCCATAGGAACGAGAAAGCCTAGACCTACTCCTTGTTCTTTGTTATCTAGCCTAAGAAGAAGAATGAGTTGATTTCTAGTTAAACTAATGTTTAAGAATAACTTGTCAAAGATTAGCGATAATGTAGTAGAGAGAAATTCAATCAAGATAAGAAAAGCAAACCCAAAAGAGACCTATATTAGTTGGAAAACACACACAAGATAATGAACTATTGAATTGATTTTAACACCTGTGAATGAATTCTCAATTAAACTCGCTTTCTCTCTTGAGATAATTGAATTTCTAAACCTAAGAATCTATCATTGAAATCTCTTCCTAATGATTAATTCTATATTAGCATTATTGTTCTAATTCATCACGATTAAGAGTTGTTAGTTCTTAATCTGGCAATTAATTTACCTTATCTCTAAGTGAAAATTAATTGTTTCTCATAATTAGGGATCCAATTTTAGTTAGAGTCTCTCGATTTACCAAAAGAAATCTAAATAGTGTTCTACACAACATCTTGTAAAGAAAGCTAACCTTTATTCATAATTGCAAGAAATTTTAAAAATTAAATCCAATGTTCATACAAATTTAAAGCAAAATACCAACCTAGTAAGGAACCCCAATGGGTTTTACAAATCTAACTACTCATGTTCATGGGTACAACAATCATCAAATTTAAATTCAAGAAGAGAGAAAGGAAAGAAAACATGTACACCCTTTTCTTCTCTCAAATCAAGGATGAAACACCACCTTCTTCAATCTTCAATTACTTAAAGTTGTGATTGTCTTCTTGATGCAAATCCACTCTCCCAATCTCCTATAGAACTTCAAGGATTCAAGTCGGATGTTCAAGGGTTCAAGTAGTCTCCTAGTCATCACCCCTTTATTCCTTAAGCACCTCACGGCTCCAAGCAAGATAGGTCTCCAAAGTCATGGCCTCCTTCCCAGATTAATTCTCCCCCTTTCACGACCAAGACTAGGGTATTTATAGAAAAATTCTAACCATCTTCAAGGAGGATCCTTGGCCAAGAAATATTCTAGAGATTTTCAAAAGAGAGAATAGGATAAGATAAGATAAGATAAGATAAGAGATAAGTCAAGATAAGATGAGATAAGTTAAGATAAGATAAGATGAGATGAGATAGGATAAGATAAGATAAGATAAGATAGTATAAGTTAAGATAAGATAGGATAAGATGAGATGAGATGAGATAAGATAATATAGGATAAGATAAGTCAAAAAATGATGAATGGCCAAGAGGGATGATAAAGTTTTCAAAAGAGATCATGATAAGTCAAAACCCATTCAAATATGTTAATGTTTCTAAAAAGATGATAATCTTCTAGATAGATGATCATCCAAGTAAGATCATGATCCCTCAAGCCACAACCTTCCTCTCCTTTTCAAGTCCTTCACATAGCACACTTTTCATAAGGCCAAAGTGGTCGTGGTCAAGGACCATAGGATGTAATAAGGTTCATGGATTGCTTCAAGGCCCACGTGGCATGTTTCTAGGCTTTTTAGGCCTCCAGAATGGCTCTACTATTGATGATGACTTGGTAAGCTCTTGAAATGAAAAAGGATACAAGTTTAGGTGATTTTAGGGATAAGAACACATAAAATGCTCATAAAATGGACAATTAACCTTAGGCAAAATATGTATAAAATAAAGCATATCAGAGATGTTTGTTAGTTATTAAATAAGTTAATTGCTTATGTATGTTGCATTAGAATAAATTGCATATAGTTACATTAGAGTAAGAGATTAAATTGAAAAGAAAAGAGTAAGGACTAAAATGAAATGGACATGGTTTAGTTGGGGAAGATACATAGGCTTTCAATACTCTGAGGGTAGTAACCATAATTTTAGCCAAAGTATTGGTTATTGTAGCTAAAAGAAATTTGAAATTTCCTGCCAAAGTTTTAAGGACAAAATGGTAATTTTTCATATGGTTGGGGAAAGTTGCTACTTGAGGCTAGATGATCAAAACTTAACTTAGACATCGGATAAGGGTTGTAGTTCCTTCGACCGCCCGAACCACTTATAAATAGGTGAAAATATCAAAACATTCCATCATTTTCATCCTGAACACCAAGCTTAGAGAGAGAAAGTGAGAAATTAAGGAGGAAGAGAATTGTAGGAAGAATTTTGATATTCCAAAGGCAAGGAGAACACACCAACAAGTCTTTGAACAAATATTTTCGTGCTTTAAATCAACAAGGTAGCAAACAATATAATTTTCTCATTTTTGAAAGTTTTCTACTTATTTCTGAAATTGAGGATTTTACTGTTGTTTAAATGAGAGAGAATTTAAAACCTACATTCCTTGCATTTTTAACATCTATTGGATGTTTTGTGCCAATTATATATGCTTAGGATTGCTTGTTTTAGATTCTGAAAAATGGGTGGTACTGTTCACCAAAATTGACTTGAGTTGAATCCATTCTGATGGATGGTTTTAAGCATTTTTTATGAAAGATAAATGATAATCAAGTGTTAGAAACTAATCGCATACTTTTCTAAACTAGAAATGAGGTAAAATATGGACTTGAAATATTTTATAACAGGAAAATGAAGCTTCAAGATCCTATTAACAGACTGCCATGTTCTTTATCTTCATATTTTTATAGAAAATGTGCTTATTAATCGACTAATTGCGTGTGGAAATCGACTAACATGTTTTTTAGCTTTCTATTTTCCAGAAAACCCAGGTGATAATCGACTGATAGCTTCTAGTACTCGATTGTCGGGTCTTCAATAGCTGATTACTAGTAAACAGTAAGTAACATTTGCTCCTTCTACATACTAAGAGATGTTTGTTGATTTCAAAAGAATTAAACGTTTGTGTTTGTTGCATTATGTTGCATATAGACGCATTAGAATGAGAGTTTTAAGTGAAGAGAAAGGATAGGGACTAAATTAAAAGGAAAAAGATGAGGTGATAATGAATGTGTGAATTTCCAAAACTTTAGGGCAATAAACTGTAATTTTAGCCAAAGGAATTACTGTAGCAACAAAATTTTGAAACTTCTCGCCAAAGAGCTAGGGACAAAATGGTAATTTAACATATAGTTGGAGAAATGATTATTTTGGGCCAAATGGTCGAGAATTAAGAGCAGAATTTCAAAGGGTTGGATTGCCTATAAATAGGCCAATCCCCTAGAAACCTTCATTATGCTTCTTGAGGTCTGAATTTTAGCGAGAGAAAGGTCAAGCTAGAGAGAGAAAGTTAGGAAATTGTGGAGAAAGAACATTGTAAAGCAGATTTCAGCATTTCAGAAGTTAGGAAAACATCTCAGAACCCTTTATCATCATCAAATACCAAGTATAAATTAGCAAAAAGGTAGCAAATCACCTATCTCCCTTATTTTCGAAATTTACTGTGTATGGTTGGTAAATTCTGAGTTTTCATAATTTTGAACTCTAAGGAGATTAAAACCTACATTCTTAGTGTTTTTAATTGCTATTGGATGTTTTAAATTGATTGAATATACTTTTGAATGCATGAATGCAAATCTAAAAAATGGGTTTTTTATGGTTTTTGAGAAACTGTTTAAATCCAAAATTTGAGCATAAACAATTAGTGGTTTGGGCTATTTTTAAGTGGTAAATGAAACTTTTATGTAGTTATTGAGTTTTTGATCATCAAAACTATTTTAAAAACATGTTCCTAGGCTAAATTATTAGTCAACGTCGAGTTCTAAAATAGAGCATGGCATAGCAGTCGACTTGTAGGCTTTACCAGTCGACTGTTGTGCTCCTGAGTTGCCTAGAAACATATCTAGAATGCTACGATCATCGCCGGGAAATGAAAGTCAAGCTAGTGTTCTTATTTTCCAGAAATTAGCCAAGAATAGAGCAGTCAACTGTTAGGGTCCTGGAAGTCGACCGATTGCTTACTATTTGAAACATTTTTGGGGCAGTAAGCAGGAAGTCAATTTCCAGGAGGCTGGAAGTTAACTTGTAGCTCTCTTGTTTGGGATATTTGACTTAATAACCTATTTTTAATCCACAATTAGCCCAATACTTCACTCAAATGTAGGATTTAATCTTGAACTGTAATGGATAACATGAGAACTAAGAATATTTGAGAAATTATGAGAAAGAGAAGAGAAATAAGAGATTTTAATTGAGCATGAACCATAAATGAGAGTATCTGTAAATGGTTGATCTGCGAGAATGGCTGCATTTGGTTATACTGCGAGAAGGGATGCAATTGGTTATACTGTGAGAATGGCTGCAACTGGCTTTAATCCAGGAAAAGTTTTGCAGACAGTTAACCATGAATAATTACTGACGGTTAACCACGAGAATTAATGCGAACGATGAAAACCATGAGAATGATTACAGGTGCCTCATGACCACGAGAAAACTCATTTATGAATGGAAATGTTTTCAATAATTCTTTTATGATGCTTTAATTATGGCCATATCAAATTGCATGATTTCTTTATTTATGCTTTATACTGACATGCAAAAATATGAGTTGTTACCATTACAATATGAGAATGCATCCTGTGTGATGAATATCTGTGAAGCACATGTGTAATTATAAGTATATGCATGAGATATTGTATAATCCATGTATATTATTCTAATAGCATAATATTTTAAATTATTATGAAAAAGAATATAGTGGATTTTTGTATCCATACGGTGGTACAAATAGTTATTTTTAAACACAGTTGATTATTGCTACTGGGAAATATTTCTCATTAAATTCTGGTTTGTATCAGATGCCTAGGTATCAGGTGTTGTTAGAGGTAGAGATAGAGATAGCGAAGATACCCTTTCTGGGGTATTTTCCTGTGATTACTGTACTATGGGTCCTATTTTTAATTGAGTTATAACCCTCCCCCTGACTGTATGCATAATTAGGAGTATATAGTATGTTGACATGCCCATTTCCCTGAATCCTTATTAGTATTTTGAAAGGATTAGGAGCATGATTTTGGTGTAAGTAAGGAGGGCATATATGTATTAAGATATGTGAGATAGAGAATTTTGCTTAAAACTGGGTATGAGTGGCAGGCTTGTCTTCATACCCTGCTCAAGCTCACATATCTATAGGTATATGTCTAGCATACACTATTGTTTATGTATATATAAATATTATGTACTTAATGTGAATGTAAATATCTCTATATCTATCTATTTCATTTAAATTATTTTATTTATTTCCACTGCGTAACGTGTGAGAACCCGAGTGAAGGAACCCAAACTAGTGGCACTCATTTATTTAACTTAAAAAAAGTTAAAAATATACTCAAGTAAAGGCAGTAGTAAACTCATCAATCCTATATTATATCACCTTATATTATGTAATCACCAAAAAGGAATATAAGGTTGAGAGTGTTACACTGAGTCGGTATCAGAGCACAATTACCACAGCTAGTTGAGCACTGGCTCAGTAACAAAGGGTAAATTCCTCAGGATAAAGACTAATACAGGTTAGTTAGCTAAATCTAGACAGTTCATTGACTTGTATTCTATTTTGACTTGAGGAATGAAGTGCTAGGTTTGGGGTAAATAGTATTTCTATTGGTGCCATATGATCTCTTAGAAATATTATGTTATTGAGACTGATCACCTAGGTAATGTTTATTTTATAGAGTGAAATATAGTTCCACCTAAGAGGAATACTGGAAAGGAGAAAGAAGGAGAGGGTAATATGGAGAGACTGATGTAGGCTATGTTGGGAGTGGTAGAAGCTATGAAAGGGCAGGTAGCTACTACTACCCATGCTATGAGAGAGCAGATAGCTGCTACTACTTATGTCCTTAGGCAATTTTAGGAACAAGGGAATAACTGTAATAACCTTAATCCTCAAGAAGGAGAGGCCGAAAACCCAATATATCATAGCTGGTCAGGATTTTAAAAAGTAAATCCTCCTTCTTTTAAGGGTGAACTTGACCCGAAGGTGGCTAAAGAATGGCTAAAAAAGATGGAGAAATTATTTGTGGTTCTCGATATAACTGATGCATAGAAGGTTTTATTTTCCACTTATATGCTAGATAGAGAGGCAGAATATTTGTGGAAGGGGGCGAACCAACTAATGGAGGCTCAAAGAATATAGATTACCTAGGATTCATTTAAGGAAGCATTTCTTGAAAAGTATTTTCCTCGAAACGTGAGGAATGAGAAAGAGATTGAGTTTGTGCAGATCAAGAAAGGTAACATGACATTTGATGAATACTTGGAAAAATTTGAGGAATTATCTAAATTTTCCTCTTATCTGCAACTTCAACCCAATGAAGCATGGAAAGTAATGCACTTAGAGGCTGGGTTGAGGTCTGAGTTGAAGAATGTTGTAACTCCATTGGAAATATAAGATTATGCCACATTGGTAAACAAATGTCGCATAGTTTCCAAAAATATGGCAGAGACTGAAAAATAAAAACAAAAGAGTAACTTCTTCAAACTAAAGCAACCAAGATCTTTCTCAGGGAGAGAAGAAAGATTTGGCAAAGGCCGGGAAGGGAAAATGCCTATGGTGAGACCAGAGATGCCCAATGTTTGTCCTAAATGCCATAAAAGTCATGAGGGACCCTGAAAATGGCAACAACCAAAGGTACAACATGGTGTATGTTATAGGTGTGGGAAGGAAGGAAACTTTATCAGAGACTATCCATTATGGAAGAGACAGGGTGATACTACTAGACCTCCTACTATTGGAAGAGTCTATACTCTCAAGGGTAAGGAAGTGGCTCAGTCTAATGATTTAATTAAAGGTAAATGCTTAATTAATGGTATATCTTTAATTGTACTGTTTGATTCTAGCGCTACTCACTCATTCATTTCGTTGGAATGTGAGAAGAGATTAAATCTACCTATGATTAGTTTACCTAATCCATTATCTATTTCTATTCCAATTGGAGAGCAAGTTTTGACTTCTTTAGCCTGCTTGAATTGTTCCATTGTTGTTGAGAATATATCATTTGTTGTTAATTTGATTTGTTTGCCTTTAGTGGATTTGGACATTATTCTTAGGATGAACTAGTTGTCTGTAAATAATGTAATCTTAGATTGTTTAGAAAAATCTATAAATTTTGTAGATACCATACCTATAAACAGGAGTATTGAGGAAAAGAATGAGAGAATGCAATTTCTATGTGCTTCTGAGATTAAAGTTCAGTATAAACTTGATGTCATTCCTGTAGTTTGTGAATTTTTGGATGTTTTTCCCAATGAAGTCTTAAGTCTTCCACCTGAGAGAGAGATAGAGTTCTCTATAAAATTGATTCCGGGAATAGGACTAATCTCTATAGAACCTTATAGAATGACTCCCATAGAATTGGTATAGTTGAAAGTACAAATAGAAGACCTATTGGAAAAATAATTCATTAGGTCTAGTGCTTCACTATGGGGAGCCCCGGTATTATTTTTGAAAAAAAAAGATGGAATTTCGAGGTTGTGTATAGATTATAGGAAACAGGGTAACAATAAAGAATAAATATCCATGTCTTAGGATAGATGATCTCTTAGATCAATTGAGAGGGGCTACTGTGTTTTCCAAAATTGATTTGAGGTCAGGGTACCATCAAATCAGGGTGAAAAGAGAAGACATACCTAAGACAGCCTTTAGAACCAGATATGGACATTATGAATTTCTTGTAATGCCATTCAGATTGACGAATGCTCCAGTTATTTTCATGGATTACATGAATCGTATCTTTAGACCCTACCTTGATCAATTCATGGTAGTGTTTATTGATGACATTCTTGTATATTCTAAAAGTAGTGAAGAACATGAACATCATCTTAGGATTGTGTTGTAGTTGCTTAGAGAAAAACAATTGTATGCTAAGATTGAGAAATATGAATTTTGGTTAGAATAGGTAAAATTCATAGGTCATGTAATCACTAGAGATGGAGTAGCAGTAGATTCTAGTAAGACAGAGGCAATAGTTGGTTGGGAGCAACCCACCACAGTGACAAAAATTTATAGTTTTCTCAAATTAGTAGGTTACTATAGGAGATTTATTCAAGGGTTTTCGCAAATAGCATTTCCTTCGACTAAATTGACTAGAAAGGATGTTCTATTTGTGTGGAATGCCAAATGTGAACATAGCTTCCAAACTCTGAAAGAAAAACTGACAACCACACCTATCTTAGTTATTTCTGATCCATTAGAAAATTTTGAAGTGTATTGTAACGCATCCAAGAAGGGCCTAGGGTGTTTCTTGATGCAGAATAAGAAGGTAGTGGCATATGCGTCTAGGCAATTAAGACCCCATGAGAAGAATTACCCTACTCATGATCTTGAGTTAGCAGCTATAGTGTTTGCCTTAAAGATTTGGAGACACTACCTCTATGGATATAGATTCGAGGTATTTCGTGACCACAAAAGTCTCAAATACCTTTTTAATAAAAAAGAGCTAAATATGAGACAGAGAAGATAGATGGAGTTTATTAAAGACTATAATTTTGAATTGAAGTACCATTCAAGAAAGGTAAACATAGTGGCTAATTCTTTAAGTAGAAAATCCCTACACGTAGCTTAAATGATGGTGAATGAAATAAATTTGATTGAGAAGTTTAGGAATTTGAGTTTATTCACTATAATATTATCAGATAGGATGTTCATGAGTGAAATGAAGATCGAGAATACCTTTAGAACTTAAATCCTAGAAGCTCAAAGGGAAGATGAATTCTGGAAGTCCCTAAAGGATCCAAAAGAATTCCAGAAAGAGATAGATGGTGTAGTAACCTACCAAAATAGGTTATATATCCCAGAGTCAGGAGAATTAAGGGATAAAATTTTAGAGGAAGGCCATAAGAGCAACTATACTATTCATCTTGGTGCCACTAAGTTGTACCAAGACTTGAAGAAAAATTTTTGGTAGCCAGGTATAAAAAAGCAAATAGCTGAGTATGTTGCTAAATGCCTAGTGTGCTAGCAAGTGAAGATTGAACATCAGAAACTTGCTGGAGCATTACAACCCCTAGAGATTCCTGAATGGAAATGGGAGAAAATTTTCATGGATTTTGTAGTAGGTTTGCCTAGAACTCAGTCGACAAATGACGCAATCTGGGTGATTGTTGATAGATTAACTAAATCTGCACATTTCCTCCCAATTAAAATAAATTTTTCATTAGATAAGTTGGCCCACTTGTATATACAAGAAATAATAAGACTCCATGAAATACCCGCTAGTATAGTATCAGATAGAGATCCTAGATTTACTTCTAGATTCTGAAGAGCCTTGCAAGAGGCATTTGGTACTAAGTTGAACTTCAGTACTGCTTATCATCCTTAAACCAATGAGCAGACTGAAAGGACAATCCAGACATTAGAATATATGTTAAGGCCTTGTATATTAGTACAAAAACAAAATTGGGATAAAATTTTGCCTTTAATTAAATTTTCCTATAATAATAGTTTTCATACCAGCATAGGAATGGCTCCATATGAAGCCTTGTATAGGAGAAAAGTATAGATCACCCTTGTGTTGGTTTGAATTCGGAGAGACAAATTTTAGGGCCAAAATTAGTTCAATAAACAACTGAACAGATAAAAATGATCAGGGAGAAAATGGCCAAGGCCCAAGATAGACAAAGGAGTTATGCTGATAAGAGAAGACCACTAGAATTTGTAGAAGGAGATCATGTTTTCCTCAGAGTATCTCCAGTTACTGGTATTGGTAGAGCTATAAAATCTAGAAAATTGAATCCTAGATACATTGGACCATACCAGATTCTAAAAAGAATAAGTTCATCCGCTTACCAAATAGCATTACAACCATTTTTGTCCAATCTCCACAATGTTTTTCATATTTCTCAACTTCGTAAATATATCCTAGATCCTTCTCATATTCTTAATGCTAGTACTGTACAATTAAAAGATAATTTAACTTCTAATCCGAAACCTTTAAGAATCATTGGTACTAAAGTTAGACAATTGAGAAATAAGGTAATTCCACTAGTAAAGGTATTGTGGCATCACTCGTCACCACAAGAAGCTACGTGGGAGAAAGAAGATGATATGAGAAAAGTGTATCCAGAGTTATTTCCTTAGGTACGTTTTAAATTTCGAGGACAAAATTTTTTAAAGGAGGGGAGAATTGTAACATCTGCTCCTTCTACACACTAAGAGATGTTTGTTGATTTTAAATGAATTAAATGTTTGTGTTTGTTATATTATGTTGCATATAGACGTATTAAAAGGAGAGTTTTAAGTGAAGAGAAAGGATAAGGACTAAATTGAAAAGCAAAAGATGAGGTAATAATGGATGTGTGAATTTCTAAAACTTTAGGGCAATAGACCGTAATTTTAGCCAAAGGAATTACTGTAGTAATAGAATTTTGAAACTTCACGCCAGAGAGCTAGGGACGAAATGGTAATTTAACATATAGTTGGAGAAATTATCATTTTGGGCCAAATGGTCAGGAATTAGGAGTAGAATTACAAAGGGTCAGACAGCCTATAAATAGGCCAATCCCTCAGAAACCTTCATTATGCTTCTTAAGGTCTGAATTTTAGAGAGAGAGAGGATGAGCTAGAGAGATAAAGTTAGGAAATTGTGGAGAAAGAACATTGTAAAGTAGATTTCAGCATTTCAAAAGTTAGGAAAACATCTCAAAACCCTTTATCATCATCAAATACCAAGTATAAATCAGTAAAAAGGTAGCAAATCACCTATCTCCCTTATTTTCGAATTTTACTGTGTATGGTTGGTAAATTCTGAGATTTCATAGTTTTGAACTCCAGGGAGATTAAAACCTACATTCTTAGTGTTTTTAATTACTATTGGATGTTTTAAATTGATTGAATATACTTGTGAATGCATGAATGCAAATATGCAAAATGAGTTTTTCATGATTTTTGAGAAAGAGTTTAAATCCAAGATTTGAGAATGAATAATCGGTGGTTTGGGCTATTTTTGAGTGATAAATGAAACTTTTATGCTATTATTGAGTTTTTGATCATCAAAACTATTTTAAAAACATGTTCTTGGGTTAAAATAATTAGTCAACGACAAGTTTTAAAACAGAGCATGGCATAGCAGTTGACTTGTAGGCTCTACCAGTTGACTATCATGCTCCTGAATTATCGAAAAATGTATCCAAACTACTAGAAGTTGACTACCAGGGGCTGGAATTTGACTACTGTGTTCTAATTTTCCAGAAATTAGCCAAGAATAGAGCAGTCGACTGATTACTCACTATTTGAAACATTTTTGGGGCAATAAGTTGGAAGTCGATTGCCAGGAGGCTGGAAGTTAACTTGTAGCTCTCTTTTTTGGGATATTTGACTCAATAACCTATTTTTAATCCACAATTAGCCTAATACTTCACTCAAATTTAGGATTTAATATTGAATTATAATGGATAACATGAGAAATAAGATTATTTAAGAAATTATGAGAAAGAGAAGAGAAATAAGAGATTTTAATTAAGCATGAACCATAAATGAGAGTATTTGCAAATGGTTGATCCGCGAGAATGGCTGCACTTGGTTATACCGTGAGAAGGGATGCATTTGGTTATACCCCGAGAAGGGATGCAATTGGTTATACCGCAAGAATGGCTGCAATTGGCTTTAATCCAGGAAAAGTTTTGCAAACATTTAACCACGAATAATTGCTGATAGTTAACCACGAGAATTAATGCAGACGGTGAAAACCACGAGAATGATTATAGGTGGCTCATGACCACGAGAAAACTCATTTATGAATGGAAATGTTTTCAATAATTCTTTTATGATGCTTTGATTATGGCTATATAAAATTTCATGATTTCTTTGTTTATGCTCTATACTGACATAAAAATATGAGTTGTTACCATTATAATATGATAATGCATTCTGTGTCATGAATATCTGTGAAGCACATGTGTAATCATAAGTATATGCATGAGATATTGTATAATCCATGTACATTATTCTGATAGCATAATATTTTAAATTATTATGAAAAAGAATGTAGTAGATTTTCGTATCCGTACGGTGATACAAATAACTATTTTTAAACACAGGTGATTATTGCTACTGGGAAATATTTGCCTAGGTATCAGGTGTTGTTGGAGGTAGAGATAGAGATAGTGGAGATACTCTTTCTGGGGTATTTTCCTGTAATTACTAGAGTATGGGTCCTATTTGTAATTAGTTACCACCCTCTCCCTGGCTGTATGCATAATTAGGAGTATATAGTATGTTAACATGCCCATTTCCCTAAATCCTTATTAGTATTTTGAAAGGATTAGGAGAATGATTTTGGTGTAGGTAAGGAGGGAATATATGTATTAAGATATGTGAGATAGAGAATTTTGCTTAAAATCGGGTATGAGTGGCAGGCTTGTTATCTCCATACCCTGCTTAGGCTCACATATCTATATTTATATGTCTAAATGTGAATGTAAATATCTTTATATCCATCTATTTCATTTAAATTATTTTATTTATTTTCATTGCGTAACGTGTGAGAACCCGAGTGAAGTAATGCAAACTAGTGGCACTCATTTATTGAACTTAGAAAAAGTTAAAAATATACTTGGGTAGAGGCAGTAGTAAACTCATCAATCCTATATTATATCACTTTATATTATGTAATCACCAAAAAGGAATATAGGGTTTGGGATGTTAGACAGTAGCTTACTAGCCGACTGATACAAGGCTAGCAGCTGACTGGTAGCTTTCTGTTAACTAGCAACCAACTAATAGAAGGGTGAAAGCCGACTAATAGCATGTTGTTTTGGTTTTTCAATATTTTAACCCATAATTTAACTGCTATAAGATATAAGTCAATTGGTAGGTGGGAAAATATGGTTTTTCACAGAGAAATTGTTTTGAAAGAGCCACTTAGCCTTTAAAATAAAATTCCCAGAGTCTAGAATGAGTTTGTGAGTCCAAGTTTCTAATCTCCTAAGGAGCATGCTCAATAAAGTCAACATTAATGTCATTACATGAGAAAAGTATAATTTTTAGGTAAAATGTAACTTGAGATTGAAAAGAAAGAGAGGAAAATGTAAAAGATAAAAGAGTAAAGTATTTCAAGTGTATGCATTAGTGGTAGATAGGCTTATGATTGAGTGATAGACTATCAGTATGGGAAGTCGTTAGGCATTCCACGGTCAAACTATAACTTGGGATGGTAAAACATCTAGTCAATTATCAATGTTTTCAAAAACACTATGATGGTTGAAATTTCTAAGTTAGTGAACCCTTCCGTGGCCAACAAAAGAGAGTCACATGCTTATAGTTAAGCATAACCATAACATGAGCCAATTCACCCTAAAATATATTCTTTTGAATAGCACGTTGAAATGTGATCCATCAATGAGGATGGTGATACCAAAGCCTTATGATCCATAAGGGCAGAGTAAGCGTGATCTGTCTAAGATAGCAATGATATCGTGAGTTATACCAGTCCGTTTATGGAACAAAAAGGAAGTGAAGTATCCAAAAGGATATTGATCGCACTGGTCAGGGATAATTTGTCAGAGATTGGTAGGGACTAATGAGCCAGTATAGTATAGGATGATCTACCAAAGATTGGTGAGCACTATTAAGTACTTTGGATCCACTAGGGGATGTTCCAGTAAGTACATAGCAGTTGTGGACTGTTAGTGGTCTAAGACCACAAGAACTCGACTCGAAACTCATTCATGAGTGTGAGTGAAGCATGTGGAGTTGTTCGTTGGGTGACTCTCCTGATATCTCTTATGATGATATGGAACTGACGATTATGATAAGATTGTTTTCTTGAATTATGTTTTATATGTAAATATGATCATGTTAACATGAATATATGATGAAATGACATGTTTTGTATTGTGAACATTTGGTGAACTATAACTGTGCATGCATCTGTAAGTACATACTATGAACTTATAATGGCATATATCATGCATTGCATCCCAATAGATTTTGTTTCTTTAAATGAAAATGAAAGGGAATGTAGTAGATTTCTGTACAAGTATGATGGTACAATCTAGTAGATTTTAAATAGATTGTTATACTACTAATATTTATTCTCATATAAACATTGGTGTGTATCATATGCCTAGGTTTAGGTACCAGATATTGTTGGAGATTGAGGTAGAGGTAATAGAGATACCCTTTTTGGGGTATTTCACTTTGATTAAGGAGTTATGGGTGATCACAGTAGTTAAAGTACCTCTATCACCTCCACTAATAGGAAGGGTGAAATTCTAGGAGTAATGTAGTAGGTTATCTACTTTAAAATGCCCGATACCCTGAATCCTTACTATTATTATTTTTGGAAGGATCAGGAGGATGATTTTTGATGTACAGTGTAATATCCACTTTTTATGTCCTCAGATATGTTGTTAAATCTTAAATCTATTAATTACATACCTAAATGTATCAGTGTAAATTACCCTAGGTTTTTTTAAAAGTGGAGAGGGACTAAATTGAAATAAAAGTAGAAGAACTAAAATGAAAAGGAGAAAGGTTCTCAAAATATCTAAACATAATGATTACCTATAGAAAATATATGGGCCTATTAATAACGCATAATCATGACGTTTGAAAATATCTAAAAATTAATTATTACCTTGGGAAAATATCTAAGAAAAATATCTAAAAGCCATGATTCCCTAGGAAAATATCTTAGGGGCAAAATGGTAACTTTTTTCCAAGGGCAAAATGGTAATTTCACCCAAGGGTAAAATGTTAATTTTTACCTCAAGGGTAAAATAGTCATTTCACTTAGAAACTTTATGAAATTTTCCCTCAAGGCTATCTCCCTACACTTTTAGAAATTTTAAGGGTAAATAGAGGGTAAAATGGTCATTTTGGCATGAAGGGCAAAATGGTCATTTTTCCCTAAAGGCTAATAAAACTTCTTCTTCATGGAAAGGAGAAGAAATTGATGGCAAAAGGAAAATAGAGAGAGAAGCCGAGAGTTGAAAGAGGAGAAGAAGGAAGGAAAAACTCAAGGAGAAGCTAAGATACCACTTTTCTTGCAAATTCAAGGTAGCTAAACAATCCTAACCCTTCTATTTCATTTTTTTGGTTTCATTTGGATGATTGAATAATTTCATAGCCTCCATGAATAGTAAGGGTTTCTCACTCTACATTCTTTAATGCTTGAATTTCTATTAGGTTATACTTATATGGTTGTATGGATGTGTTTATGAGTACTAGAAAGGTTGTTTGAATGGAATATTGAAAGTCTATAGTTTAGTCACCATGTTTCATGAAAGACCCTTCTTGTTGAATTGATTGTATAAGGTTATGATTGGCATGGGTATGGAAGGATAATGATGTTTTCATGCTTGTATGTTGATGAAAATGGGTAAAAGGGAAGAAATGGTTTGAAACCCTCTTGATTTCCCTTCCCTTTCTTATTGGTCAAGAGCTTGATGAACCACTATAAGAAAGATTTTGCATGATATTAGTTCACAAGTGTCTATTTTCTCAGCCATAAGCAAAAGAAAGAGAGGGATTGATGTTTATAATGAAACTCCCTTATTTCCCCTTTTCTTGTCTCTTGGCCGAGAGCATAAGTATGAATGATGTCCATATATGTGTTTATTGCTTCAGCCAAGGTAAGAGAGAAAGAGATAATGATAGTTATGATGGTTTTCTTGATGAATTGCCTTCCATAACTATAATATCTTCTTTTTCATATCTCCAGGTATGTTCTAAATTCTTAAATTTAGTAATTTCATACCTAAAAGATTGTATCTAGATTACCCTAAATTTTCTTAAATAGGAGGGGGGACTAAAATGAAAGGAAGTCTAAGGACTAAAGTGACAAGAGGAAAAGTTGTCAAAAAATCTAAAGCGTAATCATTACACCTCCAAAATATCTAGTGCATTTATGATGCATAATTATGATGCTAAAAAATATCCAAAACGCAATGATTACGTTGGAAAATATCAGAAAAAAATGTCTAGAAGTCATAATGACCTTAGAAAAATATCCTAAAGGCAAAATGGTCACATTTTACCCAAGGAAAAAATGGTAATTTCACCCAAAGGTAAAAAGGTAATTTTTACCTTAAGGTAAAATAGTCATTTCATCATGACAATTCTTATGAAGTTCCTCTTTCATCACTTTTCAAAATTATGAAGCAAAAGGAGGGGTATAATGGTATTTTAACACAAAGGGCAAAATTGTCTTTTATCCACCTAATAAAACATCTTCTTCTTCCTTGACGGGCAAGAAGAGGGAAAGAGAGAACATGGCCAAGAAGGAAGAAGGAGAAGGAAAAGAAGAGGGAAGGAAGAAAAGACCAAGGTGAAGCCACTTTCATTGACAAAACAAGGTAGCTAAACAATCCTACACCCTTGATTTTGTGTTTATGGATTCTTTTAAGAATTTGAAAACTTCCATGGCTTCCATGAATAGTGAGGGTTTCTCACTCTACATTCTTTCTTGCTTAGATTTCTATTGGGTTATACTTATGTTGTTGTATGGATGTATTTATGAGTATTGAATGGTTTGATTGAATGATTTATGGCAAGATTAAGATTCTTGAATCACCATGTTCATAATGCACTTCTTGTTGGATCTGAATATGTAATGTTTGGATTATCATGGTTAGTGGTAAATAAATGATGTTTTCATGCTTGTTTATTGGTAAAAATGAGAAAAATGAAAGAGTTGAGTTGCAAGCACTTTGATTCCCTAGTTTTTCGCCTTTGGCCGAGAGTGTGTGTGTGTTTTCATGGATGAGATTTTGTCAAATTTTGGCTCATGGATGATGTTAATGTTGGCCATAAACAATAGGGAGAGAGAGAGAATTAACATTTTGATGAAACTCTTTCATTTGACTTTTCTTCATGCCTTGCCCGAGAGCATTGAAAGGGAATTGATATGGAAATTATTTTTGTATATGTGACATAATCTTAGTCAAGGCAAAAGAAAAGGAGATGATTATATGGTTAATGGCTTGCATGATAAATAGTCTATCATAACCATGAAATCCAAGTTGTAAATATGTATGCAAATGAGAAGGAAGAGATATATCTATGTATTCATATAGGTTTAACATGAGAAAATGAATGTCCATATGTATGCATAGATATATTGAAAGAAAAGTGTAATGAAAATGGTGAAAGAATAGTTTGATAGTTCACCTAGGACCCTAGATGTGTAATGTAATGAAATATGTAAATGGTATGGAAATGGAAGAAAAGTGATGTTATGGTACTTATATGATATCAAGGATGGGAAAAAGGAAATATGTGGCATGAAAGCCTTACTTTTCCCTTGCCTTGTAGCTCTGGCCAAGACCTTTCCACTTTTATTCCTTTGAAATGGGTTAAATTTTTGTAATGAAATTTATGAAGGAAAGTGTTAAAGATATTATGCTAGCCAATTTCAAGGAAAGAGAAGTGGATGATTAAGGCATGGAATTTTGGCAAGTATGTTGTAAATTGCCTAAATGAAATATATAGTCTTCCATATCCACACCATAAAATTATGAAAGCATTAGCAAACACGTAAGGGTTATATATTTTCATGAAAGGGTAGTATCATGAAAAATGAATAGAAATGAAAGAAAGGAAAAAGGGAAACATAGAAAGGAAAGGAAAACATATAATGAAAGAAAAGAGAACTTAGAGGAAATATTTCCAATGTATGATCTAGGATAGATACGCTTGTAACCAAGTGACCAATTATTGGTATAGGACGGTCATTGGGCATTCCATGGTTGTGTCATAAATTTAGATGTTGGTATAAGAAAATTTAGAAAACACTGTGATGGTTGCGAATTCTAAGTTAGTGTAATGGCCAATAAAAAGAGGACATTTACTTAAAATTTAGCATGATCATGGGTACAAGCCAAGTCATCCTAGATTATACATGAGAAATAGTGTACTGGGAATGTGATCCACCAAAAGGGGGGGTGGTGATTCCATAGCATCGTGATCCACCCCAAAAGCATAGAGGAAATGATCTATACAATTAGCAGTGATCCCATAAGCTTAATTTTCATATGCTAATGATCTGTCGAAAGGCAGTGACCAATAAATAAAAAAGGGTACTCAAATTCACTGGGGGATTCCTCAGATAGTACTAGTGGCAAAATTGTCACATAGGAAAAAATTATCTCACTCATGTAAGTAGTAGTACATGGATTAGTTCACTGGGTGACTCTCCCCAATACTCTTAAGTTAATAAATTTGGATTTCAGCCAAGGATTTTTAAATGTTTTCCTTATGAATGATAAATTTTTTCCTTGATTATGCATGAAAATTTTTATACTCATGATACTCAAATGATTATGTGATGAACTATCATGAAAAGCTCTTATAATGTATATTCATAAATATATCCCATGCACATACTTGTAATTTTACATATGGCATACTAGTAGAATAAAGTATATTTTAAAGTAAAGAATGTAGAACTTTTTTTTCATTTCACTACAGTGATACATGCCTGAATATTTTAAAAGCGGATTGTCTAGCTACTAAGAAATTATTTCTCACGATTGTATCTAGTATGTATTGTAACGACCCCCTAATATAACATACACAATCCTTTATCTGATTAGCGAAAGCATATGGGTTTCTCTAAATAGTTATTCCCGATGTGGGAATGTCAGGGGATCGCTACTGGTTGAGCGTAACCTAAATAAACTTCCCATTGTCCATTCAGATTTTGTTCAACCCTAATTCACATGCAGCTGTACTAATTATACATACATTCATCATAGATTACTCTGGAATGAAAACTAAAATCCATATATACATCATATCATGCATTCATACAAAATTTGACTTAAATTTACAAGGTTACAGCGGTAAACGGTACCAAAAATCTAGCAGTGTTTCCCCTGTATTTCGAACGTATCCCAAAATAAAACAATCATCTGATTTACAAATATACAGCCAGTCCAATAACCACAGGAAAGCAAAAATTACAGAAAACCCATATACATCATCATCAGGAAAATATATACAATACAATTCAAGCCTTGACTAAGCTGCTCTTCTGTTTATCACCAAAGCATCGCCCAGCTAACGTCTAGGTTCCTGCCCTTGTTCCTGTTCATCTGAGTAAACAACCTGGTGAGATATAAAATCCAAGTAGAATAATTTACAATTCAAAATACAGTTCAAAATCTGTTTGAATACTCAGCGGTGCAAGCACCGAAAATAACTTCCCGAAATCAGTTCCAAATCAGTGAAATACCTTATCTTTAAAATTAATTTATCACATGAAAATCATGGCAAATACTCAAAATCATAAAAATCCATTTCTTTGAAAATCAGTAATCGTAATCAGATTAAATCCCATGCCCGGTGTATCTAAATCCGTGTCGGCCACATATCATCTGCAACCGAATCTAATCATCATCCAATTGTACGTCGTCTAGAGAGATTACATCTCTTATCATTGGGTGTGATCCGTAACACCAATCACCCGAATCTCTCCTATGTTGTGAGTGTGATCCGTAACACCAATCACTCACTCAAGGACCAGGTGAGAATCAACATCTAGGGCGTCCCCTAGCATGTGCACATACGCCAATTCTCATCCTCATACAGTCTATTCGAACTCACATGCTCACGGTTGACTATTCCTCAGGGTTCTAGGGTATTACGCCTAAAGCACAATGTTTTCCCGTATAGGCTATCCCCCCTTATACTCCTTAAACCTTTCTTAGGGTCGTCCTGATTTATCACGTGATCCCTAATGCAGTACAGGCTAAATATGATAAAAATGATATCATTTAAAAACTCCTTGTACTTGGGATACTTAACGGCCGTCCCATATCGGCTATCAAGTACCCTACCCTAAGTAAACTCGTCCTAGTGGTATCTAAACTCGATAAACAATTCATCTAACACGGGAAGCGTAAATTATCCTACCTGGTCTCCTGTTGCTCTGAATCAATTTAGAACTTCATGAAATCCCAGATTTCGAGCCAATTTAATTCCCTGGACATTTACACGAATATTTAAGCTCGTCACGTCATCCATTTTACGATCCTAAGTCCGATTACCCTATTACCTAGGTCAATTTATTTCCTAATCACATTCGACAGCTAATTCAATCAAAATTCATTAGTTTTTGGGGAATCAGACCTTACCAGTGTTGTCGGGTGATGGAAATCTGTCTCAGGGTGGTCCCAGTGTATATCTAGATTCTCTGGCACGGCGGTGCACGGCAGCATACAGCGGAGGGGTGTGGTTAGCCTTGAAATTCACACCAAGGTGAAGCCCGCAAGACGAGGAGTCTGAACATGGTGGTGGCACGGCGGTTCACTACTGTTTGGATGGCATTTTTCGGCCACTAAGAATGACGCATGACAGACAAAAAATGCCTCGATCCGAGCGCTTCGGACCTCCGTTCAACGTTGGCGAGCTAGTAGAGGAAGCTGGCAGCTCAGGCTATACGCTGGTGGTGGCAGTGATGGTCAACGGTGGCGGACCACAGTGATCTCAGCTGGCAAAATTTTCACGCGATAGAGGAGGAAAACATTATTTTCCGGCGGTGCTGGTGGCTGTTGGTGGCCGTAGGTGGTTGCTGGAGGTTGAGGGTGGTGAGGGGAGTCAATTGGTATGCTAGGTGGTAGCTCACGGTGGCTCAGGTGGTGCCATGCGGTGGAGGAAGGAGGAGAGAGAGGAGAGAGAAAGTAGAGTGAGGAGAGAGAGATAAATGTGGCAAATGGCGGGGCTTCGAGAAATTTAAAGCTTCTGGGGGCGATTCTGACTTTTTCTGGATCACCCGGGGAAACTTCAGGATGTCAACTTCCATCTAGACGTTGGCACGAGTTTCCATGCAGTGATTTTGGCCTCCATCTGTGAAATTGACGCACGAAACTTTGTCTGTCAGTTCCTGATTGCCGGATCGCGTTTCTTTCTATTTAATTGTGTTTCTGACTTTGAATCGCTTCCTGATTCAAACCGTCGTGCCAGGCTTAGTTTAAATGGAATTGGTGTTAAAAGTTCGATTTTTATCTTTTAAAAACATTTTCGATTATTACATGTATCATATGACTAGAAACATGGTGTGGCTTGAGATAGAAGTGGCTTTAGTGGAAATTCCCCTTTTAGGAACTTTTAATGTAATTCAAGGTATCTATGTGGTAACAGTGATGGAGATTCCTTTGCTATAAAAGGGGTGAGAGATATTTCTCTTTTTTGGAAATGATGTAAATAAGTAGAATATAGCCCATTTCATCCTAATTCTCTTATATTTTGGGAATAGAATTAGGATAAGTTATTTTTGGATGTATATAGTGAGATGGGCATATATATCCAGATTTGTGAAAGTTTATCCAATAATAGGAAATTTTGTAAAAAGAGCTTGAGTGGAAGGTTTGTTGCCTCCTTACCATAAGGGATTGAGTTAACTTCACATATCCTGAAATATATTTATAACGCTGTAAATATTGATGTGTAAAAATATTATATATAAATGATGTTTATTCTACGATGTGCTATAATACCCCAATCTTATAGTTCTTAATAGATATTCATTTGCCATAAGATTGGGATATTATATTTATCTTTATCCTTATTTATAACCTGAGTAAAAATCATTATGTTGTAATTTATATTGTATTAGGTTTGAAACTCAGTACTCAAGTTTCTTACTTAATTACATCGCAGCATAAACTAAATATTAAAAACATTTATATAACAAAAACATCATTCATATTTTCATATAATAGATACAACGTCATACATATATTTCTAGATATGTTAAGTATTTACAATACTTCAGGGTAAGGAGGCAACAAACCTGCCACTCAAATCCTAATCAAAAGATCTATTAACTACTACTTTAACATATCCAGACATATATTCCCTCCTGAGTATTTACATCCAAAAATGACTCACCTTGATTTTTCTCAGAACATATATGTAATTAGGATGAGAGGGCTACATTTAAGTTATCTACATCTACTAGCAAAAGATATATAGCCCATCCCCTCCATGAAAGAGGAACCTTAGTCACAAACACTACATAGATGTTCTGTACATACGTGAAAGGACCCAACCACGGTATCTCTACTAACGCAACGTCATCTTCCAACCAAATCATGTACCTTGCCATCTGATACACACCAGTTATTATAGTGAGAAACAATTTCTCAGTAGTTAGACATTCCATTTTCATTAAAAAAAACACTAGTATGTATCACTGTAGTGATACGAAAAACCATTCTACATTCTTTATTTTCAAATACATGTATTTCTATTGGAATTCATGAGATAATTCATTACTATGTATGGCATGCAATTTCAAATTGGAAGCTATATCCATGTATCATATAAATTCATCATATAAATATCCTTATAGTATCATGAACATAAAGCATGTTAATCTTGCATAAGGAAACAACATCAATATTCAAAGGAAAACAATCATAATACATAAGGAAAACAAGCATATATCATTGGCTAAGCCACATACAATGATAGAGATACTTAAGAGTATTGGGACAGTCACTATGTGAACATGTCCACATACTATTACGTACATGAGTGAAAGAATTTTCTCTATATCTGTGGTGTGACTAATGTCACTGGTATAATCTGAGTCGTCCCTCAGTAGATCTAAGTACCTCTCTATATTATAATTCCTGCCTTTTAAGCAGATTAATAACATGTTAAAAATTAAGCTCATAAAATCAATGTTTCCTATAGACAGATCATTTCCTCTCCACTTTTGGGCTGATCATGATGTTATGGACTCACCACCCCCTTCTAATGGATCATATTCCCAATATGCTATCTCTAATAAATGACCTAGGATGATTTGTTTTGTACCTATGATTATGCTAAATTCTAAGTAAATGTTCCATTTTTATTGGCCATTTTAGGTTAAACTAACTTAGAATTTGCAATCATCACTGTAATTTCATATTTTATGGAATAACTAACTATCATTTTAACAACCATAAATCAAGTAGCTTAAATTGATGATAGAATAAATTAATTCCTTGTTGCTAATAAATTTAAGAATTTTCTTAAGGAAGGAAAATTTTACTTGCATAAATTAATGGCCAAATTGTTTAAATTAAAAGGCAAGGTACCTAGAATTTGATGTTTAACTTAGCCCTTATTCTCTTTTGTTACCTAGCCTAAGTATCAAAGGAAGGAGTATAAAAATTTCATGAAAGTCTTAAGGCCACATGTGAAGGCATGCAAAAATTTTTTTAAGGTGTGCATGGTTTTTTTTGTGAGAAAGAAGAAGTAAGGTGGAATAAAATATAGGTATACACATATACATGATGCCACATGAGCCAAGGGAAAAAAAAACTAACAAAACAAATCAATTAACCCTTGAATTAGATGCCACACGTGATGGAGGAAAACAATTAGGTAGTGCAAAATTTTGTGCATAAAAAGAAAAGGTGATGTATGAAACCATGTAAAGTTATGTGAAAGGAAAGGAGAAAGGAAAGAGTAAATTATATAAAATGTATATCTATATGAGTCCCACGTAAATTGGAAGGAAAATGGCATGTGTGTGGGTCAATCTTGCTTGCGTTTTTGTGAAAGGGAATAGGGTGCAAAATTCTTTTGTGCCACATAAAAAAAAAATTGGTTGCTTGTGAAGGTGGATAAACTAAACTTACAAGGAAGAGGAAAACCAAGTATGCAAGCAAAGGCAAAGTACACTTTATGCAACATGTATATATATATATAAGGAAATGCAAAAATTGTGGCAAGCAAACACACACAATCATTCACACGCAAAGGAGACAAGAATGAATAAAAAAATAAAGGAAGAGAGTGCAGCCTTGACTTGGACGAAAGGGGATAAGACAAGAAGGGAAAAAGGTAGAAGTTTGAAAGAAAAAGAGGAAGGTGGCAGCCCCAAAATCGTGCAGCATGTGAACTCCCTTCTTCCTTCTCATTTTATGCCACCGAGGGATGAAGTGGCATGTAAGGATGCTGGACTTACGTAGAGAGAAGGGAACTCATATAAGCATGAGTAAATGTTAAAGCATGGTAGCTTGACGTGTCCATGCATGTGTGAGGAAGAGAAGTGATGTAACCTTTGTTTTCCTTTCCTTAAAATGATGTTCCCTCCTCCCTTCTCTTGACCAAAGGGTTAACCAACCTGCTAAAGGCTCCATCATGCAAATTGTGCTTGAAACACACGTAGGACTAGTAGAAAAAAATAGATAGCATGGAAAGAGTGGTAGTTCCCTGCCGTGTGAATAATATAAGTAGGAAATGGAAATAAAATGGAATTGGCATCATCCCCCAAACACTAACACATGACAAGAGAGGAAGGGAAAACATTGAACCCACACAAACGCATCTATTTGGGAGGAAAAAGAAAAGAAAAAGAAGAGAGAAAAGACGAAGGGAAGAGAAGAAGGAGAGGCTATACGTGAAGGAGAGCAAGAGGGAATTTAAATTCCATTTCATGCATGCCACACACAACCCCACGTGGAAGGAAAAGAGTGAAGAAATAAGGAAACCAAGGAGAGGCCAAGATCAATTCTGTTAGCTCACCATAAAAGGTAGGTTGGCAATTTCTTTGGTATAGTTCCATAAAATAATATGTATGTTTCAAAAAAATGTAGCCTCTATGAAACTAGAGTAACTTCCTCCATTCTTGATTTAGGAGGGAATTTGATATAGTATTCATGATGAATTTAGGGGTTAACTAAGTTGAATGGAATTAATAATGTAATTGGACAGGGTTGTTTGATAAATAAATGTATGTGATGATGAAAGGAGATGGATTAGTTGGTAAGGAAAATTATTGCCATGACCACATGAGAAAATAGTATATACATTGTTTATGAGTTGGAACAAAATTTTTATGCCAAGATAAATTCTAAGAAAAAGTAGAAAAGTTTGTAGTCATGATTAATAATTTAAAGGGAATTATATGTAATGATAAATTCAAAAAAGAAAAAGTAGAAGAGTTGTAGTCATTATTATTAGCTTGAAGGGAATTATATGAAATGATAAATTCTAAGAAAAAGTAGAAAAATTTTGTAGTCGTTATTGATATTTTGAAGGGAATTATATGTAATGGTAAATTCTAAGGAAAAGTAGGAAATTATTGTGGTTATTAATAATAGTTTTGGAAGGAATTTATATAAGAATGAATAGAAAAATATTAAGTCCCTTAATAATAATTTTGGAAGTAAATTTTATGGAAGAGTAAATAGAGAATATTATGCCCATTAATAATAATTTTGGAAGGAAATTCATATAAGAATAAGTAGGGAAATATTAGGTCCATTAATAATATTTTTGTAAGGAGACTTATATAAGCATAAATAGAAAATATTATATCCATAATTACTATCATGAAGGGAAATTTATGTAAGATTAAATTCCAAGAGAAATAGAGAATTCATGTCCATTATTAATAATTTTAAAAAGGAACGTGGATAATAAAAGGAAAGTGTAGGGTGACACCGTGCACTGCGGGGTTCCGAGTGTGCACCAGCGGCCTAGGGAGGCGTGGCCGAAGGCGCTTCATGCCTGTGACCTAGCATTTGCAATCGTGCTAAAATCGTGGCGAGTGTCTACGCATTATGAGGTGTGGCCGAAGGTGCTCCATACTCGTGATCTAGAGTCCTGAGGATTTTATGTACGTGGGCCGAGTGCCCACAATGTACGAGGTTTGGCCAAAGGTGCTCCACACGGGCAGCCTGGCGAGGTGCAGCTGAAAGAGCTCCGTGCCCAGGACCTAGTGCTTGCAATTACGCTATATACGTGGCTGAATGTCCACAAATTTTGAGGTGTGGCTGGAGGCGCTCCACACGGGTGACCTAGGAAGGGGTGGCCGAAGGTGCTTCACCCCTGTGATCCTAAGTTCACAACATGTATGCGCGACCTGGTAATTTCGTAACAATAAATCGGTACCCTTAAGAGAATACCGATCATGTGAAAAAAAAAAAAAAGATCCCTATTGTCTGTTAACTACTAAATTTATCATGCAATAATCGTCTATCTGCAGTTATGTAATTTACTCCTAGATCAAGGATGTAGTTGAATGTTTTTGGTGCTTGCACCTTGATACATGTTAGTTTCTTTTAAAGTATGAATTGCTAAGCTACTAGGAAACTCGTGTTTCTCACCTACGTGCTAATATGTATCAGATTTGGATGCGTAGCAGGGACGTAGGGTGGAAGTGCATTTTAATCAAGTAAACCCCCATTTTTGGATCCTATATGTACTCGAATTATAATAGGATAGCTATTTTGATTGTATGCGCAAGTGGTTCTCGGGATATTGGGGAAAAACGGATATGTGAAGGATCAGTCCATCACTATTTTGTGCGAAAGTCTGAGTGACAGGCCTGTTGCCTCCTGACTTTCATGGGACGGGTACTTCATCTATCCGGGGACATGTACATCAGTTGTAATGATTATTATTAGACTTGTATTATTTGATTCATATGAAAAAATGTATTTTCATTATGTAGCATAGAATTTCATTATTCCGTTGTGCATGTAAGTTTATGTTTTTATCTGAGCAAAGGATCTCAAACCTAATTCATTCAACATAATTTGAATAGTTAACTGCTCAGAAAATAATTAAAAAGGATAAGAATAATGTATCGAACCTATCTAATGTTATCGTAATGAACAACAAGACTAGATAGAGGCGTTGCAGTCATCCCATACCGATAGTCAATCATTCAGTTACAAACCTATCTATCCTAGAACATATACTAGAAATACTTCCTCTAAGTTCTCCTCATTTATAATTTATGTTTTCCTTTCTTTGTATGTTTTCCTTTATCTTTTTTTTGTTTTCCTTCTTTATTCTCTAAAGTCTATCATCATACTATGTCTTTCTTTATGTATACATTTCTAAATATTCTTGCTCTTTAATAATGCATACATATCTATACACATGATATTTATCCTTCCATTTTACAATTACATACCTTTAATGCAAGGATGTCATGAAATTAATAATTTACACAATGGGTAATTTTTAACATCTTTTTTCTCCTTTTTATTATATTTTGGTCAAGATTGAAATAAACATCACAACATTCTCATGAGGATGTCTTTATGTCTCGGTCAAAATACCAAAGATGGAGAAAATAGGATAAACTGAATGAAGTGTATATTTTTCCTAAAATTTCATTACTTGAAACCAAGAGCTAGTCAAATTAGCTTTTTCTTGTATCTTCTTATGGTGACTTCTCAGTCAAGTGGAAGGAAAAAGGAAAGGACATCATGATTTTATTTATAACATATTTTTCCTTCTTTCTCCATGTAATGACTGAACGCATGTGATGTTAAAATCAAATATAAAATTTCTCTTTCCATGTTTTCTATAATTCTTAGCCAAATGAGGAAAAAGGGAAACCAATATGAGTTAAGTCTTTAGTCAATGCAAAAGAGATATATAAACAATGATTTCCCTTCTTCTCTCATTATTCTCACCGAGTGGAAATGTTGGTCTTATTAAAATAATGACTGAAAATTTTCTCTCCACTTGCACTTGCATTTTCGGTCAAGATAAAACAAAAGAGGAATCAATATAATTTTATTGCAAAGCTACCTTCCTTTTCTCTTCCCTCATGACTGGCCATCATCATCATAAAATACAAACAAAATTTCCTTTTTACTCTCACAAATTCTTTCGGCTAACATAAAAAGAAACCAATCATATTACTTTTGCAACTCTTTCCTTTAACTTTTTGGTTAAAGAAAAGGAAGAAAAGAAAGAAGCCAAGTGACTTATGTCTCTTTCCTTTCTTCTTTCCTTCATCATCGAGTCACATCCAACAATTTTTAACAAAATTTTCTTCCACTTTTGCAAGCCTCACAATGACAAGAAGAAACTAAATTAATTAATCACTATCCATTTCTTTCTCCCACATCTTCATCGAATGGAATGGAATCTCTCATATAAATTACAAAGTCTTCATATTACCCACTCTATCATTTCGATTAAACTAAGGAAGGAGGAAGCAAAATTGTGCACGTCTCTTTCATCTCACTTGTCTTTTTGGTGGAAAAATAATAATAAGAAATGAACGAAAAGGAAATGAAAAGATCAAAAGTGTAACACATCTCCTTCTTCTCTCCTTTCCTTCATCACGAGTCAACATCATCATCTCTTAACCAATTACCATTCCCTCTTGCAAGCTCCTAGGTGACAAGAAGAAAACAAGTTAATATTAATCAAACCTCACTTTCTAATTCTCTCTCCCACATCTTCACCGAATGAAGGAACATTTTATGATTAAAATACAAGTTGTAAATTTCCACTCCACTCACATACTAAGTTCAGTTAAAACAAGAAACAAAGGGACAAAATTTCACGCGTTTCTTTCCTTCCCCTTTTTGCCTTAAAACCGAGACACCCTTCTTCATTATGCATAACAAGTTTCTCTTTCTCAGTTTCACAAACTCCTTGTCAGTCAAGCAAAGAAAAATTAGGAAAGGAATTTTATTTTCATCAAAGGGAATTACTCATCTCATTTTCATCATTTCTTAGACTTAAAACATCATTTACCCATTGTTTTCATGACAATCCATGCATTAAAACTTACTTTATGAAAAACATTTCTTTCATGAAAATGGAAGGAAATTTCTTAAATTCAACATAACACTTCAATCAATTCCAAGAACACCTAAAAATGCATCCATACAACACCTTAAACATGTTTCCAATTGAAAATCAAGCAAAAGAAGAATGTAGAGAATTTTTCTACTATTCATGGTAGCCAACAATCAAAAGGAAAAGCTTGAAAAAGAAGTTAATCCATGAAAATAATAGCATAGGAATGTCTATCTACCTCAAGTTAGCAATGGAAATCACTTTGGTTTCTTCTTTTCCTTCCCTTGTAATCTTCCAATTTCCTTAACTTCATGGCTTCCTTTCCTCCAAGCTCCTAAGTCGGCTTCCTAAGGAGGAAGAAGAAAGAGATGTGGCATATATTTTGGCCTAAAATGACCATTTTTCCCTTGGTGGCAAAATGACCAAATTACCTTTCCAATTGGTGAAAAAAATGGCGTGAGATGAAGGGGAGTATTTTATTGGAATTTCACAATTTTCCTCCTTCAAAATGATAATTTTATCCTTTGATAAAATTACCATTTTACCCTTATGTTAAATTATTATTTTACCCCTAGATATTTTTCAAAGTAATCATTACTTTTTAAAAATATCTAGATATTTTTCTAGCATCATAATTATCTATAATAAATGCACCTTGATTTTTGTGCAAGTAATAATGACACTTATTATTTTAATAAACTTTTCTCCTTTTCACCTTGGTCTTTTTTCATTTCTTTCAGTTTAGTCCCTCCTTTGTTCATAGAAAATTAAGACAATTTAATTATAATTATTCAGGCATGAAAATACTAATTTAGGAATTTAAGACATACCTGAAATTGGAAAAATGCGGATATTACATGTGCTATTACTTTCATGATGTCTTTAATTATTTAGTCTTCCGCTGTGCAATGAACGAACAAAATACTTGAGTAAGGAATCCCAAGTGATGTGCTTGCTACCTGTGCAACTACAAATAAGGCAGTGAACTTATTCATGTAGCCTAGTGCAATGGTGAGTATCAAGGTCGTATTCCTCACGAACAGGAAAGCCTATAGTTACTACTCGTTCTCTGTTATCTATACTAGCAATTAAAGTGATTGATTTATAACTAAACTAATAATTAATTAAATGCAATAATAAACTACAGTGATAAGTGAATGGGAAAGGAGTTAACCAAGAAAAGAAATCAAACCCACTGGGGACCTATACTAGTTGGTATATTCACAAAATATAATGAATTATTAATTTTAATGATGCTACCTATGAGTGAATTCTAAGTTAAATTCAATTTCCCTCTCGAGACAATTAAATTTCTAAATCTAAGAATCTACCACTGGAATCTCTTCCTAATGATTGATTTCAGATCAGCCTTATCATTTTAATTCACCACTATTAAGAATAGGTACTCCTTAATCCAGCAATTAATTAACCTCATCTTTAAGCAAAAATTAACTATTCTTTGTGATTAGGTTCTAATTTTAATTATCATTTATCGATCTCAAAAAAAAATCTAATTATCATTCACAACGACGTCTTGTAATGAAAACTTAAACAATACATGCAGAGCCGCAAAGAAGATCACAACATCAAAATCAATATCTATACAAATTAAAACAGAATACCAACACAGTCAGGAACCCCAATGGATTTTACAAATTTAGCCAAAAATAATAACAGACAATTCCAATAGCAGATAATCCATCAGACAATTAATTAAATAGAAGATAAAAATAGTAAAAATTATGCAAGCCCTGTCTTCTCAAATGTGCAATGGTCACTGAAAAATAGCTAGAAAATTCAGATTTTTAGACTGCCCAGTGGAAGCCTCATAGGTCGGGTCAAGTCTTCGGATACCTGATGAAAAATAGCTATAACGACGACCGGCTAGCAGAGGAAAGGACCTAGACGAGACGCCGAGTGGCCAAGGAATGATTTCTGGCTACAGATCAGATAAAAAATGTCAAACGGCTAGCGAAATCCCAACCTGATCGCATCTCAGGTCCATCTTGGATCTTCCAATCTGGCGCGTTATGGTGGCCAACGAGCTGAAGGAATGTTGAAGTTGAGTTGCCTGAAGTTAGAGGAATGGCCACAGATGGTGGGTCAGCCCAAAAATGCTGCAGAGAAGCTGCAAACTTGAACGGGTTACGAATTGGGGTTACATGGGTCTATCGCAGGTCCACTGCGTTTCGAAGGCTATGCACAATAGCGGTGTCCCGCTTATCATCCCCTGTCACTGGAGGAAGTTGCACAGCCACAAAGCTTCGCCCAGAAGGATCGCCCTTCACCTCAATGTCACAGTCTCCTCTTAATATCGCGATGCATGGTTTGTTCTTCAAAATGCGCGACTTCCTCCTTCAAAACGCGATGCACATTCCCCCAGATAGGTCCAAGGCCCAATAAGGAATCAGCTTGGCCCAATAAGCAAAAATTGACCCAAATGGTCTATTTTGAGTCTTCTATAGGTTGTCTAAGCCTAAAATTGCTCCATTTTTTGATGATGACTTGATAAAATGCCTGAAAATGAAAAGAATACAAACGTAGGTGATTTTTTTAGAATAAAATGCTTATAAAATAGATAGATAACATCAAGCAAATATGTATAAAATAAGGCACATCAAATTACCCCACACTTAAGCTTTTTCTTGTCCTCAAGCAAACACTAACTTAGTCTTTAAACAAACAGTAATAATACCTAAAAAATCATATATAATCCATAATTAAAAATACCTAACACATCCCAAGTGAAACTCAATCATAAATCAAATTGTACAACCTTATAACACGATGGAAATAATAGCAACGCATACACAACTTAACCTGTAATTCAATAAGAAAAATTTAAGAACCAAAGCTTCACAAGGATCACTCAAATCACTCAAAGTATACAAGGGTAAAGTACAAATCCCTCAAACAATTTTTACAAGAATCTGCCTACTATATGCTTGCTAAAAAATCTCATCTCCGCTACTGTGAACAATTGAATGCTAAGATCAAAGGGTCTTAATAAGATTGTAATATTGTTAAGCTAAGGGTGGAGAATTTTTTTTTTTTGGAAGAGGTGATAGATATGCTGGAACTCATGCAATTTCAACATGATGAAGACTCAAAGGATTAAAAGTAGTAAAGTGTTAAACACAAAAATCTTCACCAAGTTTTCAATGAAACAGGAGATGCTCAAAGAGTAAAATATCCAATGAGAAAGAGAATAAAGACTGCTCTTCATAAATATGTATATGTATATTTTTTTTTTCTTTTTTTTGTCTCTTTTTTTCTCAAAAATGCGGTCTTACTACTAAATAACTTTGGATTGAAGGGAGCATCTAAAGAAAAGACTTAGTGAATTATCATCCATCAAGACAAAGCACTTTAATCCAAATATGAATAGTAAATCACACAATTTTCAACATATAGGGTGAAAAAGAAGACAATGTAAGAAAAATGAATGTGAGGAGAAAAGGTGCAAAAGTGAAGAAAATGTCAAGGCTCAATAGTGGCCAACTAAGGGAAACACAGAGGGTGGACTTTTTGGCCAAAAGTAGTGTATCCTAAGTTGCCCAAATCATCTCTTGATATTCAACAGTTCATGCAACCTCAACAAGCATTATAGAGCAAGTTCTAAAGGTAAAATCAAGCGAAATGCACACTTAAACAAGAAAGTCAAGAGCATACTTGTAATGAATGCTCAAAATAGGCTCAAATCTCACATTTGGAGTGTGATAAAATTGCATATGGTTTTAAAAATATTTCCCTATGAATTCTCAATCAAGTCGTGCATGAAAATTGCAAAATCAACATTCTAAATTAAAATTAAAAAATTTGAAGAATAACTAAGTAACACTGGTGTGACCCGATCGAGATGACGTGTTAGACATCACTAATTGTTTTTCAAAAAAATTAAGGGAAACAATTCTTGTCAATTCAAAAATTGAATTATAAATGCTTCAAAGATAAACAAAACTTAAGTGTATAACATCAAGCAAAAATTAAGTGTCATATCATATATCTACTATCAAAATAAATAAATACAGCATCAGTAATCTACAACATCAAAATAATAAATACCCACCCCACACTTGAGAAAGACACTACCCTCAGTGTACAGTAAAAGGAATACCAAAAAAATAAAAACATAAAGCGTAGCAATAAGCAAATATTCCAAAAGTCTTAATGTACCTCAAAAATATGAAAGAGAAGAAAATAGACAAAATTAAAATAACACAAATAAAGTAAATAATAAAAAAAACGCTGCTTCTTTTTGTTTGAGTCTTTTAGCTAGACTCGTTCCTTCTATCACTCTTGCAGGTAAAGCACCATGTGCACTCGTTCCTCGACCTCCAATAAGTTTCCATAGTAATGCTTCAGTCGGTGCCTATTGACTTTGAAATCTCCTTTGTTAGGATGATACACTTCCACTGTGCCATAAAGAAAGACTTGCTTGACCGAAAATGGTCCTAACCATCGGCTCTTAAGCTTTCTTAGAAAAAGAGGAAGACGTGAGTTATAAAGTAATACCCTATCTCCAACCTAAAAATCTTTAGAGCCATGCAACCTTTGATTATTCTGTATCTTGGTTCGAGCTTTATAAATGGAAGAATTTCCATAAGCTTGGTGGCGTCATTCTTCTAGCTCATTCAGCTGCCATAACCTCTCTTTACTTGTAGAAATAACATCAATATTGCATGTTTTAAGGGCCCAAAGTGCCTTGTGTTTCGATAGGTAAATGACAAGTCTTTCCATATACTAACCTATATGGTGTAAATCCAATAGAAGTTCTATAGGCTGTCCTAAAGGCCCACAATGCATCATCCAATTGGGATGCCCAATCCTTCCTACTCACCCCTATAGTTTTCTCTAAGATTCTCTTTAAACCCCTATTAGTTACCTCTACTTGCCTACTAGTCTGCAAGTGATAGGGTGTTGAAAACTTGTGAGATACCCCATAATGTTTAAGTACTTTCTCAAGTTGGGAGCTACAAAAATGGGTCCATCTATCACTAATCAGTGCCCTAGGTGTACCAAACCTAGCAAATAATTTTTTAAGGAACTTAGTCACTACCTTAGCATTATCAGTGGGGAAAGCCTAAGCTTCTGGCCACTTGGAAAGATACTCAATAGCCATAAGGATATACTTATTACCAGATAAGGAAGAAAAATGAGCCATGAAGTTAATGCCCTAAACATAAAAAATTTCAACCACTTGCACACTTGTTTGGGGCATTTTATCATAGGTAGAGATATTACCTAACCTCTAACAAGTATTACGAACTTAGACATATGCTCTAGCATCCTGGAATATGGTTTGCCAGTAGAACCTTGCCTCAAGCACCTTCCTAGCAGTGTGGTTTAGAGCTTGGTGGCCTCCCGTTGGTCTTTCATGGTAATGGCTCAGAATCTAGTAGATTTCCTCCCTATGTAAGCATCGCCTGATTACTTGGTCTGCACAAATACAATACAGGAAAGGATCTTCCCAAATTTAGTATTTCAACTCAGCAAAGAATTTCTTTTTTTTTTGAGTAGTCATACTCTTTGGTAAAGCCCTTGTAACCCGATAGTTAGTATAATCATAAAACCAAGGGAAATTAGTATATACCTGAACTGCTTCCAAATGCTCATCCTGGAAGTTATCATCAATGGTCCTCTCATCTAAGGCCTCTAGGTTTGGATTCGCCAACCTTGATAGGTGATATAAAGCCAAGTTCTCTGCACCTTTCATGTCCTTGATCTTTACATCAAATTCCTGCAAGAGCAAAATCCATCTAATGAGTCCAAGCTTAACATCATGCTTATAGAACAAATACCTCAAGGTTGAATGATTTGTGTAGACCATGGTCTTGGATAGCACCAAATAGCATCAAAATTTATCGAAAGCATAGACCACTACAAGCAACTCCTTTTCAGTAGTGGTATAGTGCTCCCAGGCATCAGTCAATGTCTTGCTAGCATAATAGATTGGCTGAAACTTTTTATTAATCATCTGACCTAACATAGCTCCAACTGCAAAGTCATTAGCATCACACATTAGTTCAAAAGGAAACCCCTACTTAGGTGGAACCATAATAGGGGATATGATTAGTCGTTCCTTTAGTAACTTAAAAGCATACAAATAATCAGTATCAAACACAAATGGCAAATCATTGACAAGCAACTGAGTTAAGGGCCTAGCAATCTTAGAGAATTCTTTAATAAAGCCTACATGCCCTAAGAAACTCCTAATAGCCTTAATAGAACTGGGGGGTGGTAGATTTGATATAGTCTCAACCTTAGCCCTTACCTCTTTCCCTACATGTGATATCTTATGCCCAAGAACAATCTCCTCTCTCACAATAAAATGACACTTTTCCCAATTAAGAACTAAGTTTACTTCTATACATCGTGCAAGTATACGCTCTAAATTAAGCAAAAAAAGAGAGAAAGAGCTACCAAAAACTGAGAAGTCATCTATAAAAACCTCCATAGACTCCTTAATCATGTCATGGAAGATCGCCATCATGCACTGTTGAAAAGTAGCTGGCACATTGCATAGTCCAAAGGGCATCCTCCTTTAAGCGAACGTCCTCTTTAGGTAGGTAAAGGTAGTCTTATCTTGGTCTTCAGGTGCAATGAGAATCTAAAAATAACCTAAAAACCCATCAAGAAAGCAATAAAACATGTGACCTGCCAAACTTTCATGCATCTAGTCAATGAAAGGAAGAGGAAAATGGTCTTTTTAGGTTGCATCATTGAGCCTCCTATAATCAATGCAAACCGAAAAATTTGTTATCGTTCTAGTGGGTATGAGGTTATCCTTCTCATTCTTGACCATTGTCATGCCACCCTTCTTAGTTACAACCTGCACAGGACTCACCCAAGAGCTATCAAAAATAGGGTAAATCAAACCTAAATCAAGAAGTTTAATTACCTCATTTTTCACCACTTCTTTCATGTTTGGGTATAGCCGTCTCTGTGGCTGCACCACTGGTCTATAGCTATCCTCCATCAGAATCTTGTGTGAACAATAGCTGGGATTAATCCCAGGAATGTATGCCATCTTGTAAGCGCAGGCCCTAGGGTATTTCCTGAGAGAGGTTAAAGTCATCTCCCTCTCCTCAGGTGTCAAGTCAGCTGCTATAATTACTGGCAACTTCTCTGCCTTATCCAGATAGGCGTAACTTAAGTGCTTAGGTAATTCCTTAAATTCCAGGGCCGGGGGGACCTCAATTGAATGTTTCACCTTCTTCACCTCAGACCTATCGAGAGAAACAAAAGGGTCAGTAGAGTTGTTGTGATCAACAACCAGCAAATGAGCTAGTTGTTCCAACACTTGCTCGTTGGACAACTCATCCTCATCTTCTTGTAATGCCACCTGTAAAGGGTCAACAAGTAAAAATTCCTACAATTCAGACTCAACCACATTATCCAAGACATCGATAGAATATACAGTATCATCATGATCTAAAGATTGTCTCTTAGAGGTAGCTAAGTAAAAAGTAACAATCTCATCCCCTACTCTAAGTTTCAACTTCCCATTACAGACATCTATAATAGCCCTAGATGTTGCAAGGAAAGGCATACCTAGAATCAAAGGTACGCTACTCTCACCCTTCATATCCATCACAACAAAATCAATAGCAAAGATGAATTTATCAACCTTTACAAGTACATCTTCAACTATACCTCTAGGATATTTAATAGTTCTATCAGCCAATTGTTTATTCATCCTAGTAGTCTTTGGCTCACTCAATCTTAGTCTATCAAACAAGCTAGTAGGCATTAAATTTTTGCTAGCTCCTAAATCAACTAAAGCATCCATAACAGACAGTTCACCAATTACATAAGGTACAGTAAAACTCCCTGGATTACGCCTCTTAATAGGTAACTTGTTTTGTAGGATTGCTGAACACTCCTCATTCAGTGTCACCAGCCCCAAATCCTTTAGTTTCCTCTTGTTGCTGAATATTTCCTTCAAGAACTTTGTATAGCGAAGTATCTGCGAAATAACTTCAACAAAAGGAAGGTTAATCCTTAACTGTTTGAATAGATCAAGGAACTCACCAAACTGTTGATCAACCTTCTCCTGCTTTAGTCTAGCCGGATATGGAATGGGTGGCTGGTACTCTCTTACAGGACTCTTCTTGTCCTCAACTTACGTCGAATTATTTACCTCAGGCTTTGACTCCTTACGACTGTTACATCCTGCACATCAATATTATAATCATCAGTTAAAAGTAAAGAACCAGATACTTGCTTACTTGATCTCAGAGTAATAACGTTGCAATGCTCCATTGGATTAGACTCTGTGGTGCTGGGGAGCGTTCCTAGCTGTCTCTCATCCAACACCTTAGAAATTTGGCCTATCTAGTTCTCCAAGTTCTGAATAGAGGCTTGCTAGTTTTAAAGGGCTGTGTTCGTTTGCTAGAACTTACTCTTTAAAGTGGACATAAAATTCATGATCAATTCCTCCAGATTGGGCTTCTTCTCTTGCCCTTGAGGAAATTGATTTGGAGCAGCTTACTGCTCGGGTTGCTGCTGGTCTAATCGCTGAAAACCTGGTAGACCCTAGTTATTATTGTTTCTCTATCAAATTTTAGATGATTCCTTCACCCAGGGTTATACTTGTTGCTGTATGGATTGTTCTTCTATCTTGAGGCATTCCCCATGTGATCTACCTATTCAAAATCAGAAAAACCATTGTGAGAAGAAAATAAAGAAGAGGAGTTAGTAAACATACCTCCCGCATTACAATTGACACCATAATGTAGGCCACCACAGAACTCGTAACTCGAATGTGCTTCCTGCACTGGCATCTGGAGTTGGTCAATCTTCTTAGCCAGAAGCTCCACTTGAGTAGCCAAGGTTGATATAGAGTTTGACTGGTTGACCACTCCCTGTCGACCTAGCCTATCCCTTGAGGATTGCCACTGATAGTTGTTCATATCCATTTCCTCTATTAAATTCTGCACCTGTTCAGGGGTTTTATTATTTAATGCACCCCCTGCTGCCGCATCCACCATCTGCCTCGTGGTTGTATTTAAACTACTGTAAAAAGTCTGCACCTCCATTTACACAGGCAATCGATGATGTGGGTAGCACCTCAGCAAGTCCTTTGTACCTCTCCCATGCATCATACATACTCTCATCAGCCATTTTCACAAAAGAAGAAATGTCGTTATGCATTTTTGCAATCTTAGCGGGTAGAAAATATTTGTACAAAAAAATTTTAGCTAAAGTGCCCCAAGTACTGATGTAGTTAGGTGGTAGGGATTGTAGCCATCTCTTTGCTCTGTCTCTCAAGGGAAATGGAAACAATCTAAGCCGAATAGCGTCATCGGTAGTTCTATTTATCTTGAAAGTGTCACATATCTCCAAGAAATTGGCTATGTGAACATTAAGGTCTTCACTGGGCATCCCTCCAAATTGTACAGTTTACTACACCATTTGGATCACATTTGTCTTAATCTTAAAATTGTTAGCTGCTATCATAGGCTGAGTAATGCATGTCTATGTCCCTTCCAATAAAGGTCTAGCGAACTCGTACATCGTTCAGTTGGCATCATCGTTGTTATTTGCAGCTACCATCTTTGGTGGTGTATGATCAGAGATCTCAACTGGCTCCTCCTCCAGTACCTCAAATGGCACCTCCTCCTAATGATAGTGTGCACGAGTCCACAACAGTCATTCTGGATTGGATAAAGGGTCTACAGGACAGGATTGGAACTCCTGGTCATAAACTACCTGAATCCAACAACAGCGAAATAGCCTAACAACTATCTCAAAGAGTAATAAACCAAAACAAAAACAAAACAAAACAAATAAAAACCAATAACTGAAATAAAAACAAAACAAATAGAAATCAACTAAATAGCAAAATAATTATTCAAAAATAAAATAAAATAAAGACAAAATAGAACTAATAAAAGCCAATAATTGAATGAAATAAAAGAAACAACTAACCAAAAACAAAAACAAAATAGAACAAATAAAAGTGGCTAAAGTAACAAATAGTAATTTCACTCTAGTTTTCACAAAAGGTCCCCGGCAACGATGCTAAAAACTTGATGTGCTTGCTACTTGTGTAACTAAACCTAAGGCAGTGAACCTATCGATGCAGCCTAGTGCAATGGCAAGTATCAAGGTCGTATTCCTCAGGAATAGGAAACCCTAGAGTTATTACTTGTTCTCTGTTATCTAGACTAGAAATTAAAGTGATTGATTTATAACTAAACTAATAATTAATTAAATGCAATAATAAACTACCAATGAAAAGTGAATGGGAAAGGAGTTAACCAAGAAAAGAAATCAAACCCACTGGGGACCTATACTAGTTGGTATATTTACAAAATATAATGAATTATTAATTTTAATGATGCTACTTATGAGTGAATTCTAAGTTAAATTCAATTTCCCTCTTGAGACAATTAAATTTCTAAATCTAAGAATCTTCCACTAGAATCTCTTCCTAATAATTGATTTCAGATCAGCCTTACCGTTCTAATTCACCACTATTAGGAATAGCTACTCTTTAATCCAGCAATTAATTAACCTCATCTCTAAGCGAAAATTAACAATTCTCTATAATTACGTTCTAATTTCAATTATCATCTCTTGATCTTAAAAAGAAATCTAATTAGCATTCACAATGATGTCTCATAATGAAAACTTAAACAATACATGCATAGTCGTAAATAAGATCACAGCATCAAAATCAATATCCACACAAATTAAAATAGAATACCAACACAGTTAGGAACCCCAATGGATTTTACAAATTTAGCCAAACATAACAACAGAAAATTCCAACACCAGATAGTCCATCAAACAATTAATTAAACTAGAGATAAAAAAAGTAAAAATTATGCAAGCTTTGTCTTCTCAAATGCCCAATGGTCAGTGTACAGAATGGTCACCAAAAAACCACCAAAATCTCGGTGAAAAATTTCTAGAAAATTTAAATTTTTGGATAGCCTAGTGGAAGCCTCGTGAGTCGGGTTGGGTCTTCGAATACCCAATAGGAAACAGTTGCAACGGCAGTCGGCTAGCAGGGGAAAGGTCACAGATGGGCCACCGAGTGGTCGAGAAATGATTTTTGGCTGTAGATAAGACGAAAAATGTCGAACGGGTTACAAAATCCCAACCGAGTCACGTCTTGGGTCCGTCTCAGATCTTCTGATTTGGTGTATAGCGGTGGTCGATGAGCTGAGGGAAGGTTGCAGTTAAGTTGCCTGAAGTTAGAGGAACGACCACAAGTGGTGGGTCAGCCAAAAAATGTCGTGAAGAAGCTGTGAACTCAAATGGGTTACGACCTATTTTCCATTAGGTACCCGAGAACTCGGGATCTGACCCATTTTGACCTGACCTACAACTCGTGGAGCTTTTAGACAACTTTGGATTTGATTTTTTTGGCATTTTTTTGGTGAGATTTTGGTGGTTTTTTTGCGATCATTCTATATAGAGACCATTGGGCAATTGAGAAGACAAGACTTGCATAAATTTTTACTATTTTTATCTATTATTTAATTAATTTTCTGATGGATTATCTTCTGTTGGAATTATCTGCTATTGTAAATATGTGTGGCTGAATTTGTAAAATTCATTGGGGTTCCTAACTGTGTTGGATTGCTGTTTTAATTGCATAGATGTTGAATTTAGTTGTGTGATCTTCTTTATAGTTACAAATGTATGTATTAGCTTTATTTACGAGACGTCGTGATAATGCTAATTAAATTCCTTTTTGAGATCGACAGACAATAATTGGAATTAGAAAACTAATTGTAAGAAACAATTAATGATCACTTGGAGATAAGGTTAATTAATTGTTGGATTAAGAGTAGCTAAAAGTTATTTCTTAATAATGGTGAATTAGATCGATAATGCTGATTTAAAATTTACCATTAGGAAGAACCAGCTAGTGGTAGATTTTAGGTTTAAGAAATTCATTCAGACCAACAGAGAATTTGAATTTGAATTAGAATTCACTCACATGTAGTATAGTTAAATTGAGTAATCCATTATCCTTTGTGTGTTTACCAACTAGTACAGGTCCCCAGTGGGTTTACTTTTCTTGCCTCGGTATACTCTCTTCCATTCCTTGTTGCTAGTTATTGTTTATTACTCGTAGTTAATTATTAGTTTAGTTAAAAAATCAATCACTTTATTTGTTAAGCCAAATAATAGAGAACAAGTAGTAACTCTAGGCTTTCTCGTTCCCAAGGAATAAGACCTTGATACTCACCATTGCACTAGGTTGCATGAATAGGTTCACTGCCGTAGGTGTAGTTGTATAGGTAGCATTGGTAGCACATTAATCTAAACCTAGGATGTGGTGGATAACATGAAAGAGATAGAGTCACGAGTCACTAGGATGAAAGGATCCCTGTGAAAGTGAAATAAAGAGAGCAGAAAACATACGAAAGGAAAGAGGAAAGTATTCTAAGCATATGCACTGGTGGTAGATAGGCTTATGATCGAGAAACCAATTGTCAGTATGGGATGGCTTTTGGGCATTCCACAGTTGTGCCATGAATTATAATGGTTAAATATCCACTTGACTATAGATGATTTCAAAAACACTGTGATGGTTGTGAATTCTAAGTTAATGTCATATTCCAAAGGCCATTTAAGAAACACATACTTAAAGTTAAGCATAATCATGGAGTGTGATCCATCGAAAAGGGATGGGGATTCATAGCCTCATGATCTGTGGAAGCAGAGAGGATAAGACATGTACAGAGGTTTTACAGTGACCCCATAAGTTATTAAGATTGTACTTAAATCCAGCTGGGAGATGCCTCAGATAGTACTTGTGCAGTAGAATTACTGTAGTGGCACAGTTAGTCACCAGGATAGCTCATTCGTTTCTGTAGTGGTAAGTGGAGTTGTTCGCTAAGTGGAAATCTCGATAACTTATATGATATGTTTGTTTCTCCTATTCCTATGTTAAATGTAAAGGCTTGTTCATTACCCTATGAATGTTTTATATTAAAGTTATGATGAAAATGATGATGAACAAACATCCCATATTATAAAGTACATATGTTGTAAATATACATGCATAAATCTGAGCACATGACATGAAAGTATGCTGCATGTACTGCATCCCAATAGTATGTGTTACATTTTTATGATGAAAAAAATGTAGAGATTTTCTATATGAGTACGATGGTACAGGTCAGTGGATTTCAAAACAGGTTGCATTTGAGATTAATTCTTACATATATGCTGGCGTGTACCAGATGTGTAAGTTCTTAGCTAGAGATGGAGGTAGCTTGGTGAGCAATACCTCATGGGGTACATTAAAATATTTATTTTGGATAGTATAGGCATTTAATTATTATGCTAGTCTTTTTTATTCTTGAGGAAGGCTAGTATAATTTATCTCATGTATAAGCCTATATTATATGTATGGATATAGACTAACCAGAGTTTGTCAGTAGATACTTGATAGGGTTTTGAGTGGTAGGGATGTTGCCTTCATACCCCAATAGTTAATTGGAAGTTAACTAATGAGTAATTATGCATGTATGTATATAGCTTTCTAGAGTAAATTATGATCTTATATTTTGCTGCAAGTCTCAAGTGAGAACCTAAGTGTAGAATGCGACCCAAATAGCACTTAATTAATCAACTTGGTAAAAAGTTTAAATTTACTCGTGTAGAAGTAATAGTAACACACCTATGATGTGATATTTAAATATTATACTTCTAAATTAATATAAAAGGAACTATAGGTAGAAAGGGTGTTACAGGGCGGCCATAGCATGGGACTTCAATGATGTATGTTGTGAATTATTTTAAAGAAATGAATGACCTCCCATATCCATACAATTCAATTATGAAAGTATTATCAAACACATAAGGGTTATATTTTTCAATGAGAGTGTGGTATCATGAAAATGAAAGAAAGGAAAGAAATGAAATGAATGAAAGGAAAGAAAAACAAAGAATGGAAAGGAAGAGAACTAAGAGGAAGTATTTCCACTATATGTTCTAGGATAGATAGGCTTGTAACCAAGTGACCAATTGTTGGTATGGGATGGTCATTGGACATTCTACGGTTGTATCATAAATTTGGATGGTAAAACATCTATTTGGTATAAGAGATTGTGAAAACACCGTGATGGTTGCAAATTCAAGTTAGTGTAACCTAGTGTGGCCAATAAAAAAAAGGGAACATTTACTTATAATTTAGCATAATCATGGGTATAAGCCCAATCATCCTAGACTATATATAACATCCACCTCTAATACTTTGAGATTTGTTGTGACATTATTGTTATCATTGATTGAACATGTAGGTGTTATTACTTATGTAATGATAAGGATGGTTTATCAAAGGGATGGAATGGACATTTTCATCAAGATGGAACCACTTTTGTCATAAAAGGACAAAATTGGAAATTTGGTAAAGAAGGAAAAAATAGTAATTTTACTATAAAGGAGAAAATAAATTTTCTTTTCTTATTTCATGGAATTACATTAAGGACTTTTACCATTTTCGTGTAAGAGAGAAGAAGAATTTAGTGTGAAGTGATTATGTCCACTTTGATTGCAAAATGGTAATTTTTCCTTAAGAGGAAAAATTGTAATTTTACCCCAAGGGCATATTAGTAATTTTTCATAAGATAGAAAATTTTAATTTTTTACCTAAATACTTTATAGAAATATAATTGAAAAGTCTTTACCCTTTTATTTTAAAAAGGAGAAAGAATAAGGGTAAATATAATAGTATTGGCATAAAGGGCAAAATGGTAATTTTTCCAAAGAAGGGTAAATTAGTATTGTAAGAAAATAAGATTTATGAAACTTTATTTAAGGACTCTTTGCCCATTAAACTCAAAAAGGGTGAAAAATGGGGTTAAATTGGCCATTTGGACATAAAGGGTAAAATGGTAATTTCTTTAGGGACATAATAATTTTCCAAAAAGATGAAGAGCAAATATGGAATTTCAAAAATTATAAGGGCAAAATTGTCCTAGCCTATGGAAGTTCTACAAAATTACAATTCTGAGGAGAGTGGATGCCATTATTGAAAAAGAGAAGTAGTAAGGGTAAATTGGTCATTTTACACCAAGGGCATTTTGGTAATTTTACCAAATCTTCTTCTTCCTTTAGATGCTGAAATAGTCAAAAAGAGAGGGAAAAGAGAAGTGAAAAAACAAGATAGAACACTTGGAAGATCACACACTTCTTGCATTTTCAAGGTAGCTAAAACATTCCTAAAGCCTTAGTTTCATGTTTTATGGTATGTTTAAAGTGTTTTAATGTTTCAAGAAACCTAGGGTTTTCTCTCTCTACATTCTTATAATTGATTTTCTTGAATGGGTTTTGCATATGTTGAAATCTTATTGTGTTTATGAATATGGACATGTTGAAATGCTTGAAAACATAAGAGAATGAAATTTTTCATGATTGGAACCTAGCTCATGAAAAACCCTAATTCTTGATATGGCTGAAATGGTATGCAAAGAGTGAGAAAATGGTGGTTTTGCATGAGATCTACTTGAATATCAATGTCTTCGTTAGCAAAATGGTGAGATAACTTCATTTCCTTGCTTTTCTCTCTTTCGATGAGAGCTTGCCTTTGTGATGGTGTTGAAATGTGTTTGAAAATGAGTCTAAAAATGGTGGAAGAACTTATTATGAATTGGTAAGAGAGAGAAAATTATGTTAGGTTAATGTTTTGGCACCTTTCCCATTTTCTAACTTTACCATTAACCATGAAAGTTGTAACATCTACTCCTAAATTTTGAGAGATGTTTGTTAATTCTAGTTAATTTCTTTTGTATATTGCATTTATGTTATGTTAGATTACATATAGATGCATTAGAATGAGAGTTTTAGGCGAAGAGAAAGAAGAGGGACCATATTGAAAGGAAAAAGATGAAGTGAGGATGGATGTGAGAATTTTTGACACTTTAGGGCAATTAGGCCGTAATTTTAGCCAAAAGATTTAGTGTAGCAATAGAATTTTGAAAACTTCCCGCCAGTGAGCTAGGGACAAAATGGTAATTTAGCATATAGTTGGAAGAATTATCATTTTGGGCTGAATGGTCGAGAATTGGAAGCAGAATGGCAAAGGGATGGATCACCTATAAATAGGTGAATCCCTCAGAACCTTTCAATTGCATCTTGAACTCTAAAATTTTAGAGAGAGAGTGTGGCCGAGTAGAGAGAGAAGCTGAAGGAGAAAGGCAATGGATCTCGTTTCTAGCAAGAGTTAAGGTCAGAAAAGGGATTAAGAAGGCATCTACAACATTAACCAGCATCCAAACATCAGTTAAACACAGATTAAGGTAGCATAATAACCCAATCCCTTTATTCCGAAGCTTACTGTTCATACTACTGAAATTTGCAAAATTAAACTTGTTTGAAAGAAAAAGGGATTTAAAACTACATTCTTATTTTTTTAATCACTATTGGGTATTTTTAACCGATTGAAAATACTTGTGTATGTTAAAAATTATTTCTGAAAAATGAGTTTTTCAGCTTGAACGAAAATGAGTTTTAATCTCATATTTGGACAAGAATATATGATGTTTTGGGCTATTTTCTTGTGTTAAATGTTGCTAAGGAGTTTGTCTTGAGTTCATCAATTTCAAAATGGATTTTAAAACAAGTTTTTGGATTGAAAATTTGGGTCAACGACAATTCATAAAACAGAGCAAGATGCAGTAGCCGATAGCCACAATGCAGTAGTTGACTGTTGTGCTCTTGAGATGTTCAGAAATGCATAAAGAATGCTAGTAGTCAAATGCTAGGCACCTTGAAATTAGGAACTTTGCGATGTTAGTGAACAAGTGTCGCATTGTTTCTCAGAACCTGGCTGACATAGAGAAAGAAAGACAGAAGGCCAATTTCTTTAAAAGAAAACAACCTAGATCCTTTAAGAGAAGGGATAGTAGAAATGAGGGAAACAAGAAAGGGAATAAACCTGTAGTGAGATAGGCAGTACCCAATGCTTATCCAAAGTATGGTAAAAGTCATGGAGGACCTTGTACATTCTAGTCGGGTGTATGTTATAAGTGTGGAAAACTGGGTTATTTCATTAAAGACTGCCCTGAGTGGAAGAAGTCGACTGAGCCTATAAGACCTCTTACTATGGGAAGAGTTTATACTCCCAAAGGTAAAGATGTGGTTTAGTCCGATGATCTGATAAAAGGTAAATGTTTGATGATTGGTATATCTTTAATTGTGTTGTATAACTCTAGTGCCACTCATTCTCTCATTTCTTGCGAATGTGTAGAAAGATTGAATTTACCTTTATTTAAATTGCCCCATAAGTTATCTATTTCTACTACCGCAGGAGAGCGGGTATTAACTTCTTGGGCCTGCTTAAATTATTCCCTTGTTGAAAATAAGCCCTTCATTATTGACCTCATTTGTTTACCTTTGGTGGGATTGGATATCATTTTTAGGATGGATTGGTTGTCTACAAACAATATAGTCTTGGATTGTTTTAATAAATCTATGACTTTTATAGATTCCATGCCAGTAGTTAGGAAAATTGAGGAAGAGATCCAAGGAACTAGTTTTCTATGTTCTTCTATAGTTGAACTTCAGCATAAACTTAAAGCCATTCTTGTAGTTTGTGAATTTCTAGATGTTTTTCCCAATGAAATTTCAAGTCTTCCACCTAAAAGAGAGATAGAAATTTCTAAAGAATTGATTCCTGGCATAAGACCAATTTCTATAGTTCCTTATAAAATTTCTCCCTTAGAGTTAACTGAATTGAAGGTGCAAATAGAGGATCTTTTAAGGAAACAGTTTATTAGGCCTAGTGCTTCACCTTGGGGAGCACCAGTTCTATTTGTAAAGAAGAAGGATGGAAGTATGAGGTTATGTATAGACTATAGACAATTGAACAAGGTAACTGTGAAGAATAAATACCCACTCCCTAGAATAGATAACCTATTAGATCAATTGAGAGGAGCTATTATGTTTTCCAAAATTGATTTGAGGTCGAGATAACATCAAATCAGAATCAGAACAGAAGACATACCTAAGACAACCTTTAAAACCAAGTATAGGCATTATGAATTTCTTGTAATGCTATTTGGATTAACAAATGCTCCAGTTATTTTTATAGATTACATGAATCGTATCTTTAGACTCTACCTTGATTAGTTCGTGGTAGTGTTTATTGATGACATTCTTGTATATTCTAAGAGTAGTGAAGAGCATGAACATCATCTTAGAATTGTATTACAGTTGCTTAGGGAAAAGCAATTGTATGCCAAATTAGAAAAATGTGAATTATAGTTGGAAGAAGTGAAATTCTTAGGTCATGTAATCACTCGAGATAGAGTAATAGTAGATCCCAGTAAGATTGAAACTGTAATTAGTTGGGAGAGACCCATAACAGTTATCGAAATTTGAAGTTTTGTTAGATTAGTAGGGTATTACAGGAGATTCATTTAAGGTTTTTCACAAATTACATTGCCTTTGACTAGACTGACTAGGAAAGATATTCCTTTTATGTGGGATCACAAATGTGAAGATAGTTTCCAAATTTTAAAGGAAAAGTTAACCACAACACATATCTTAATAATCCCTGATCCCTTAGGAAATTTTGAATTGTATGGTGATGCATCGAAGAAGGGCCTAGGATGTGTCTTGATGCAAAATGGGAGAGTTATTGCATATGCCTCTAGACAATTAAAGCCTCATGAAGAAAATTACCCTACCCATTATTTAGAATTGGCAGCCATAGTGTTTGCTTTAAAAATCTAGCGAAACTATTTATATAGGTTGAGGTTTGAGGTATTTAGTGACCACAAAAGTCTCAAATATCTCTTTGACCAAAAATAATTAAACATGAAGCAGAGAAGATGGATGGAATTTTTAAAGGATTATGACTTTGAATTAAAGTACCATCCAGGAAAAGCTAATGTAGTGGCAAATGCACTAAGTTAAAATTCTCTCCATATGGCTCAACTAATGATAAATGAAATGAGCCTGATAGAGAAATTTAGAAATATGAGCCCATCCACACTGTTGTTACCAAATAGGATATATCTGAGTGAGTTAAAAATTGAGAATGACTTTAGAACTCATATATTAGAAGCTCAAAGAGAAGATGAATTCTTAAAGTCCTTAAAAGACTCAAAAGAATTCAAAAGAGGGGTAGATGGGGTAGTAACTTTCCAAAATAGGATTTATATCCCAAATTCAGGAGGATTGAGGGATATAATTCTAGAAAAAGCCCATAAGAGCAACTATACTATTCATCTTGGTACTACCAAGATGTATCAAGATTTGAAAAAGAAATTTTGGTGGCCAGACATGAAGAAGCAAATAGCTGAGTATGTTGCTAGATGCCTAGTGTGCCAGTAGGTGAAAATTGAACATCAAAAACCTACAAGACTACTACAACCTCTTAAAATCCTTGAATGGAAATGGGATAAGATTTCTATGGATTTAGTTATAGGTTTACCAAAAACTCAATTAGGGAATGATGCAATTTGGGTGGTTGTAGACAGATTAACTAAATCTGCACAGTTCCTACACATCAAAATAAATTTCTCATTGGATAAGTTAGCCTAATTGTATACAAAAGAAATAGAAGACTCCACAAAGTTCCTACTAATATAGTATCTGATAAAGACCCTAGGTTTATTTCTAGATTCTGGAGAGCCTTGCAGGAGGCTTTTGGTACTAAACTTAGTTTCAGTACTGCTTATCATCCACAAACTAATGGGCAGACTGAAAGAACTATTCAGACTCTAAAAGATATACTTAGAGCATGTACATTAGAGCAAAAATGGAATTGGGATAGAAATTTACCTTTAATGGAATTTGCCTATAATAATAGTTTTCACTCCAGCATAGGAATGGCTTCTTATGAGGCCTTATATGGAAGAAGATGTAGGTTACCCTTGTGTTGGTTCGAGGTAGGGGAGATACAACTATTGGGGCCCAAATTAGTTCAACAAACCACATATCAAATTAAGATGATTAAAGAAAATATGGCTAAGGCTCAAGATAGGCAGAAGAGTTATGCTGTTAAAAGGAGAAGACCATTAGAATTTGATAAAAGAGACCATGTTTTCCTTAAAATTTCTACTATTACTGGTATTGGTAGGGCTATTAAGTCCAGAAAGTTGAGCCCAAGATACATTGGACCTTTCTAGATCTTAAAAAAGGTTGGCCAATCTGCTTATCAAATTGCTTTACCCCCATTTCTATCCAATCTCCATTATGTGTTTCATATCTCTTAACTTCAAAAATATCTTCCCAATTCTTCACATATTCTCGATGCCAGAATAGTACAATTAAAAGATAATTTAACTTATAATCCTAGACCTTTAAGAATCATTAGAACCGAAGTCAAACAATTGAGAAACAAGATAATTCTACAGGTAAAGGTATTGTGGGATCAGTCATCATCCCAAGAAGCTACGTGGGAGAAGGAAGGTGATATGAGAAAAGTGTATCCAGAGTTTTTTGTATAGGTACATATAAATTTTGAGGACGAAATTTCTTAAAAGGAGGGGAGAAATATAACATCCACTACTAAATTTTGAGAGATGTTTGTTAATTCTAGTTAATTGCTTGTATATGTTGCATTTATGTTATGTTAGATTACATATAGATGCATTAGAATGAGAGTTTTAGGTGAAGAGAAAGAAGAGTGACCATATTGAAAGGAAAAAGATGAAGTAAGGATGGATGTTAGAATTTTTGGAACTTCAGGGTAATAGGCCGTAATTTTAGCCAACATATTTACTGTAGCAATAGAATTTTGAAAACTTAGCATATAGTTGGAAGAATTATCATTTTGGGCTGAATGGTCGGGAATTGGAAGCAGAATAGCAAAGGGAAGGATCACCTATAAATAGGTGAATCCCTCAGAACCTTTCAATTGCATCTTGAACTTTGAAATTGTAAAGAGATAGTGTGGCCGAGTAGAGAGAGAAGCCAAAGGAGAAAGGCAATGAATCTCGTTTCTAGCAAGAGTTAAGGTCAGAAAAGGGATTAGAAATCCATCTACAACATTAACCAGCATCCAAACATCAGTTAAACACAGATTAAGGTAGCATAATAACCCAATCCCTTTATTTTGGACCTTACTGTTCATACTACTGAAATTTACAAAATTAAACTTGTTTGAAAGAAAAAGGGATTTAAAACTACATTCTTATTATTTTTAACTGATTGAAAATACTTATACACACTAAAAATTGTTTCTGAAAAATGGATTTTTCAACTTGAATGAAAATGAGTTTTAATCTCAGATTTGAACAAGAATATATGATGTTTTGGGCTATTTTCTTGTGTTAAATGTTGCTAAGGAGTTTGTCTTGAGTTCATCAATTTCAAAACGGGTTTAAAAAAAAGTTTTTGGATTGAAATTTTGGGTCAACGACAATTCATAAAATAGAGCAAGATGCAGCAACCGACTGCCACGGTGTAGCAATCGACTATCGTGCTCTTAAGATGCTTAGAAACCCATACAGAATGCTAGCAATCGACTGCCAGGCACCTGGAAGTTGACTGCCGTGTTCTTCATTTTTTTAGAAATTCCCAAGAACAGAGCAGTCGACTGCCCCAACCCAACAGTCGATTCTCAGGCCCAACAGTAAGCTAGTAGCCAATTGCCAAGCACCTAGCAGTCGACTAGTAGCTCTCTGTTTGGAATTTTGAAGATTTGGACAAAATGCAATCAGTAGACTTACAACGTGACACCAGTTAACAGCCAACCTTTATGATGAAAAGATGAACTTAATGACATATTTAAATGATATCTAACCCAAAAACTAAATCCAAACTAGATATTAAACTTATTTTATAAGCAAGGTAACATATACTCTGAATGTAAATGAGAAAGAGTATGAAAGTGATGAAATTTAAAAGGAAAGAGCAAGAATGCATAAGAGAAATGAAAATTATATTCTTAATATATGTATCTATGGTAGATAAGTTCATATTTGAATGACTGATTGCTGGTATAGGACTGTGATTGGACATTCCGCGATTATCGTGATAGTTGTAAATTGTAAGTTAGTGACTTAATGGCCAATATAAATGAAAAGTCACATACTTAGAGTTTACAAAACTATAGTATGCATCGATTCACCCATATATATATGTTTATGAATAGTTTTTTATGGACCCAAGTATGTACTCAATGTTTGGAACCTAAATGTAGGGACTCCATTATATTTGGATCCATTGGAGGATGCTCCAAAATGTACACAAATGTGATATGCAGTCGAGGACTACCAGGCATAGTTGCCAGAGTACATATTCGAAAGTATGGAGTGGTGCACATGTTGCCCCTCTAGATTTCTCTTATTATGCAATTATATGATGATGATTATAATGATGATTGGCAGAGGCCAACGAGAAGGGCTCTTATTTCCTTATTGCTCTTTATTTTATAATGAAAATTATACGAATGATGTTATGTTACCTATATGTTTTGATGAATTTATTTGATGTATACTATCAATTGAGCTTATGCAAGAAAATATGAATATTGAATGGAATGTTATACAAGATAACCCAATAGATGTACTGTCTTATGAAAAAGAATGTAGAATTTTTGTATAAGTTTACGGTGGTGCAAACTAGCAGTTTTGAAAACTGGTTACTACTGCTACTAAGATTTATTCTCATAAAATGCTGGTTTGTATCAGATGCCTAGGTTCCAGATAATGTTGGAAGTAAAGGTAGAAGTGGTGGAGATATCCTTCCAAGGGTATTTTCCTGTTATTCATGAAGTGTGGGTCATGTATATATGGGAAGTTCCTCCCACACCTTGACAATGTAAAGTTTTAGGAAATTTTTTGGTATGCCCAATACCCTAAATCCTTATGATATTTTGGCAAAAGAATCAGGAGAATAGTTTTGATGTGTAGGATAAGGGCATATTTGTATTACCATATGTGAGTTAGGAATCCACTAGCTATTTTTGTTAAATGGGTATGAGTGACAGGCTTGTTGTCTCCTTACCCTGACTAACACTCTCACATATCCATAGATATATGTCTAATAAATGATATGTATACACTGTAAATGAATGTGGATGTATATATAGATATGTATATTTCATGTCAATTAAGTTCATGCATTTTTCGTTGCTTAACGTGTGAGATCTAGAGCGTAGTAGTCTAGACCAATAATACTCATTATTTCACTTGATGAATAATTTAAAATTTGACTCGGGTAAAGGAAGTAGTAATTCACCAATCTTATAGTATATTTTTTATATTATTTAAATCACTTTTAAAAAGGAACTGTAAGATTGGGAGGTTACAAAAGTGTCCATTACCCTTCTTGGCCGAGATCACCCATGGCAAATGGTGCTGAAATCCACTTGAAAAATGACTAGAAAAACTCACATGTTTGGTCATAAGAGAGGAGGAGAGAGAAAATTATGGTATCTTTTATGATTTTGGAAAATGTACCATTTTATAGTTTTACCATTTAACCTTAAAAGTGTGCTTAAAAATGTGAAATTGTAAGATTATGTGTATTTTCATGTTTGGCATGAAAAATGAGCTAGAAAAGTGTGGAAAAGAAAGGCTAAATGTACACTTACCATTTTGAGGTGTGAGAAAGTGCTATGCATAATTATTGAAAATGTTGCCATAATGCCTAAATGGTAAAAAGAATGCTAGAAATGAACCAAATAGCTTGGAAATACCAATCTTTCATATTTTTCTTGCCTTGTCCAAATGCTATGTCTATTTTCCCTTGGATAGCTAAATTTATATGTTAATGAAAAGTGGCCTAATGTGTATTTTAAAGTGGCCTAGGTAAAATGGGAAAAAATGATGTAATGACTAAATGTGAGTGATAAATTGCATGCATTATGCCATTGATAGAAATATGTTCAAAGTTATGTGAATGTGATTGAATGGCTTGAAATGATCCTTGCAATTGTGAAAGGAAAGGCATGAAAAGTCAGCAATAAAGGGTGGATTATGGCATTTTTAGATCCCCCTTGAGGTGAACATGTCAAAGATATGAATGTTATCCTAGGGGTAAAAGCACGACTCTTTTATATCTTCCCCTAGAGATAATGAGAAAGACAATGAATGATACATGAAGGAAAAGACCATGTCACTTTTTATGTCCTCCTAAAGGTCACCAATAAAGGGTGGAGTATGGCACTTTTAGATCCTCCTTAAGGTGTATGTAATGGCATCATATAATACCCTAGTGGTGAGACTCCATGGCACTATAATGAGTCACCCTAGTGGCAATAACTTGATGACATTAAATGATAACCTAGTGGTGAGACTCTATGGCACTATAATGAGTCACCCTAGTGGTCAAGAAAAAATGTTACAAAAAGATGGTTCTAAGCAAAGTATGATGTTGTAATAGTTAATAATACATGAATGTTTATAAATGTAAGTTGTTAATGTATGTGGAATGTTAATATTTTACCATATATTTCATTAATGACATAACATGTTGCATATCTCATATTCATAGATGCATACACACATGTTTTGAACTGAATGGAATGTAGAAATATTTTCTGTATTCATACAGTGGTACATATCAGTTATTTGAAAGAAAATGGTTTGTTTAGCTACTAGAAAATTATTTCTCACTATTATACTGGTATGTATCAGATGCCTAGGTACTATCTCATTATAGAGATTGAAGTGTCCACTGTAGAAGTTCCTTTACTATATTAAAGGATATTTACATTACATCTATAATAGAAATCCCCCCTGATGATCTACAGACCTAGATAGCAGATTTAGATATGTACTTGTAGCCCTTTTATTTTGGTCCTAATTCTGTATGTTCTTTTTGGATTAGAATTAGGACTCTTATATTTTGGATGTATATAAAGGGGAGAAGGGCATATACTTGAGATAGGATATGAGAAGGACCTATCTATCAATAGTATTTTGTAAAAGGAGTTTGAGTGACAAGTTGTTTTCTCCTTACTCCTTATGAATGGGTATTTCATATATCCTAGAATATGTATAAGACAATTTATATATATGATATGAAAACTTTTTATAAATTCCATTGTGATGTATGAAATTTTATTTCTGCTATGTTGAAGTATGTTCACCTGAGCAAAAGTACCCAAACCTAATCAAATAATAATCAAGATGGATTTATATGCTCAAGCAGATTAATGAGATAAAAAGGTAAAGAATAATGTAACCACTTGTCTTGTTACATTTTATGATGTTGTTAAGCCAAGATAAGGGGTGTTACACGATATATATGAAATAGCATACTGGGAATATGATCCACTGGTAAGGGGTAGTGATTCCATAGCATTATGATCTGCCATGAAAGTAGAGAGGAAATGATCTGTTAGACCACAATAATCCCATGAACTTAATTTGAATGATTGAATGGTTAATCCAGCCCCGTTTGGGACGAAGGGGAGCAATCCTGCTAGACGAGGGATGATCTTTCTAGCTAACAGAGACCATTAAAGGGTACTTGGATCCACTAGAGGATACCTCAAATAGTACCAATGGCAGAATTGTTACATGAATGGAAAGAAATTATCTCACTCATGTAAGTATTAGTATGTAGAGTAGTTCACTTGGTGACTTGTAACACCCCATATTCTTTGATTAGCTAAACAATAAATGTCTCATAATTAATTAGATGAGTTACCATAAAGTGGGGTGAATTGCTTGCATAATTTAATGGCTTAAAAAAAAATGTGTGTGCTAAAGGATGCATAAGAATTTAGGTGTTTAATTTAATTCCCTATTCTTCCTTTCACCTAGCTTAATTGCCAAGAAGAAAAGGCAACTAAAAATACCTATACACTTACACGTAAAATTAGGAAAGGAAAGAAGTGTAGCAATTAAAAATATGTATAACCCCATGGTTAGGGACCTTTGGAAATGTAAGGAGTATATAGCAATTTAATATATATATATATATAATGCCTACATGTAATTGGTAATGGGGTGCAAAAAGGGGCAACCAAATCAATATAGGTGTGGGAATAAGGGAGGAACAAAGTGCAAAATTCAAAATATAAATACACAAAATACAATGCTGCATTATTGAGTGGCGTGCATTCCTTCTTCCCTTCTCTTGGCACCAACAAGTGAGAAAGTTAAGTATGCATGGGTGTGCTTTGCATGCATGGGTCTTACGTGAGGGAAGAGATTTAGGTACAAGGGAGAAGTTAAAAATATGATTGTGTATGTAGCAAGGAAGCCTCACAAATTATAATATAAAAATTCCAATTGGTTAATAACCCAAATCAAGGGAAAAGAGCCATATTTGTGGTGTGCGGGAGGAGTAACTCGTGATCTCCTTCCTTTCCCTCCTTACATGACCGAATGAACAAGGAAAAGGATGCAGCTATGATTGAATAAAAACCAAGTAAGATGAAATGTGACTCCTTTCCTTCCCTCCTTTAATGTGTTTAAGAGGTTAACCCAAGGGTGCAAGGAAAGGTAAAGTGTACTTTAAGGTACACATGCAGCCATGAAATAATAATAATAACAAGAATGAAGGCAACATTCCCCTTTAGCCAAAGAGAAAAATGAAAGTGAAAGGGGGAGGTGCTTGAATAAGATTTAAATGCCTAAATCTCTTTCCCTTGTTTCTTATGACTCCCCCGAATAAACATTAAATGGAGAAAATGAATGGCATAAATGTGTCTAGCAACAAACATAAAAAATGCATGTCTGTGTGTAGGGGGAAAATAAAATTAAGAAGATGAAAGGGAGTATCTTGTGTGACCCGTACAAGGTACAGGATTGATTTGAGTAATTATGCATATGGCTTAACGAGATAGGGATGATCGCGTGGAAGGCACCTCTTACATGTTAGAGTGAAGGTGCACTTGCCTAATTCCATTCTTCCTTTCCTTTCGGCACCACAAGGGAGGAGTTCACATAGAAATTAAACTAAACTCCCAAGAATGGTAGCTGCAGACTGTACGCCTTGCATGAAGGAGGGGTTTTGGTGACCTTCCCTCCTTTCTCCTCCTTGACATGCCGAGTAAAGCCAAGGGATGGAAGCTGCATGGAAAATGGCATGTACTTAGGTACACGTGTGGCTGCAATAAAATAAGAATGAAAAAAGGGAATGGTATGGGAAATTTTATTTTTAAGGATGAATGCACATACACACAAGATATTCATATTATGATTATTTTTCAAGAATGGAGAATTAAATTGATTTAAGCAACATTGTCATAAATAAATCTAACAAAGAGTTTAAAAACAGATAAAAAGTGCCCAAGTGTGCACAAAAAATCTTATAAAGGTGGCCAAGTGTGCACAAGAAGGTTGATAGAGGTGGCCAAGTGTCCACAAATGTGCCCAAGTATGCACAAGAAATCTTATAAAGGTGGCTAAGTGTCCACATAGTGCCCAAGTGTGCACAATGATTTTATGAAGGTGGCCAAGTATCCACGTAGTACCCAAGTGTGGACAATGATTTTATAAAGGTGGCCAAGTGTCCATATAGTACCCAAGTGTCCACAATTATTTTATAAAGGTGGCCAAGTGTCCACATAGTGCCCAAGTGTGCATAACTAATGAATAAAGGTAAGTTTTAAGAATGATAAGTATAAATGATTTTTGTTCATTTTGTGATAACATGTTAATAGCACGAAAAGATGTTTTACTGGAAAAGAATATTATTTTACCACATTAACATTTCCAATAATTATACAATGCTTGCCAATTTGTATTTATGAATAATGCTATGTTTTTAAATACCAAGAATGTAGAAGTAAATGCTTTGGTTCTTACACCTTGATACATATTAGTTGATTTTTAAACTCTGAATTGTTAAGCTACTGGGAAACTTGTGTTTCTCATTTATGTGCTAATTTGTATCAAATACGAACACTTAGCAGTGCCAGGGAAGATAGAAGTTCTTTTTGGTCAAAAGTAATTTTTTTGTAACCTCTTATTTTGGGGTACTGATTTTAAATGTATGTTGGGATTAGAATTAGGACTATTATTTTGCCTGTGTATATGAAAGGGGAAGAGGAAATTACTGAGGAAGGGATATGTGAAGGATCTGTTCATCCCGTATTTGTAAAAGGAGTTTGAGTGCTAGGATTGTTGTCTCCTAACTCCTTATGGACGGGTACTTCATATATCCTGGAATATATTCTCTGAAGGATGTAATGAACATTCATTATTGGACATTTTTCAGTTGTAATATAAAGGTTTTAAATTTTTGTTGTGTAGTATAGCCTTTTAATTCTGCAGTGCATACAAGATTTAATTTGAGCAAAAGATCCTGAACCTAATCCACTTAAATGAGACTTAATGGTATAACTGCTCAGACTTGATAATAAAAGGACAAGAATAATTTACCGAACTTATCTATTTACATCAAAGGGATTGTAATACTAGATAAGGGTGTTACATTAAGTTGGTACCAAAGCACAGCAACCTAGGATAGAAACAAGGTAGAATTCCCTAAGGAAGGGACTAGATCAAGTTAGTTGGTTGTATCTAGGCAGTCGGCTAACTTGTATTTTGTTTTAAACTTGGGGAATGGAGCATTAGGTTTGGGAAGATGGAAGCTCATGTTGGTGTTATATGTTGCCTGCTTAATCATTTGTTATTGAACCTGATCACCTCGGTAATACTTGTTTTGTAGAGTGACGATATGGCACTAATGCGTAGAAGCAGATCGCAGGCCCAAAACACGAAAGTAGATTTGAATGAAGTTATGCAGACCATGAGGGATATGACAGAAACTACGAGAGCCCAGCCGCAGTCATAGCTAAAGCGCTCTATCAGGTCCAGACCGATCAGAGCAAAGACACCCAGACCAGGGCTAAATAGACCCGAACGCAAGTTGGTGGAGGTTGGACTGAGTTCCAAAGAGCCAGACCCCCTGTCTTTAACAGGGAGATGAACTCGAAGAAGGCCGAGGAATGGGTTCAGAAGATGGAGGAATTGTTTGAAGTACTAGGAAGTGTCGAGCCATAAAAAGTTTCCTTCATCGCTTAACAGTTGGAAAGGGAGAAGAAATATTGGTGGAAGGGAATGAAACAGCTAATAGAAGCCTAGGGGACCTCGATCACTTGGGAAAGCTTCAGAGACACATTCCTGGAGAAGTACTTCCCCCAAAGTGAAAGGAATGCAAAGGAGGGGGAATTTATACAGATTAAACAAGGTGGTGGACCCTTCAAAGAACACTTAGCTAGGTTTGAAGAGTTGTCCAAGTTCTCTTCATACCTGAGGTGGAGACCAGGTGGGGCATGAAAGGTAATGCACATGGAAAACAGCTTGGACCTAGAGCTGTATCATGAGGTGGCAGCACAAAAGATCAGGGACTACCCAACATTGTTCAACAATTGCCACATAGCCTCCTAGTCCCTAGTATTATTGAAGAAGGGAAGGCAAGAATCCAGATTTCTCAAAAGGAAAAGCCCATCCAGATTCAACAGGGGCTGTGATAGGAACTTCCCAAGGAACCAGATAGGGAAAAGGCCAATGACCGCTCCTACTTCCCAGAGCAACTGCTCAAAGTGTGGGCAAAACTAGGGAGACAGACCATGCCTGATGGGATAAAACATGTGTTATCGATGCGGGAAGCCAGGGCATATCTCCTGAGTTTTTCCAACCCTGAAGAGGCCAGAAGAACCCACAAGACCCTTGACCAAGGGAAGGGTTATACCCTGAAGGGTAAAGAGGTAGCCCAGTTTTAGGACTTGATGAAAGGTACGTTCTTTATTAATGATGTTCCTTTAATTACATTGTATGATTCTGGTACCACCCATTCCTTTATTGCAGTAGACTGTGTTCAAAGATTGAAACTACCCACAACCACCCTGCCTTATGAGCTTTCCATAGCAGTACCTACTAATGAACATATGTCTACTTCCTTAACTTGTCTGAATTGTCCCATTATGGTGGAAAATAGAACCTTCCTTGTAGACCTTATTTGCTTACCCATGGTTGAACTAGATGTCATCCTTGATATGGACTGGCTCTCTTCAAACAATATTATCTTGGATTTTTTAGCTAAGTCAGTGACTTTCATAGACATTAAGCCAATAGGTATGGGGATCGAGAGGAAAAACCAAAGAATGGGTTTCTTGTGTTCCTCAGAAGTAGAAAGTTAGCATAAGCTAGAAATCATCCTTGTAGCCAATGAATTTGGATATGTGTTTCCAGAGGAGATCCCAAGTCTCCTGCCAGAGAGGGAGATAGAGTTTTCCATAGACTTAGTTCCTAAGGCAGGACCAATTTTCATAGCTGGTAGAATTAAATGAATTGAAGGTGTAGATAAAGGACCTCTTAGCAAAACAATTTATCAGACCCAGTATGTCATCGTGGGGAGCTCTTGTGTTATTTGTCAAAAAGAAGGATGGGAGTATGAGGATGTGTATAGACTATAGGCAGCTGAATAAGGTGACTGTAAAGAATAAGTATCTTCTCCCTAGGATCGATGACTTGTTAAATCAACTAAGAAGGGCCACTATCTTTTCTAAGATTGATTTGAGATTGAGGTATCATCAAATTAGGGTTAGGAATGAGGACATACCTAAAACTACCTTTAGGACTAGGTACGGGCATTACGAATTTCTTGTGATGCCCTTTGGCCTTACAAATGCTCTAGCTATTTTCATGGACTAGATAAACCACATGTTTAGACCCTACCTCGATCAGTTCATAGTAGTGTTCATTGATGACATACTAGTGTATTTCAAGAATCGATGAGAGCATGAGCAACATTTCTGGATAGTGCTGCAAATACTCAGGGAGAAGCAGTTGTATGCTAAGCTAGAGAAGTGCGAGTTTTGGTTAGAAGAAGTCAGGTTTCAGGGTATGTGATTTCTAAAAGGGGAGTGTCAGTTGATCCCAGTAAGACTTAAGAAGTAGTAAACTGGGAAAGGCCTACTACTGTGACTGAAATCAAGAGTTTTTTGGGTTTAGCAGGATACTATAGACGGTTCATTCAGGAATTTTCACAAATAGCTATACCCATGACTAAGCTGACTCAGAAGGATGTTCCATTTGTGTAGGACACAAAGTGTGAAAAAAGCTTCCAAACCTTGAAGGAGAAGTTAACCACTACACCCATCCTAGTTATCCCAGACCCTTTGGAAAAATTTGAGTTGTACTGTGATACCTCCAAGAAGGGATTAGGGTGTGTTCTAATACAAGAAGGGAGAGTAGTAGCCTATGCTTCTAGGTAACTAAGGCCACATGAGAGGAACTATCCCACCTATGACCTAGCATTGGCAGCTATAGTGTTTGCCTTGAAGATTTAGAGACACTACCTCTATGGATATAGGTTCGAGGTATTTAATGACCATAAAAGTCTCAAGTACCTTTTTGACCAAAAGGAATTGAATATGAGACAAAAGAGGTGGATGGAATTCATTAAAGATTATGATTTTGAACTGAAATACCATCCATGCAAGGCAAACATTGTGGCTAATGCACTAAGTAGGAAGTCTTTCCATATAGCTCGACTGATGGTGAATGAAATGGACCTAATAGAAAAATTTAGGAACATGACGTTGTCTACTCTAGTGTTACCTGATAAGATTTACCTTAGTGAGTTGAGAATTGAGAACATCCTTAAGGCCCAAATCTTAGAAGCCCAGAAAGGTGATGAATTCCTAGCGTCCTTAAAAGATTCAAAGGAGTTCAAAAGGGGGGCCGATGGATCGGTAACCTTCCAAAATAGGATGTATGTTCCTAAGACATGTGAACTGAGAGATAAAATTTTAGAAGAAGCTCACCAAAGTAAATACATTGTTTATCCTGGAGCCACTAAGATGTATCAAGATCCTAAGAGAAGGTTTTGGTGGCCAGGCATGAAGAAAACTATAGAAGAGTATGTAGCTTAATGTCTAGTGTTCCAACAAATTAAAATTGAACATCAGAAACTTGCAGGGTTATTACAACCCCTAGACATTCCTGAGTGGAAATGGGATAAGGTCTCAATGGAATTTATAGTGGGATTACCTAAGACTTAGTCAGGTAAAGATGCTATCTGGGTAATTGTGGATAAACTAACCAAGTCATCACATTTCATCCCTATCAAGATCAATTTCTCCTTAGATAGATTAGCCCAAATATATATTCAAGAGATAGTGCGGCTTCATGGGATTCCCACTAGCATTGTTTTGGACTGAGATCCCCGATTCAACTCTAGATTTTGGAGGGCTTTACAAGAAGCTTTCGGTACTAGACTAATTTTCAATACCACTTACCATCAAAAAGGACCACCTAAACTCTAGAAGACATGCTTAGGGCCTATACTTTGGAGTACAAAGGGAATTGGGAACAGAGTGTGCCATTAATAGAATTTTCCTATAATAATAGCTACCACTCTAGTATAAGAATAGCACCATATAAAGCCCTATATGGGAGAAAATGTAGATCCCTTTTATGTTGGTATGAGGTGGGAGAGAGACCATTGCTAGGGCCTCAACTAGTTCAACAAACCACTGATCAAATCAAAATTATCAGAGAAAAGATGCTTAAAGCTCAGAGTAGGCAGAAAAGCTATGCTGACAAGAGAAGAAGACCCTTAGAATTTGAGGAAGGAAACTATGTTTTTCTGAAGGTATCCTCAACTACTAGGATTGGTAGAGCTATGAAGTCTAGAAAGCTAAGTCCCAGATACATTGTACCTTTCCAAATATTGAATAGAGTGGGTCCATCAGCATATTAGATAGCCCTACCCTCACATTTGTCCAACCTTTATAATTTTTTCCATGTCTCCCAGCTCAGAAAGAACATACTAGACCTCTCACATATACTTGATGCCAGTACTCTACAATTAAAGGATAATCAAACTTATTAGCCAAAACCTATACAAATCATCAGTATTGAGGTCAATACCCTGAGGAATAAGACCAATCCCCTGGTAAAGATCTTGTGGGATCGGACGGCACCACAGGAAGCTACCTAGGAAAGAGAGAAGGACATGCACAGAACATATCCAAAATTATTCTCCTGAGGTATAAAATTTGAGGATGAAATTATTTTAAGGAGGGGAGAAATGTAACACCCCATATTCTTTGATTAGCTACAAAATAAATGTCTCATAATTAATTAGATGAGTTCCCATAAAGTGGGGTGAATTGCTTGCATAATTTAATGGCTCAAAAAAAAATATGCGCGTGCTAAAGGATAATATTGTATAAGAATTTAGGTGTTTAATTTAATTCCCTATTCTTCCTTTCACCTAGCTTCATTACCAAGAAGAGAAGGCAACTAAAAATACCTATACACTTACACATGCAATTAGGAAAGGGAGGAAGTGTAGCAATGACAAATATGTATAACCACACGGTTAGGGACCTTTGGAAATGTAAGAAGTGTATAGCAATTTAATATATATATATATAATGCCCACGTTTAATTGGTAGTGGGGTGCAAAAAGGGGCAACCAAATCAATATAGGTGTAGGAATAAGGGGGCAAAAAAGTGCAGAATTTAAAATATAAATACATAAAATACAATCCTGCATTATTGAGTGGCGTGTGTTCCTTCTTCACTTCACTTGCCACCACTAAGTGAGAGAGTTAAGTATGCATGGGTGTGCTTTACATGCATGGGTCTTACATGAGTGGAGGGATTTAGGCACAAATGAGGAGTTAAAAATATGATTGTGTATGCAACAAGGAAGTCTCACAAATTATAATATAAAAATGCCAATTGGGTAATAACCCAAAGCAAGGGAAAAGAGCCATATGTGTGGTGTGTGGGAGGAGTAACTCATGATCTCCTTCCCTTCCCTCCTTATGTGATTGAATGAACAAGGAAAAGGATACAGCTATAACTGAATAAAAACCATGTAAGATGAAATGTGACTCCCTTCCTTCCCTCCTTTAATGTGTTTAAGGGGTTAACCCAAGGGTGTAAGGAAAGGTAAAGTGTACTTTAAGGTACACATGCAGCCATGAAATAATAATAAAAACAAGAATGAAGGCAACATTCCCCTTTGGCCGAAGAGAAAAATGAAAGTGAGAGAGGGAGGTTCTTGAATGAGATTTAAATGCTTAAATCTCTTTCCCTTGTTTCTTATGACTCCACCGAATAAACATTAAATGGAGAAAATGAATGGCATAAATGCGTCCAGCAAAAAACATAAAAAATTCACGTCTATGTGTAGGGGGAAAATAAAATTAAGAAGAAAAAAGGAGTAGCTTGCATGAACCGTACAAGGTGCAGGATTGATTTGAGTAATTATGCATATGGCTTAACGAGAGAGGGATGATCGCGTGGAAGGCACCTCTTACATGTTAGAGTGAAGGTGTACTTGCCTAATTCCATTCTTCCATTCCTTTCGGTGCCACAGGGGAGGAGGTCACATGGGAATTAAACTAAACTCCCAAGAATGGTAGCTGCAAACCATACACCTTGTGTGAGGGAGGGGATTTTGTGACCTTCCCTCCTTTCTCCTCCTTAACGTGTCGAGTATAGCCAAGGGATGGAAGCTGCATGGAAAATGGCGTTTGCTTAGGTACACGTGTAGCTGTAATAAAAGAAGAATAGACAAAAGGGAATGGTATGGGAAATTGTATTTTTAAGGATGCATGCACATACACATGGCAAGAGAAGGAAAGAAGGGAAGCAGCATAAAAATGGGAGGAAGTAAAAAAAATTGGCAAGGAGGGCTGCACCCAACTACACATAATCTCACTAACTAGGAATAAGAAAAAGAAGGGAGAGAGGGGCTGGCATTTTTCTTGGACCAAAAAACAAAACACATGAGGGAGAGGGATAAGAGAGGAGACGGCAATTTCACCCAAGAAGAAGAGAGGGAGTAACGTGATTTTGAGAGGAAGCACATAAGAGTTGTATGAAGAGAAACAAAAAAAAGGGGCCAAGTGGACTAAGGAAAGAAGAGGCAAGGGAGTAAGGGAAAGAGTCAAAGAGGAAGCCAAGAAAAATCCATCTTAGTGCATCATTGCGGTAGGTTAACAATTTCTAAATTGTGTTCCATGTTTTAATACATGAAATGACCATGCTATTACAAACTTCCACGGAACACTATTATCTTCTCTACATTTTTAATGAAATGAATGTTATGTTGGCTAAGCATATATGATAGATTGGGATGTTGGTGGATATGATGGAATTAATGTTGTTGTTTATGGAAGGATGATGGTTAGTTAATGATGTTTTCATGATGAACTATAGTTGAATATGATAGAAATGGATGTATGATTTTGAAAACCATTTTTCCTCCATAAAAACTCCCTTTGGGCCAATTGGAAGATAAAAGCTCACACTAAATTGATGTTGAATTTTTAGCGATGATTGGTGTAGGAAAAAAAATTGACCATGGATGAAAGAGAGTACACCATTTTAATGGTGTTAATTAAGGAATAGAAAAGGGAAATTTAAATTGCAACATAGTCCATTTTTATTGAATTTCCCTTAGGCCAAGTTCATGAAATTCACTCTTGAAACTTATTAGAACCTTGGAAGAGATTTATATTATTCAAGAAAGGGAAAATTATTCTTGAAACTTATTAGGATCTTATAATAGATGTATATTATTATTATATTTTTCCAGAATGGGAAATTCACTCTTGAAAATTATTAGAATTCTATAAGAGATTCATATTATGATTATTTTTTTCAAGAATGGAAAATTCACTCTTGAAATTTAGTAGAATTCTATAAGAGATTTATATTATGATTATTTTTCAAGAATGGGAATTTCACTCTTGAAATTTATTAGAATTCCATAAGATATTCATATTATGATTATTTTTCAAGAATGGAGAATTAAATTGATTTAGGCAACATTGTCATAAATAAATCTAACAAAGAGTTTAAAAAGAGATAATAAGTGCCCAAGTGTGCACAAGAAATCTTATAAAGGTGGCCAAGTGTCCACAAGTGCCCAAGTGTGCACAAGAAGGTTTATAGAGGTGGCCAAGTGTCCACAAAAGTGCCCAAGTGTGCACAAGAAATCTTATAAAGGTGGCCAAGTGTTCACATAGTGCCCAAGTGTGTACAATGATTTTATAAAGGTGGCCAAGTGTCCACGTAGTGCCCAAGTGTGCACAATTATTTTATAAAGGTGGCCAAGTGTCCATATAGTACCCAAGTGTGTACAACTAATGTATAAAGGTAAGTTTTAAGAATGATAAGAACAAATGATTTTTTGTTCATTTTGTGATAACATGTTAATAGCACGCAAAGATGTTTTACTAGAAAAGAATATTATTTTACCACATTAAAATTTTCAATAATTATACAATGCTTGCCAATTTGTATTTATGAATAATGTTATGTTTTTAAATACCAAGAATGTAAAAGTAAACATTTTGGTGCTTGCACCTTGATATATATTAGTTGATTTTTAAACTCTAAATTGTTAAGCTACTGGGAAACTTGTGTTTCTCATTTATGTGCTAATATGTATCAGATGCAAATGCTTAGTAGTGCCAGGAAAGATAAAAGTTCTTTTAGTCAAAAGCAATTTTTTTGTAACCTCTTATTTTTAGGTCCTAATTCTAAATTTATGTTGGGATTAGAAGTAGGACTATTATTTTGCCTATGTATATGAAAGGGGAGCGGGAAATTACTGGGGAAGGGATATGTGAAGGACTTGTTCGTCCCGTATTTGTAAAAGGAGTTTGAGTGATGGATTGTTGTCTCCTGACTCCTTATGGACGAGTACTTCATATATCCTAGAATATATTCTCTGAAAGATGTAATTAAAATTCATTATTGGACATTTTTTAGTTATAATATAAAGGTTTTAAATTTTACTGTGTAGTATAGCCTTTTAATTTTTGTTGTGCATACGAGATTTAATCTGAGCAAAAGATCCCAAACTTAATCCAATTAAATGAGGCTTAATGGTATAATTGCTCAGACTTAATATTAAAAGGATAAGAATAATGTACCAAACTTATCTATTTACATCGAAGGGATTATAATACTAGATAAGGGCATTACATGACTCTCTTGATACTCTTAAGTTTCTCTTATATTGACTGTGGCTATTAGCCAATGACTGATGAATTTTTTCCTTATTTATGAATGAAATTTCTCAATACTTAACTGCTGATAATGTATTATATGAAGGTTATATGTGGTGAACTGTTATTCTTCATATTCATGAATACATGCCATACACATATATGATATGATTCATATGTTGCATCCTAATAGAATAAAATGTATTATAAAATAAAGAATGTAGAAAGGTTTTTCGTATCACTATGATGGTACATACCAAAGTTTTTTAAAATGGATTATCTAGCTATTAGGAAGTATTTCTCATTATTATTATAGTGTGTACCAAATGACTAGGTACATCTTGTTATTGGAAATAAAAGTAGCTGTGGTTAATATACCCTTCTGGGGGTTGCTCACGATATTACAAGGGATATGGGTACTAGTAATTTTGGAGGTTCCTCCTCCCTAGAGACATGAAGAGTAGTCTCACTTTTTGGATAAATATGTAACTACTTAGGTTGTAGTCCTTTTATCCTAATTCTCATATGTTTTTAGAATAGAATTGTGATAAATCATTTTTGGGATGTACATAATGAGAAGGGCATATATATCTAGATATGTGAAAGTTCAATCCACTAGTAGGTAAATTTTGTAAAGGGTCTGAGTGGCAAGTTTGTTGCCTCCTTACCCTGAGAAACTGGACTTCACATATCCCGAAATATATGTATGACGTTGTAAATATTTTATGAATGAAGTTTACTTTCCACTGTGATGTTATTATTATTATGGTGATTTCATTGATTGGGCTTCCACTATGCAACGTAGGAATAAATACCTGAGTAAAGAAACCCAAACTTAATCACAATTTAAATGGTAATCATACTCGGGTAATAATCAAGGATAAAAGTAAAGATAACATACCAATCTTGTAGCTAAATGGTTTATATGGAAAACAATATATTTTTGGAAAGGCTATAAGATTAGGGTGTTATATACATGATGAGGGTATATATGTATTAGGATATGTGAGATAGGAACCCACTAGCAGTATTTTGTTAAATGGGTATGAGTGGCAGGCTTGTTGTCTCCTTACCCTAGTTGACACACTCACATATCCATAGGTATATGTCTGATATATATAGAACTTGTAATTATTGCAAAAGAATTATGTATATGAATGTGAATGTATATATATATGTTTTGTTTTAATTATTTCCTTTACGAAATTATATATGAGTATCCCGATTGTAGAATTTCTAAACTAATAACACTTAACTATCTAACATGGTAAAATTTAAAAATTTACTCAAGTGACGGTAGTAGTAACTCACCAATCTTGTAGCATATTGTATTATATCATTTAATTAACTAAAAGGAACCATAATATTTAGGGTGTTACATTAAGTTGGTATCAGAGCATGGCTACCACAGCTAGTTGAGTACTGGCTCAATAATGAAGGGTAGATTCCTCAGGATAGAGACAATTTTAGGTTAGTTAGCTGAGCCTAAGCAGTTGACTAGCTTGTATTATATTTTGACTTGAGGAATGGAGTGGTAGGTTTAGGGTAGAAAGTATTTCTTATTGGTGCCATATATGCTCTTTATAAATATTATGTTATTGAAACTGATCACCTCGATAATGTTTGTTTTGTAGAGTGAAAAATGGCCCCACCTAGAAGGAATACCATAAAAGAGAAGGAAGTTAAGGGTAGTATGGATAGAATGATGTAGGCTATTATGGGAGTGGCAGAGGCTATGAGGGAATAAGCTGCCACTACTACCCAAGTCCTTAGAAAATTTCTAGGATAAGGAAAAAATAAGAACCCTAACCATCAAGAAGGACAAGCAGGAAACTTGGTGTATCATGGCTAGTCATAATTTCAAAAAGCTAGATCCCCTTCCTTTCGGGGTGAGTTTGACCCAAAGGTGCCCGAAGAGTCGTTACGGGAGATGTAGAAGTTGTTTTTAGTTCTTGGGACGACTAATGCCTAGAAAGTGTTATTCTCCACCTATATGCTGACTGGAGAAGTAGAGCATTGGTGGAAAGAGGCGAATCAATTAATGGAAGCTCAGGGGATTCAAATTACTTGGGATTCATTTAAGGAAGTGTTCCTTAGAAATATTTTCCTTAGAATGTGAGAAATGAGAAAGAAATAGAGTTCACGCAGATTAAGCAGGTAACATGACATTTGATGATTATCTGGCTAAGTTTGAGGAGTTGTCTAAGTTCTCCTCTTATCTGAAGCTTCAACCAGATGAGGCATAGAAGGCCATGCATTTAAAAGCTAGGTTGAGGCCATAGTTGAAGAGTGTTATGGCTCTACTAGAAATCAAGAATTATGCCACACTGGCGAATAAGTGCCGCATAGTTGCCAAGAACCTGGCTGAGGCTGAAAAGGAAAAACAAAATGCTAACTTCTTTAAACTGAAGCAACCAAGATTCTTTAGAGGTAGGGATAATCAGTTTGGCTGAGGTCAGGGAAGTAAGAGGCCAATGGTGAATTCGAAAATGCCTAATGTTTTCCTGAAATGTGGGAAAAGTCATGATGGACCCTATAGGGGGCAACTAATTATTTGTTATAAATGTGGCAAGCTGGGACATTTTGCTAGGGATTGCACAATATGAAGGAAAACAATTGAGACCAGTAAAGCTCCAACTGCTAGGAGAGTATATACTTTGAAACGTAAAGAAGTAGGTCAATCTGATGATTTGATTAAAGGTAAAGGTTTGATAGGTAATGTATATTTAATTGTATTGTGTAATTCTGGCGCAACTCATGCTTTCATTTCTTATGAATGTGTGAAAAGATTGAACTTACCTATATCCCAGTGACCTTATGACTTGTTTGTTTCCACCTCTGCAGCAGAACACATTTTGACTTCTTTAACCTGTTTAAATTGTCCAATCATTATTGAGAACCAATCTTTTGTTGTTGACCTTATTTGTCTGCCATTGATTGAGATAGATGTTATTCTTGGGATGAACTGTTATCTGTAAACAATATAATCTTGGATTGTTCAAAGAAATATATGACTTTTATAGACACCTTACCAGTAAATAGGAGTATTGAGGAAAAGAATCAAAGGATGCATTTTTTGTGTTCTTCTGAGGTTGAGATTCAGCATAAACTTAGTACATCCCTGTAGTAAATGAGTTTTTAGATGTCTTTTTCGAAGAAATCTTAAGTCTTCCACCTGAAAGAGAGGTAGAGCTCTCTATAGAGCTAGTTCCTGGAATGAGACCAATCTCTAAAGCACCCTATAGGATGTCTCCCTTAAAGTTGACAGAGTTGAAGGTGTAGATAGAAAATTCTGGGAGCGGGCCCAATAGCTATGACCCCATATCGTATGGCCCCCGTAGAATTAAGAAAATTAAAGGTCCAAATCGAAGATATGTTAGAGAAGGGGTTCATTAGGCCAAGTGTATCATCATGGGGAGCTCCAGTCTTATTCGTAAAGAAGAAAGACAGGAGTTTAAGACTGTGTATTGATTACCGACAATTGAATAAGGTGACCATTAAGAACAAATACCCATTGCCACGTATTGATGATTTGTTTGATTAGTTGCAAGGCGCGACTATATTTTCTAAGATAGATTTAAGGTCAGGATACCACCAGATTAGGGTTAGAGAAGAGGATATCCCTAAGACAGCGTTCAGGACAAGATACGGCCACTTCGAATTTCTAATGATGCCGTTTGGATTGACGAATGCACCCACTTTTTTTATAGATTATATGAACAGGATTTTCAGACCCTATTTAGATCAATTTGTTGTGGTATTCATCGATAATATCTTAGTCTATTCCAAGACTCACGAAGAGCATGCCCAGCATCTTAGCACGGTGCTACAGATATTGGAAGAGAAGCAATTGTATGCAAAGCTAGAGAAATGTGAGTTTTGGTTAGAAGAAGTGAAATTCTTAGGACACGTGGTAAATGGGGAAGGGATAGCGATCAACCCAAAGAAAATTGAAGCAGTATTATATTGGGATCGACCTAGAACGGTCACCGAGATTAGTAGTTTCCTGGGTTTGGCCGGCTATTATTGGAAATTCATTCAAGGATTTTCTCAGATAGCTGTGCCACTAACCCGGTTAACTCGGAAAGGGGTAGATTTTGAATGGAGCGAATAGTGTGAGATTAGTTTTCAAATTCTGAAAGAGAAATTAACCACCGCTCCTGTATTAATTATTCTGAAACCCCTAGAACCCTTTACCGTATACACAGATGCATCCTTAAGAGGCCTAGGTTGTGTATTGATGCAGGATGGGAAAGTTGTGGCTTATGCATCACGGCAATTGAAACCTGCAGAGGAGAACTATCCCACCCATGACTTAGAACTAGCTGTCATTGTGTTTGCCCTAAATATTTGAAGACATTACCTGTATGGCGCTGTATTTGAGGTATATAGTGATCATAAGAGCCTTAGGTATTTGTTTGATCAGAAGGAATTAAACATGAGGTAGCGTAGGTGGGTAGAATACTTAAAAGATTTTGATTTTGAATTGAAATATCATGCAGGAAAAGCGAATGTTGTGGCCGATGCATTGAGCCGAAAGTCACTACAACTAGCTAGTTTAATGATTGGTGAGATGAGGTTACTTGAGGATTTTGGGAATCTCAGCCTCAACGTAATCTCATTTCCGCAAAGATTAGTGATGAGTGACTTTTTAATAACCTGCGAATTGAGAGAATTGATTAGATAAGCCCAACTTGAGGATGAATCCTTGGAAGTATACGCAGACCAACCCGATTTTGGACTAGCACCTGATGGAGTTTTAATGTTTAGAAAGAGGGTAGTGATTCTGAACCATCAGGAACTAAAGGAAAAAGTGTTAGCAGAAGCCCATAGAAGCCATTACACTATTCACCCCGGTATTTCCAAGATGTATCAGGACTTAAAGAGGAATTTTTGGTGGCCCGGTATGCGGAAGGATATTACGAACTATGTGAATGCCTGTTTGACTTGTCAACAGGTTAAGATAGAACACCAGAAACCCGTAGGGCTACTAAAACCATTGGAGATACCAGAGAGGAAATGGGATCAAATCACTATGGATTTTTTGGTAGGATTACCTAGAACACCAGCAGGATTTGATGCCATTTGGGTGATAGTGGATAGGTTGACCAAATCTGCTCACTTTTTACCTGTTAAGGTGCGTTACTCCATGGAGAAATTATCCGAAGTATACCTTAGGGAAATCGTGAGATTGCATGGAATACCGTCAGGTATAGTATCCGATCGAGATCCTAGGTTTACTTCGAGATTCTGGCAATCCCTACAGCAAGCCTTAGGAACCCAACTTAAATTTGCGTCTAGATTCCCTGCTGGGCATCTCCCTGCTGGGCACTGCTGGGCGTTTTAGCAACGGTTTTTTCCGTTGCTAAAGTTTTTTGCAACAAATATTATTGTCACTATAACTTTTGTTAAATTAATTATTTAAACAAAAGTTATAGCAGCAATAATATTCGTTGCAATAATATTAAAACACACTTTAGCGACGGATAAAACCGCAGCTAAAAAGCCCAACAGGGGATCCAAAAGCCTTAAATTTAGCACAGCCTACCATCCTCAGACTGACGGGCAGTCTAAGAGGATTATTCAAACCCTAGAAGACATGTTAAGGGCTTGTGTGCTTAAGCAGAAAGGAAGTTGGGATAAACACCTGCCGTTGATAGAGTTTGCATACAACAACAGTTATCACTCTACCATCGGTATGGCACCGTATGAGGCTCTGTATGGGAGGAGTTGTAAGTCACCTTTAAGTTGGGTAGAAATGGGGGAGAGTGCACTGTTGGGACCCGAAATGGTGCAAGAAACCACTGATCAAATTAAAATGATCAGGGAAAAGATGAGAATTGCCCAACAGAGGCAAGAATCCTATGCCAACAAGAGAAGAAGGCCTTTGGAATTTAATGAGGGAGATCACGTATTTCTGAAAGTGTCCCCCACCACGGGTATCAGTAGACAGGTAAGGACCAAGAAACTAATCCCTAGATTCCTAGGACCATTCCAAATTTTACAAAGAGTCGGTCTCGTTGCCTACCAAATTACTTTACCTCCCTATTTGTCCAACCTACATAATGTTTTCCACGTCTCCCAACTTCATAAATATGTCCCAGATCCTGCGCATGTATTAGGGAATCAACCGATAATATTAAAGGAAAATTTGACTTATGAATCTACTCATGTTCAAATCTTTGACTATAAGACTAAGAAACTTCGAAGTAAAATAATCCCTTTAGTTAAGGTACTTTGGCAGGATGTAGCGTCACAGGAGATGACGTGGGAGAAAGAAGAAGAGATGAGGCAAAAATACCCAGAACTATTTATAGGTATGAATTTTGGGGACAAAATTTCTTTTAAGGGGGGGAGAATGTAACAACCGAAAGGATTTTAAAAGATAAAACCTAATTTTCGATGCTAATTCCAATCAAATGAAGCCTTGCACGACTTTAGAGGATAGTGATTCGAAACGAAAGGTTGTTCTAAGTCAGAAACACGATCAAACAGAAAGAAATGAAATCCGGCGATCAGAAACTGACAGAAGACGTTTCGTGCGTCAATTTCACTGAAGGAGGCCAAAACCTTTGCATGGAAATACGTGCCGACGTCAGGAGGATACGACACCCTAAAGTATCCCCGGGTGGTCCGGGAAAAGTCAAAATCGCCCCCGAAGGCTTTAAATTTCTCGGATTCCCTCTATTTCTCTCAAATCTCTCTCTCTCCTCACCACACTTTCTCTCTCCTCTCTCTCCTCCTTCCTCTACTGTGCACCGCCACCACAGCCACCATGGGACGCCACCTGGCACACCAATCGGTAGCTGTCGCCACCCACAACCTCCAACAACCACCCACGGCCACCAACGGCCACCAGCACCGCCGAAAAACACCACTTTTCTCCTCCACCACGCGAAAACTTCGCCAGCTCAGATCGCCATCGTCCGTCACCGTTGGCTGTCACTGCCCCTACCACTGTGTAGCCTGAGCTGCCAGCTTCCTCCAGTAGCTCGCCAACATCGAACGGAGGCCGGACGTGCCCGGATCGAGGCAATCTCTTTCCGCCGTGCGTGAATCTTCGTGGCCAGAAAACGCCATCCAAACGGCCGTGAACCGCCATGCCACCACCATATTCGGACTCCTGGACTTGCAGCCTTCATCGTGGAGTAATTTTTGAGGCAAACCGCACCCTTCCACCATACGCCACCGTACGCCATCCTGTGTTGCCATGCCGGAGTCTCTGGACGTGCATTGGGAGAAACTGAGACCACCTCGAGACAGAATTCCATCATCCGAGCACATTGGTAAGGTCCGATTTCCCAAAAACTAATGATATCTAATTGAAATAACTGCCGAACGTAATTAGGCAATAAATTGACCTAGGTATTAGGGCAACCAGGCTTATAATTGTTAAACGGATGACGTGACAAGATTGAATATTCAATTTAATGTCTAGGAAATTAATTGGGCTCAGAAACTGAGACTACGTAAAGTTATGAATCGATTTGGAGCAACAGGAGACCAGGTAGGATGATTTACGCTTCCCGAACCCTAGATTTGACCTAGTGGGTACCTGAAAGATTTAGATTATTTGCAAGGATTTGCGTGCTACTTTCGATGGAATTTATTGCATGCCTGTGTGCTAAAAACCCTAATTTCATGTTAGACGCTTTGTTTATCGAGTTTAGATGCCCTTAGGATGGATTTACTTATGGTTGGGTACTTGATAGCCGGTATGGGACGGCCGTTAAGTATCCCGAGTACAGGGAGCTTTTAATTGACATTGTTTTACCTGATTTAGTCTGTACTACGTTAGGGATTATGCGTTAAACCAGGATGACCCTAAGAAAGGTTTAAGGAGTATAAGGGGGGATAGCCTACACGGGGAAATGTTGTGATTTAGGCGTAATACCCTAGAACCCTGAGGAATAGCCGACCATGAGCATGTGAGTTCGAATAGACTGTATGAGGATGAGAATTGGCGTATGTGCACATGCTAGGGGATGCCCTAGATGTTGATTCTCACCCGGTCCTTGAGTGAGTGATTGGTGTTACGGATCACCCTCACAATATAGGCTTGATTCGGGTGATTGGTGTTACGGATCACACCCAACGATAAGAGAGGTATTCTCTCTAGATGACGTGCAATTAGAAGACGATTTAGACTTGGTTACAGCGAATTTGTAGCCAACGTGGATTTAGATACACCGGGCATGGGATTTTATGTGATTTCGAGTATTGATTTTAAAAGAAATGGATTTTTATGATCTTGATTATCTGCCGCAATTTCCATGTGATGAAATGATTTTAAAGATAAGGTATTTCACTATTTTTGAACTGATTTCGAGAAGATAATTTTGGTGTTTGCACCACTGAGTATTCAGCCAGATTTTGAATTTTATTTGAATTGTAAATTATTTTACTGGGATTTTATATCTCACCAAGTTGTTTACTCAGATGAACAGGGACAAGGATAGGAACCCAGACGATAGCTAATGATGCCTTAATGATTTACAGGAGAATGAATTATTTTATGCTTGAATCGTCTTGTATATATATTTTGATGACGTTGCTGTATATGGATTTCTGTCATTTATGTTTTCTGTTGTTGTTGGACTGGCTGTATAATTGTAAACAGGTGATTATTGTATTTTGGGTATGTTCAAAATACAGAGGAAACTCTGTCGGATTTTCGATAGGGTTTACTGCTATAAACTTGTGATTTTAAGTTGGAATGTATATGAATGCATGATGAGATGTATATATGAGTTTTATATTTCATTCCAGAGTAATTTATGATGTATGTATGTATAATTAGTTAGTTGCATGGGAATTAGGGTTGAACAAAATCTGAATGGACAACGGGAAGTCTATTTGGGTTACGCTCAACTAGTAGCGATCCCCTGACATTCCCACATCGGGAATAACTATCTAGAAAAACCCATATGCTTCCACTAATCAGATAAGCATTGCGTATGTTGTATTAGGGGGTCGTTACACGCTAAGCAAACACCTCCTCATATTAATCCCTCACTCTCAGGTGAGTTTCTAGTAGTCCATGACTACTTATCCGGCAGTTCACAACTATAATATGTACATTCTGGAGCGTCCCCCAGTGGATCCAAGTACATTCATCCACAACAACCCTACAAAGGTCTCTCCTCACTACTTTAATAGATCATTTCCCACCTCCAAGAACCATAGGGTCCCTGCCCACCTCTCTGGCAGATCCCTCCCTGTATATTGTAACTTCTGCTCCAATTATAATTAAAAAGATGTTTGATAATTGTTAATTTGATGTTTAATGCTTATGTATGTTACATTAGTGCATATAGTTGCATCAGCATAAGGACTAAATTGAAAGGAAATAAATGAAGGTTTAGCAATAGGTGATTAGGAACTCATTTGAAAGGGGAAAAGGTGAGTGGTTCCAAGAGTGCAAAAAAGCTCAGGGACCAAAGAGCAAATACCCAAACTTTCTCTTAAAACTAAGCTAAACCCTAAACTTCTACATAATTCCCACTTTCATCATTTTTAGAGAGAGAAGCAAGAGGGCAACTAAAGAGAGAAAAGGGCGAGTTAGGGCACAAAGGGGAGTTTTGCTTAAGGAAAGGGCAGATTTGAAGCTGAAAATTAGTTCTACAACAAAGAGAGAGCCTTCTAACACATCAAACACACACATTTAGCAAGGAATCAAGGTAGCAATCCATCCTAAACCCCTATCTTTCCTGAAATGTTTACTGTTGCTGTAAAATATGAATTTCTAAATGTTTGAACTGAGATTGGGGTTAAACCTACATTTTGTATGCTTTTCTATTTGTATAGGATGTTGTGTTGCTGAATGTATGCTCATATATGTGCTTGTAATAGATTGGAAAGGTTAGGTTGTGTTCATCTAGAGATATAGACTAGTTTTTCTTGAATGTACCATGTTTGAGATAATGGATGAGAAATGTTTAATGAGAAGTCAAGTTTGTTATATGGAAATTAAGCTCATATGTTTAGAATTGAAAATGGAATGCATTCTAGACTAGGTACTATCAAAATTAAGTTTTTTGAATTGTAGTGGAGCATAACAGCCAACTGCTAAGTATGAGGCAGTTGACTGTTGTGTTCCTAGAAACCTAGAACTACAGGCAAAGGCTTAGCAGCTGACTGTCAGATTTCTAGTAATCGATTGTCAGGCCTAAGTTTACACTAAGCAGTCGATTGTCCATCCTAGCAGTCGACTGTCGTGCTCTTATTTTTTTCCCAAGATGCATTCCAGCAAGCGACTAGCAATCGACTGCTAGCTTACTATCTGGCACCCAAGGAATACAGAGACCCACCAATCGACTGTTAGCCTTCCAACATCTGACTGGCAGCCCTTTAGCTGACGAAACAAGATTTTTAATGGCAATTGAGCTTAGTAATTCTTCATACTAACTTAATTAAGGGCTAAGAACATAGGTAAGCAAGGAAACTAGGAGTTTTGGGTGATGAGACTCTTGTGATAGTGAAACAAAGAGAAATCAGAAAACACAAAAAGGGAAAGAGGAAAGTATTCTCAGTGTATACCTTAGGGTAGATAGGCTTATGATCGAGTGACCGATTGTTGGCATGGGATGACCATTGGGCATTCCACTAGTGTGCCATAAATTGGGATGGTTAAACATCCACTTGAACTTAGATGATTTCAAAAACACCGTGATGGTTATGAACTTTAAGTTAGTGTCATCTCCCAAAGGCCATATGAGAAACGCATACTTAGAGTTAAGCATAACCATAGGCATGGGCCGATTCACCTTAGAGTATATGTAGAGAATAGTGTACCAGAAGTGTGATCCACCTCGAAGGAATGGTGGTGATTCCATAGTACTATGATCTGCCCAAAAGCAGAGAGGAAATTATCCGGGTAAAGTTGACAGCGATGCTATGAGTTTATACCAGCCCTATTTAGGACAAAAGAAAGGAATCCCGCTGGTTAGGGATGATCTGTCAGAAAGGCGCAGGGACCATTAAGGTAATTGGATCCACTGGGGAATGCCTCAGAATGTACGCAAGTTAAGGCATGTGCTTATTCATATAGATAGTGGTGCATGGAGTTGTTAATGGGCGACTCTCCTTATTACTCTTAGGGTGTTTTATGTACTACTCATATCTTATGAAAGTGAAATGATGGCATGTTTACTATCACACATATGTTTTATATGAAAGTAATGATGTTGAGATTGATGATGCATGAACTTCCCATTTTTTAAAGATGATATGTTTTGATGAATATGCATATGTATGAGTACATAACATGATTAAATGCTACATGCACTCCATACCAATAGTATATGATATGTTTATGAAAGAATGTAAATTTTTTCGTGCAAGCACGGTGGTACAGGTCAATGGATTTCGTAATAGGTTGCATTGCTACTGAGATTCATTTCTCATGATAATATTGGCATGTACTAGATGTGTAGGTCCCTTTGGGCTGGAGAAGAAGGTAAAGTATGAAGAAGTGTCCAATCTGGGCATACAGACTGTTTAATTTGAATAGTATAAGTAAATGGTAAGATTGACCTAGCCTTTATGATATTTTAAGGAAGGCTAGTGTAGAATTATTTTGTATAGCCTATTCTAACTTATCTGTATAGGAATTAGGCTAGATTGATGAATAGACTAATTGATGGGGCTTTGAGTGGCAGGATTGTTACCTCTATGTCTAGTAGTTAACTGACTATATTTATTTAAAAATGTATGTGTATGTATAGTTAATCTAGGTGCATTCTATATATATATATATATATATTCTACTGTGATGTTAAGAGAACTTGAGGGTAAAGACCAACCCAAATGGCACTTAATTAAGCAACTTGGTAAAAAGTTTTAAAATTTACTCAAGTAGAAGTTATAGTAACACACCATTATTATGATAATTATATACATTATACCTTTAAACACTTAAAAGGAACCATAAGCTAATAGAGGTGTTAAATATATCTGGGATTACTATTCTCAATAGATCATTTCCCCAAAACTGTATTCACAAGTATATAGACTAGGGTGATTCAGCTCATACCATAGTTATGTATAACTTTAAATACGTGAACCCTTTGATTGGCCATAGGAGAATTTACTAACTTAAAATTAACAACCATCACGGTGTTTTCAAAACCATTCAATTTAATTGTGGAATGCCCCAATTGTCATCCCATACCAATAATTGGTCACTTAATATATGCTTATCTACCACTATCCATACACTAGGAATACTTTCTCATTTCTCTTAAAATTCTCATGCTCATCCCTTTTCAATTTTCATATTATTCTTGCTCTTTTTTCTTTCACTCTCACCCTCTTGTTACCCATTATATAATTCCAAGTCTAGATCCCTCATTTAAGTGGAGTTTTGGGCTAGCTATGCTTCAAACTAGGTCATTGAGTTCATTTTCCAAAACAAAGGCCTACTAGTTGACTTCCACCCACTTAGCAGTCGGCTTGTAGCTCACCGCCTCAAAATTTTCCAAACCCGAGGGCTACTAGTTGACTACCTCAAGCCTGACAATCAGCTGCTTCGTTCTTGGAAATTTTCCAAAAAGATAAGAGCATAGCAGTCAACTTCCATGGTTTGGCAGTCGACTGCTAGCACTCTAGATGCATTTCTGAGCAACCGAAGAACATGACAGTTAACTACTAGAAGCTAGTAGTCGGCTGCTATATTATACTCTATTTTTAAAACTTCCCATTGACCCAAATTTTTACCCAAGAACTATTTTAAAAACCCTTTCTGATTATTACCAACTCAATACCATCTTACAAGCATCATTTTACATATAAAAATAGCCCAAAATATCATTTGATCTCACTTAAATCTTAGATTAAACCTCATTTTCATACAATAGGTAAAAACCCATTTTTCCATAATCTGATTTCAGCACGTGTAACACCCCTTATCTTAGCTTAACAACATCATATAATATGATCAGATAAGTGGTAACATTATTCCTTGCCTTTTATCTCATTATTTTGCCTAAGCATTTAATCCATCAGTAATTTAATATTTGATTAGGTTTAGGTTCTTTTGATCAGGTAAACATACTTTTGCACAGCAAAAATAAATTTCATACATCATAGCATAATTCATAAAAACTTTCATGTTATATATATAATAAATGTCTATTACATCATCCTATATATATATATACCAGGATATATAGAGTACCCATCCACAAGGAGTAAGAAAACAACAAGCCTGTCACTCAAACTCCTTTTTACAAAATACTATGGATGAACAAGTCCTTCACATATCCTTCCCCATGTAATTGCCCTTTTCCCTTTCTATATACAACCAAAAAATAATAATCCTAATTCTAACCCAAAGAGAACATATAGAATCAAGACCACAATGTAAGAGCTATAAGTATATAACTAAGGTGCCCAGTTCATTGTGGAGGCATTTCTATAACAGAAATAATGTAGATATCTTTCAAAATGAAGAAAGCCCCTAAGAAGGGAACTTCTACTATTGCTACATCAATCTCTATTATCAGGCAATAGTTAGGCATCTGATACATATCAGTATAATAATGAGAAATATATTTTCAGAAGCTAAACAAACCATTTTTAAATAACTGATATGTACCACTGTACAAATACAAAAAACATTTCTACATTCTATTCAATTCAAAATTATTTTCATACAGTTCTATGGGTATGCCATTTATGAAACATATGTGTATGCCATATATGAAACATATGTGTATGCATCTATGAATATGACATATGAAACATGTGGTATCATTAATGGAATAGATGGTAAGATTTCAACATTTCACATACATTAACAACTCACATTTATAACACATTCATGCTTTATTAACAATCATGATATCATGCTCGACTCAAAGCCTTTCTTTTAGAATCATTCTTGTCAGACCACTAGGGTGACTCAATATAGTGCCATAGAGTCTCATCACTAGGGTATCTTTTAATGTAATCAAGCTACTACCACTAGAGTGACTCAATAGTGTCATGGAGTCTCACTACTAGGGTATCTTTATTTATCATCAAGCTATCACGACAAGAGTGACTCAATAGTATTGTGGAGTCCCACTACTAGGGTATCTTCATATGTCATCAATCTATTACAACTAGAGTGACTCAATAGTTCCATAGAGTCTCACTACTAGGGTATCTTTATATATCATCGAGCTATCACCACTAGAGTGACTCAATAGTGTTGTGGAGTCTCACTACTAGGGTGTCTTTAAATGTCTTTTGTAACATCTGCTCCAAATATGATTAAACAGATGTTTGATAATTATTAATTTGATATTTAATACATGTGTATGTTGCATTAGTGCATATAGTTGCATTAGCCTAGGGACTAAATTGAAAGGAAATACATAAAGATTTAGTAAGAGATGGCTAGGGACTTAATTGAAAAGGGAAAAGATGAGGAGTCTAAAAGTGCAAAATATCTCAAGGACCAAATAGAAATTTTCCAAAATCCTTTAGACCCTAGCAGCAGCCCTAAAACCCTCCCACACTTTCAACCTTCAACTTTCCTAGAGAGAGAATCAAGAGGGGCGAGTAAAGAGAGAAAAGGGTGAGTTAGGGAAAAGGAAGGAGATTTTGCTGAAGGAAAGAGTGGATTGAAGCTAGGTATTAGTGCTACAACAAGGGAGGATCATTTCTAACACATCAAACACATACATTTGCAAGGAATCAAGGTAGCAATCCATCCTAAACCCCTCTCTTTTTTGAAATATTTACTATTGCTAAAAAATGTGAATTTTTGAATGTTTGAACTGAGTTTAGGGTTAAACCTACATTCTGTATGCTTTTCTATTTCTATGGGATGTTGTGTTGCTGAATGTATGCTTATATATGTGCTTGAAATGGATTAGAAGGGCTGGGTTTTGTTCATCTAGAGGTATAGACTAGTTTTCCTCGAATGTACCATGTTTGAGCAAATAGATGAGAAGTAAAGTTTGTTGTATGGAAATTAAGCTCATGCATTTAGAATTGAAAATGTAATGCATTCTAGACTGGGTATTATCAAAATCATGTTTTCTGAACTGTAGCAGAGCATAGCAGCCGACTACTATGTATGGGGCAATTGACTACCGTGTTCTTGGACAACCCAGAAGTGTAGACAAATGCTTAGCAGTAGTCAACTGTCAGGCCCAGGTCAACACTAAGCAATCAACTAGCCATCCATGCAGTCGACTGTCATGCTCTTAGACACATAGAAGTGCAGACAGAGGCTTAGCAGCCGACTGTCAGATTCCTAGCAGTTAACTATTAGGCTTGGGTTTGCACTAAGTAATCAACTAGCCATCTTAGCAATCAAATGTCGTACTTTTATTTTGCCCAGGACGCATTCCAGAAAGCCATCAGCTAGCTGCCAATAACTGGCAACCATCTGCTAGCTTGCTATTTGTCACATGAGGAATACAAAGAGCCACCAGTTGACTGCTAACCTTCCAACAATTGACTGGTAGCCCTCTCGCTTGTAAAATGAGGTTTTTAATGGCAATTAAGCTTAGTAATTTTCCATACTAACTTAATTAAGGGCTCACAACATAGGTAAGCAAGGAAACTAGGAGTTTTGGGTAATGAGACCCTTGTGATAATAAAACAAATAGAGAGCAGAAAACACAAAAGGGAAAGAGGAAAGTATTCTCAATATATTCCTTAGGGTAGATAGGCTCATGATCGAGTAACCTATTATCGGTATAGGACGGCCGTTGGGCATTCCACAGTTGTGCCATAAATTGGGATGGTTGAACATCCACTTCAACTTAGATGATTTCAAAAACACCATGATGGTTGCGAACTTTTAGTGTCATCTCCCAAGGGCTATATGAGAAAAACATACTTAGAGTTCAACATAACCATGGGAATGGCCCGATTCACCTTAGAGTATATATAGAGAATAGCATACACAGAGTGTGATCCACCTCGAAGGAATGGTGGTGATTCCATAGTATTATGATCCGTATAAAAGCGGAGAGAAAATGATCCGGGTAGAGTTAACGGTCATCCTATAAGAGTGATACCAGTGTCGTTTTGGGACAAACGAGAGGAATCCCGCTGGTGATGGATGATCTGTCAGAAAGGGGCAGGGACCATTAAGGTACTTAGATCCACTGGGGGAAGCCTCAGAATGTACAAAATTTAAGGCATCGCTAAATAGACATGTGCTTATTCATATAGACAGTGGTGGGTGGAGTTGTTGCTGGGCAACTCTCTCGATTAATCTTAAGGTGTTTTATGTACTGCTCATATGTTATGGAAATGAATTGATTGCATGTTTACTATCACACATGTGTTTTATAAGAAATGTTTTATGATAAAATGATAATGAATGCACTTCCCATGTTTTAAAGATGATATGTTTTGATGAATATGCATATGTATGAGTGTATAACATGATTCAATGCTAGATGTACTACATCCCAATAGTATGTGATATGTTTTATGAAAGTATATAGAATTTTTCTGTGTGAGCATGGTGGTAAAGATCAATGGATTTTGTAACAGGTTGCATTACTACTGAGATTCAATTCTCACATTATTGTTGGCATGTACTAGATGTGTAGGTCCCAGGCTAAAGAGAAGGTAAAGAAGGAGTAAGTACCCACCATGGGGTACACAAAAGTGACCATTTTGAGATAGAATAGGCGCTTGTTTTATTTGTACTCGCTTTCATGATATTTTGGGAAAGGTTAGTAATGGTCCATTTTGTATAGCCTAGTTAGACATAGATGTGAATGAAGGGATGCTTAGATGAAATTATTGTGGCATGAGTGGCAGGATTGTTGCCTCCATGTCTAATAGTTAACTAATTATATTTAATTAAAATGCATTTCTATGAATAGTTAATCTAGGGTTATTATATATATATTTATTCTATTGCAATGTTGAGAGAACCCGAGAGTAGAGACTAACCCAAATGGAACTCAATTAATCAACTCTGTAAAAATTTTAAAATTTACTCAGGTAGAAGTGATAGTAACACACCAGTATTATGATAATTATATACATTATACCTTTAAACACTTAAAAGGAACCATAGGCTAATGGGGGTGTTACATTGTTGGTATCAGAGCATAGCTACCACGGTTGGCACATAGCTGACTCGGTAGTGATAGATGCTAATTAGGTAGCAAGGGTAGATTCCTCATAATAGAGACTATTAATAGTTAGTTAGCTGAGTCATGGCAATTGGCTACTTGTACTATGTTTCGACTTGAGGAATAGAGTGCTAGGTGGGATGTACAGTAATTCCTATAGAGCCATATATTCTCTTATAAATTTCTATTATTGAGACTAATCACCTCAGTAATATCTATTTTGTAGAGTAAATTTTGGCGCCTCCCAGGAGAAATGGTACAAGGGATAAGGATGGAGAAGCGAATTTAGCTGGGGTAATGCAGACCTTGATGGGGATGGTGGAGGCCATAAGGGAACAAGCCACTGTTGCCACCCAATAGGCTGCTGTTGCCACACAACAGGCGGCTACCACTGTTGAAGTGCTGAGACAAATGCAGGAGGATAGGAATGCAAATAGAAACCTTATCCCTGAGGTAGAACCAGTAAGGGATCAGACCTACAAGGGATGGTTTGAGTTTCAAAAGGCCAACCTCCAACCATTACGGGTGAGTTCAACCCAAAGCT